>JAPZPC010000037.1:0-253862 GCA_037952705.1 Haplographium delicatum
ATCTAGTTTATCAGATTCCGCTTAGTTCTAGTTAATTTAATATATTGTGGTTAATTTATTAATATCCAAAGTTTAATACCAAGGAAAAGTGCGCAGGGTCCTGATATGCGCAGGGTCCTGATAAACCACGTTATGCTATGTCCTGAATGTATGTTTCTCAAAACTATAGTTACTTTTGCTATATTATTTTTTCAGTTAATCCAAACTTTTGTTCAGGGTCCTGGCCAATCGCCAGGCCAATCGCCAGGGCTAAGCCATTGTACACGTAATCTCACCTCGTGGTTTTGGTGGTTCCAACTTTAAGGGCATTTGATTTCATAAGAGAGATATTTCGAAACAAATAATCATCAAATTACGATTGCTTCCTAGATAATATCAAGCTTATTCCACCTTCTTCAAAGTTCGCGATGGGATTCCTAGTTGTTTGCGGTTATCTGCTACTATCAATTCTATTGTATAAATACATTTTTCAACCAGCTTTCTTTTCTCCACTTTCGAGAATTCCCAATGCCCATTTTACAAGCACTTTCTCAAACGGTTGGGTCATATGGCAGCGATACCGCGGCCGAGAAAATAAAGCAATTAATGATGCGCATAACCGCTTTGGACCAATCGTTAGACTTGGCTTAACAGAGCTCAGCGTGAATTCTACTGAAGCTCTCAAAGTCGTCTATAGCGACAGCTTCGATAAGGACGACTTCTATAGCCGGGGGTTTGAGAATTATGGGTAGATAAAAAGCTGGATCCTCTTTTTCTACAGTTCTAACGTGCACTCAGCCTTCCCAATATGTTTTCAATGATTCACAGAAAACCGCACGCGGAGAGGAAACGCAAATTCACCAATATTTACAGCAAAACGACGTTACAATCTTCACCAGTCATCCGAGAATTGGCTGAAACTATTGTTATTGAGCGTTTTCTTCCAATCATTGAAACAGCTGCACGAGGCGGCCAGCCACTCAACGTACTGGACTACAGTTCCGCTGTCTACATGGACTTTATTAGCGCTTTTATATTTGGTCTTCAGAACAGTTCAAATTTTTTACAAGATGCGAAGGCGCGTGACAGTTGGCTGGAAATCAGAAATATCACGAAGGGTTATGGATTCTGGCCTTCGGAATTTCCTGGTTTGACCTCATTTCTAATCAAGCTGGGCATACACCTTGAACCTTCGCAAATTGCTTCATCGTGGGAGAGAGTTAAGGACCTCTGTCTCGACATGCTTCGGAGTGTTGAGAACTCATCTCACTCTTCAGCACAAGGGAAAATTAAAGGGCATGAGAAGATAAAATGGACGAAACCAGTGGTCTATGAACAACTTCTTAATCAACTAAGGCCTTCGACAGACAAAGCGTTACCCGACCGTCTTTCAGGATCTCAGCTTCGGCTCACTATTGCCTCTGAGTTAATGGATCACATTCTAGCGGGCACAGATACCAGTGGCTGGACTTTAGCATACATCATACATGAGCTCTCTCAGCGCCCAGATCTCCAATCGTCCCTCCGCTCCGAACTACTTTCCCTCTCTCCTCCCATCCTCTACCCTCAATCTTCCAGTCCATCCAATGATGACTCTCATCCCATGGCCGACCTCCCTTCATTCAGATCCATCGATGGCCTAGCCCTTCTCAATGCCATTGTTTTCGAAACTCTCCGCCTACATCCCGCAGTTCCCGGATCTCAACCCCGAATCACTCCACCAAGTAGCTCCAAATCTCCAATATCGTTGTGTGGCTACACCAAAATTCCATCTGGTATCCGCGTCAGCGCTCAGGCGTATTCTTTGCATCGCAATGCGTTAGTATTCTCTGAGCCGGAGACATGGAAACCCGAGCGCTGGCAAGACGCCAGCAAAGATAAGCGAGACGAGATGATGCGGTGGCTCTGGGCCTTCGGGAGTGGTGGACATATGTGTATTGGAAATAATTTTGCTATGTTAGGTTAGTGAGGGCACGATCTACCCCGTACCCTTCCTTTTCCTATTGCCCTCAGCTGAGATAAATTGGAAACTAGAATTGAAACTAGTCGTTGCGGCCATCTACACCAACTATTCGACAAAGATTATTGATGATGAGGATATTGAGCAGCTGGACTCTTACAGCGCTGGACCAAAAGGTGACAAGTTGATCATACAATTCATGAGAGTGTGATACCTTCATAAATTTTATGTCCTCAGCTTTCCTGCTAATCGCAGTGAACGAATCTATCTTCAAACATTATTTGCTAGTGGATGAGAGTTTACTTCAGAATCGCAGTGCAGATGCCCGACCACTTGCGCCAAGTTTTTTGATTCCCAATGCTGAAAATCTGCTATTACTGCCGTTTGGGCGTTGTTAGCTTCTGGCTTTGCAAGGAGCAAAGGATATCCTGACAGCTAGCACAAAGTCAAAAGCTTTCTCACCCTATCAAGTAACCATACTTCTGTTCTGTTCTGAATTCTTGACTGAAATTTGTGACTGTCGGCAGAGAAGCATCTCAACACGGATACAGTACTGTAGATATCTACGTGTCAGGGGATCTGTAAAGAAAAATGCTCGCTTCCACTTCAGAAAGGCCGTCGTTGACCAATGCCTTTATCCTGGCCACCGCCTCATTTATTCAGTGTTACGGAGGGTTTATTTTTTTAAGTTAGGAATCTACAGCTGGTCAGAATCCTGGAGATTCGTTTAGTCATCATATCATTGAGGCTGTGATTGACTAAAATTGGGGATTTACACCGTTTATAATTCCCTGACGTAATGACTACGCAGTGGAAACAAACAATATAGTCCTTTGGACAGATTGAGCACTCTGCTGTACACAACCCACTGGCCTGTGAATTCTCCAACCCCGAAGTTTCTCTATCAAACGCGTTTCCGGATAATGCCGGGGATACAGCTCAGCTGGTGTAGAAAAAACCTCAGCTGCTGTGACTAATTCTCACACCAGCTAAGTTTTCTGACCTAATACATATATAATGGAAATGGTTCATAACTGGGGTGTCCATAAGCATAACACTAGTCGATTTCAAGCTAAACATATGCTAGGCGTGTGCAAAGCATAACTCCCACTTGAGATATTCATAATTAATAAGACATCTCCAGTAAAATAAGAGTCTTTGAAAAATTTTCTTAAACTAATTCTACTCTATACGATAATACTTACGTGATTGCGTTACCATACTTTTTGATCTGATGGCAGATGAGGTTGAGGATATATGGAAATGGATAGAGGAGTTTGACGTAGGTATATACTAGGGATATACCGAACATATGCTAACGCATCACTAACTAAAATTAAAAACCTAGCGCAACGCCAATCACACAACCAAATAAACTCCCGCAATGCTCATATTGAAAGGCATATGCTATGTAAATGCTAAACTTCGAGTCGCTCATCCTGAATGCGATCGGAGCGGCGGCCTAACAAGTCAGGTTGGTATGTCGCATATGCCAGGTATATGCGATACTTACTGCCTTTGGACTGATTGGCTTTCTTTCCCTTCTTGCTTTTCTTGGCAGCTGGAACGATTAGTGGGCATATGCTAGATATATGCTATTTACATACCAGGGGAGGGGGAAGAGGGGCTTGGAAGGGGGTTGCCAGCCTATATATCGTAAGCATATGCAAGGTGTATGCCCAGTATTATTTACCTTGAAACGCTACAAAACGTTAGCATATACGAAGCTTATCTAGGACTTATACGATCTTATCTGACATGTTTTTTTGAAGTACGAGTACTTGGAGCACGGCGGGTTTGCGAAGGCATATGCTGAACAGATGCAGGAACAGGTTCTGATGGAGGGGAGGGGGGGATGATGGTGGAGGAGAGGGGTTTTGCTAAGGATATGCTACGCATAGGCAGGACTTTGATATCCTGACGAGTAAGTATGTGTATAAGAAGAAGAAAAGAAAAATTATAATTAGTATATGCTAGACTAACGGTAGACTTACCTCACGATGGAATCGAGTGCCATAAGTGGCAGCAAAAGCCGGGTCAGCAGCACTGTCTAGTCAGCCAAGCATATGCTAAGGACATGCTACACATACGCAATTGCTTCGCAGGCAGTGGCATAACGATTAATCAATCCATTGGGAGGGCCAATACTTGAAGAATTAGTCTAGCAAATGCAGGGAATATGCCGTACCTACCCCGGCTCCAAAACGTAACGAGCATTACGCCAACCACCGCTCACAACCCAGTGCTTCAATGCACTGTGAACATTAGCATGGCATATGCATAGGGTATGCTTTACTTACGTTTGACCTGCAAGAACCTCCTGGACTGACAGGTTAGTGCGGGTGGCATTGGCGACTGTATCTTGTAAGCATATGCCGAACGCATGCTGAGGACTGATATACCGGCGCCCGGGTGGCTGTTGCGGATGTGACGGCGGAGCTGGTTTTTATTAGAAGTGCATATGCTAGGTATATGCGGAGTACGAACAGAGGGCTGGTTGGCACATGTCGTACCACACATTTGACCATCGACCATATTAATATCGCAACTGTATATATGGTTAGCATATGCGTTGCTTTAGCTGTAGGGATACTGTACACAAGTCCATTGAGACCGGACATGGTGGCGGCAGGGTTGGGGGCAGCTATTGTGGTTAGCATATGCTCCGCATATCTGTGGTGTGTATCTTACTGGCGTTCATTGCAGCGGTAATATTCGGAGCTATATCGTTAGCATATGCTAGGCCCTGGTAATAGGTATGCTTCGACGAGTACCAGCTGTGGGAGCAATACCGGCAGCAACCCAGGCAGTCCATGTGGTATTGTTGTTGGTAATCGGGCCTGCATATGCTTAGCGTATAGCTCGCCTGTGCGAAGGATATACTTACCATGATGGTAACCGAAATTGGAGGGGTTGGTCGCGTTCTGGACGGAAGGGAGATCGAAATCGGCACGTGTGAGGGACATCGTGAAATATGCTCGGTGCATAAGAAGTAAGCTGTATAAATGTCGTTAGCATATGCGTAGGTGATGGTGGCGGTATACCTACAATCGAGTTGGTTGTAGAAAGAGGAAAGAAATATGTATTAGGTCAGAAAGCTTAGCTGTTGTGAGAATAGTCACACCAGCTGAGGTTTTAAGCGAATAGGCACGTGCACACCAACTGAAGTTTTTTCTACACCAGGCGAGCTGGACCCCGGATAATGCCCGTCAAAGCAGAAGACTTTGATAGATGTGGAAACTGGCGTGCTCCAACTGGACCTCATAGGTTATAGTACTTCACGTGCTTTTTCTTTCCTCGTAATACTCGGGATAACTGGTTTTATAACCTAAGATCCAGCTGCCCCACCAGGCCATTACACTCAGGAAAATTATGCTCGCAGTAAAACCAAGCGCAACGCCAGCGGTGTGTCTGCGCTATTCAAAAAAACCCATGAGCTGGAAATCGCTCGGCTCTTGGCCAGCCTTTGTCAGAAGGGCCAAGATTTACGTCTCTAATATGGAATCCTCTAACTCTTGTAGGGGTTCTAAGCCAAGACTATGAAGACTTATATACCTGCCCTAAAATTAACTTTCTGGCCCTAGAAACCTAGCAAAAAATCTAGCTTAGCCTAAGTTATTAAGATTTTAAGTATTATTTAGTCTTATTAGTAGGGCTCTGACTGAGTCCGACGTTATCGTTATCGCTCATGCGGGGAAACTCTAGCAGAGCGAATCAAAAAAGTTGATGTTCAGTTATTCCATGTTCGTGCAGAATCATGATCCTGTCCTTGCCTTATCAGTGGCACTCCCTTCTCAACAATCATTTCATACGTGATTTTTCGCAGACTCTGCAAACTCTGCAGACTGATCGTCCTGCAGCATTCCTCTTCTGCTCTTATCACAGACCGCTGTTCCGCATTTGAATAACAGACGCTTTAGAATGGCCACGCCGTCCCCTGGCGTTGATTCAATTCTCCTCGTGTCATACAACTTCAAGTATCGGGGATCAAAGCCAAGTGGACCTAATAGGGTGACCAGTATCTTCTCAATCGCACCCAGATTTTCCAGAGCAGACGGGTAGCCACGCAGTTGGGCTAGAACTAATTATTTTTGCTTCCAAAGTCATTCATAATTACAACAATCTAGGCCGCTTCACGGCAAGATCGCTGTCTCGACTTGGTATCTGAAACTAGATATCATATTCGGAATGGAGAAAGTCGTGGAGAATGAGAAAATAGCACAATCATCCGATATATTCCCTAAGGCCCCAGAGTCTGATGGTCTTATAAATGCGTCTGGGCATCGTCAAGAGCTTGACCGGAACTTTCGCCTCATTCATATCTGTGGGTTGGGAATAACCTCTGGTAACACCTGGTTGGCAATTGGCGGGAGCATTGTACGTTTTCTTCTTGAATGACTCAAGAATAGAAGAGGATGTCGTGCTTACGATGTCCAGACAGTGGCAATATACAATGGCGGCCCACCTGGGGTAATTTACGAATTGTATGTTTTTAAAATCTATTATGAGACTCTCCAACTCACAAAGTTAGAATTGCGGCCTCAGTATTCTATTGGCTCATTGCGGCTTCAATTGCGGAACTTGCTTCGGCAATGCCTTCGTCTGGTGGAGGTCTGTTCTACCACAAAGCTCCCAGTTCATTATCTGAAAGCTGACATGAAAGCAGTCTATCACTGGGCTTCCGTGACAGCAGGGCCTTATGGGCGGGTTTGCGGGTGGTTTGCAGGTTGGTGGAATTTCTTAGCTTGGATTCTAGGTCTAACTGGAACTGCTCAAATTATTGGATCACAATGCGTATCAATGTACGCTCTCTTCCACCCGGGATTTGAGATTCAGAGGTGGCAAGTATTCGTAACTTATCTCATTTGTATATGGGCCGGCTGTTTCATTGTTTTATTTGCCAACCGAGCTCTTCCTAGTATAGAGTTTATTGGAGGATTTTTGGTGGTTGCTGGGGTGTTTATTACCATTCTGGTCTGTGTCATCCTACCGCATACAAGAGCTCTTGGTTATGCTTCGAATTCCTTTGTCTGGCATGAGTGGCAAAACGAGACGGGATACTCGAGTAATGGATTTGTGTTTTGTTTGGGGATGCTCAACGGTGCATTCGCTGTTGGCACTCCGGACGTCATCACTCATCTTGCTGAGGAGATTCCAAGGTACCTATCAGTTCATAGTTCATTTCATTTTGTTGTTTTACTAATTAATCTCGACAGGCCTAGTCAAAACATCCCAAAAGCCATCTTAGCGCAATTTGTAATTGGGTTCTTCACTGCCTTCTTCTATCTCATTGCAATGTTCTACAGCATCAATGATCTCGATGCTGTCTTAAACAGCAGCTATCTCTTCCCACTTACCGAAATCTATCGTCAGTCAACTGGGTCTGCAGGAGGCTCACTAGGGCTGCTGATCTTGGCTCTTTTGCCCTCCCTTGTTTCAGTACTCGGATGTTATCTCACGGCAAGCAGAGTTTTCTGGACTCTCGCTCGCGACAATGCTACCCCATTCAGTGGATTTTTTGGTCGCGTAAATATAAAGCAGCGTAACCCTTTCAACTCAATTGTCTTATGCGCAGTCATCTGTACGCTTCTTGGCTGCATTTATGTCGGTAGCCAAACAGCATTCAATGCCTTCATCGGGTCCTTCGTTGTACTTTCCTCCCTCTCTTACCTCGCTGCTATCCTGCCACATCTCCTTAGCGGAAGGGCCAACGTGGCTCCAGGTTGGTTTTGGATGAAAGGGACCATTGGATTTGTTGTTAATGGAATCGCTTGCCTTTATATCATAGCCTTCGTTATCATATTCTGTTTTCCGTTTGCCATGCCAGTTGATGCACAAGAGATGAACTATACGTGTTTGATCACGGGTGGGCTATCATTGTTTGTGGCACTTTTTTGGTTTTGGAGGGAAGGGGACTACAAAGGACCTCATTTTGTACCACTGGAGAGTACTATGTTGGCTAAGGATGCAATATGAGACTACGCCTACCTCGAGGTCACCCAGCACATGGCAGTCCACTACAAGTCACAACTTTGTAAGAAGTGTCAATAGAAACTCTTGATTTATTATTTTTAGACAGAAACGTTGAACGTTTGCTTGTTGTCTCTACATCTAATCGTGCTTCTCTTGAGACTTCCCCTCCTTGGCCTCCTTCTCTGTCACTTTCTTGTCTCTATTCCGGGGTTTGAGTTACACTTGGTTATTTAGTAGGTCGTAGTGGGTTATAGTAAGCTACAATAACTTTAATGAGTTGCATGTAGTTTCAACGGGTTACAGCTGGTTAGAGCTTTATTTTATTTTAGATTTGGTTTCTATCTATTTTATTTAATGGAGCAGAATATAAAAATCAGCTAGGATTGCTTGCTTGGATAGCAGTTGCTTCCAGAAGTCACACAAGATCTGTAATGTATGTTATGTGACCTGACATATGAATTTCTGTGAGATAGGTATTGCGATGACAATATACGGAATTTATGCCTCTCTTTGCTAGTAGTATTTGAAATACTTTTGTAGAACGTGTCTTGGTAAGGGGCACGAAAAGCAAACCCCCTTCGAAAGAAATGTAATTAAATTTATGAGCTTGTAGTAAAGAAGTTGCCGCAAATAAGACATGGGTTATCTGTAATAGACCGTATGGATTTAGAGAACGGGTGATGTATCTAGAACGGCGGTAATGGATCCATAATGCAAGCAGCCTTACAAAATACAAGCTTTCTGATATCGTTAGGTTTGCTTATCGCAAATTTAGGTTGTCTGTTCGGACAATTATCTTGCTTTATTAACCCTGGATTTGCTCCACTTTATGAGAATTGTAGACCGAACGGCATGTGTTGTACGGAGTACTGTGGAAGGAAGCTTGGGAAAGCTTGGATGAAATATACTTGTAACAGATGACGGGGTTTATAACGTATGAAAGCAAGGATCTTTTCGATATGACAAGCTCTAGGGCTTATTTCCTTGCTTGGCGTGTTGTAAGTTTCAGATGAAATTGTGGTGACTCTTCGTACAAATAGTATTTTTGATTGACTTCTTTTTAGCGGCAATTCTCCACTCTCGACCGCAGGCACAGTATCTCTAGGACCCGTGCCCTGAGAGAACAGTGTTAGGCACTAGCCAAGACACCCTTTGTTCTAAATGTGGTCATCTACCCAATACGAGTAAGTCGGGGATATCACTTCGTATAAGTAAACATCGAACATCGCAAGGCCGTGCTTACGTCAGCTCTACAAGCCGATGCCTCTGTCTTCAGCTTTCGGACACTACTTTTCTATAGTGTTCAATTTACAAACCAGTCGCATCAATCTGGTGAAAGGCGGTGAGTAAATACGTGGCAAATTCCATGTGTTGTATTACCTTTTTACTACTTTGTATAACGAGTCAAACATTATACTTAAATCAGCATTGCCACAACATTCAAACTTCATAATTCTCAGCTGAAACAGCAACCGGATAGCACGAAGAGAACGAAGCTCGAAAGAAGAAATCCAAGAAGAATCCAGGTAAATCATCAAGATGGCAGCAAAGATTACTACTGAGCCGTTCACGGCTATCCCTCCAGCTCCTCGCCATTCTATCACCGTGCACATGCCCCTCTGGGAGATGATGCTCAAATTTGTCGACCGCGATCCCGCACTGATGACTGCGTTCAAGAGTATGTACCCTCGAATGATGCCTCACAAAGATGTTCGAGCAGTACGTCCTCTACCCTATTTTGATTGACCGTCACTCATCAAGCACTATCTAGCTCTGCCAGAAGGTTCTGGAGTTCGCCAAAGCGGGCGGCCAGAATTGCTTCCTGTTGACCTCTCTCGAGGGGGCCAAAGCCGCAAAGAAATTTGCGACAGACAAAAGACGAGAAAATCCGGTCACGGAAGATGAATTTCAAATCAGGATTTTTGACTTGCAGGTCAGGCTGTATGCCATATTTTTCCCCATGGCAAAAACGCCATCAGTCCTTCCCTTCTGGCAGAACACCGGCGTAGGCCTGTCAACCAGAATGGCCGAAGACTGTTTGAAGCATCTGGATTTGTTGAAGGAAGTTTCTGAGAGCGACCCAGCTCCGAAAGCTGAAGAATCGTCATCTCACCAAATTATTCGAGAACGAATGGCGGAGTTGTTGGAACGGGTGAGAATCCTCCCTCCGACAACCCACAGCTGCCAAGCTGGAATATTCCTAACAGCTCGGGATATTCCAAAAGAGTTGTTCTTGGCTTCTAGGCATGACAGTGACTGACGTTAGCCCAGGCTCCTATAGACCCCGCCCGCCAAGCGAAAGTTTCAGCCGCAGACGTGTATCTTTTTCCTACCGGAATGTCCTCGATTTACGCCGTGCATGACTACTTGCTCTCCTTCAATGAGAGCAAATTCAAAACTGTCCTTTTCGGCTTTGCTTTCCACTCCACGTCCCACGTGTTCGAAGATGTTGGCCCTGGCATCAAATTCTTCGGTCGGGGTGATGAGTTCAATGAACTCGAAGCCTTCCTAGAAGAAGAAGCTGAAGCTGGAAGAAGGGTTCAAGCTGTAATGACTGAATTTCCAGCTAACCCCATCCTTTCCGTGCCTGATTTGGGCCGCTTACGGAAGCTTGCTGACAAGTTCAAATTCGTCCTTGTTGTCGACGAGACGATCGGCAGTTTCTGCAATGTCGACGTACTCGGTGCAGCGGATATCGTGTCTACTTCTTTGACTAAATCTTTCTCTGGATACGCCGATGTCATGGGTGGGAGCGCAGTTCTCAATCCCTCGTCGTCGATGTACGGCGAGCTGAAGACTTTGTTCCGGAAGCATTACCTCAACCAACTTTACAACGGTGAAGCCGATGTCCTTGAGAATAATAGTCGGGATTACATGGCTCGATCCGTGATCTTGAATAACAACGCTTTGAGTCTTGTAGAATATCTCCAACCCTTGATTTCTGACCCCAAAAGCAGCGTCAAGAATGTCTTTTACCCGACAACCGTCCCCACGTCGCCAAACTACAAAGCGTACATGCGTCCTGCAACCAAGGATTTTACACCAGGTTATGGGTGTTTATTCAGCATGGAATTGGACTGCGTGGAATCTACCATTGCCTTTTATGATAATATAAATGTGCATATCGGTCCTCATCTCGGAGCGCACTTGACGCTCGCGATGCCGTACGTGAAGGGTTTGTATGGAAAAGAACTAGAGAAAGTGGCGCAATACAATCTGAGAGAGACGCAGATAAGAGTTTCTGTTGGATTGGAAGATACAGCAATGCTTATTGAGGAGTTTAGACGGGCATTGGTATTTGCAGACGAGGCAAAACAGGCCAAGGAGGAGGCGACGTCTTAAACTGCAGAAAGATTTACCGCGGCATGTCATTTGGCCGGGTTTAATCAGAGCGCTTGGGTTTTCAGCTGATTTGAGGAAACCCGTGCATTTCTTACCAAACATTAGTGGTTTGTAAGTGAAGCATTCCCCATCTGAAAGCTGCAGGACATAGAGAGCTTCGTTAGAGACTATAGCAGGCACATATCAAGCGTGAAGAAAGCAATTGAAACAAGAAATTGACCCCAGCTTGTTCGCAAGTACAATTATTCCGATTTAAAGTGAAAAATGGAGAAATGGAAGTTTGTACTCTCCTGTGCTGTATGCTCTCCATCCTTAATATGTGAAAGCCACGGCACGTGGGCACGTGAGCACGGTCGTATCACCTTCGTCATTGAACAGCTCGCGAAATCATCCCACCTCAACCACCGCAAAACACGGAATGCAGCCACAGGAAATAACCCTGCCCACAAATAAATGTTAATATCGTAAGTGCCAGGAAATTCTCCGATTCGCATCTCCGCCGTAAGCGCCCATCAACAAGCCCAAGAAGCAATGGCGGCAGAAGCTCCTCTTAGCTACGAACCCTCGGCGGGGACCAACAACCTCCAAGTCTCTCATACCCTCCCCTCTGAGGTAGTACAATGCTTGCAAAATGCAAGATTCGTATGTATACCTTCCATGCTATCATTTTCTTTTACTACGGTCCGAAGACATCCGCTTACCACTCCACAGCTCCATCTCGCAACTTGTACCAACTTGTATCCCCACGTCTCGTTGATGAACTATACCTACCTCCCGTCCTCCCCCTACACGATCTCACCCACCATAATAATGACGACCAATCCTTCTTCCAAGAAGACCATAAACCTCGTTTCAAATCCGCATGTTTCCCTCCTCGTGCATGACTGGGTTTCTCACCGCCCGCCAACCACCAACCGCCGCGGCTCTTCCAACGAACGAACCGGCTCTCCTCCTCCCGAAGCGTCACGGTCCTCCTTAGCATCCCTTCTTTTGAATTTGAACACAAGTGCGATAAGTAGTATTAGTGCGACAATCAATGGGGAAGCGAAGCTTGTAGACAGAGGAACAGAGGAAGAGAAGTATTATAAGGAGGCGCATTTGGATAATAATACGTTCTCGGAGGGGGGCGAAGGGCCAGGAGGATTTTGGGATGAGGAAAGGCATGATGGCGGGAGAGAGATGTATATTGAGGGGGAGGAGGTTAGGGTCGTAGTTGTTAAAATTACTGACGGAAGGGTTAGTGATTGGAAGGGAGGCGTAAGGGATTGGGCTTTGACCGGAGAGATAGGAAATAATGTTCATGGAGATGGATTGGTCAATGGCGTTTCATGAAGCTTTTTGAGACTCTGAAAAAATGCAAAAATGGAATACGAGGGTTCTTATGGCGCTGTGTTAGATATCAATGTGCAATCTTGTACATTGCTCCCTCCAAGGTGGAAGATCCGGTCGTAGGTGTATTCTGCTTCAATTCTTTTTGTTTTCTTCTTCAAAACTGATTAAATATCATACTGCAGTTACATTATTCTGAGTCTATTCTAGGACACAAATTTACACGGCCTGGAATAGTAACAGCCCTGAGAAAATATCCATAGCCAAGAAGCTCAGTGAGCTCAACTAAACCCGACCGCCCCTGTTTTTGCTCTGAGTCGTAGAAGTAGGACTGCTAGTTCCAGTCCAATTCCCACTTGAGGTTTATTTGTTGGTGTCATGGTTCCTTTTAACGCACATGGATTCGAGAGCCTGAAATATCGTCTCGAATAGAATAGCCCTGACCTGCGGCTTGGAATACGTGTATGATTGACTGATTCAGTAGAAAATTGACACGTATTTTCTCTATTGACTTGGCTAGATCTACCAGAGTGTGTATCTGAAGTGCTGCTCTTGGATTACCAATAGATTTGGATTCTCATAGCTACGGTAGGAGCTACGGTAGGCCCCACGGTCGGCCTCACGGTCGGCCTCAAAATGGCTATCCAATTATTCCGCCTTATTTATCTAGAGAGCCAACCAACGGTTGGTGGCGCAATGTGCAACAATGCTGTACCACCAGTCCTTATCTCTTCTATAGTTCCTCAAACATTTCAGAAAATTAAATCGGGAGCCTCGCCCATCTCTTTCGTCAACGAACAGAAAATAACTTGACGTTGTTTTCAGTATCTCGAATAACTATTTGACAACGCTTTGAATCAATTAACATATCAACTTCGACTAACAATCAAGCTATCGAAATGGTGCCTCAACCTATTGGCCAGAATCCTCAGGTCCAACGTTTGACTACCGCTCTCAAGAATATATGTCGTGACTACCCGGCTGGGGGGACTGTGTTTCGTGAATTGTTGCAAAATGCGGATGATGCTGGAGCTACCGTCGTTGTAAGTATTCATGATTCCCCTAAACGGCTAAAGTTGATGAAGAAATCAGACGTTTGTTCTTGACGGCCAACATTACCCAACATCTGATCTACTCCATGAAAAACTTGCACAGTATCAAGGTCCGGCTCTGTTAGCATATAATAACGCTGTATTTACGGATAAGGATTTCCAAAGCCTTGCACAACTTGGTGATTCGCTAAAGCTCGAAGATGGTTCAACCACAGGGAAATTTGGACGAGGTTTTAACTCGGTATGCAGCGCTACGCTTTCAATGGAGGGAAGCTTATTTTGATCGTTTAGGTTTACAACTGGACTGACTCTCCATCAATCGTCTCACGCGAACGGTTACTTATTCTAGATCCTCATTTTGAGTGGTCAGGAACTGGGGGGCCGGTCTATGATTTTGTGAAAGATTCCGAAGATATCGCCATTAAGAGTCATATGGCAGCATTCAAATCGGCCATAAATGAACTGGATCAACATTTTAATGGCACTGTTATCCGAATACCGTTGCGTAATAAAACGCAAGCTGAAAGAAGCCAAATTTCGAACCATGAGACGACTGTTTCCGAAATGCAGCAAGTATTTCGCAGTTTTGCAGATGAATTCGGCAAAAATGGGTTATTATTCATGAGGAATGTAGAACGACTTGAGTTGCGGTGCGCCCCAGAGATATCGATCGCAATTCAAATGGTCGGCAACGACAGTCTTCGGTTGTAAGCAAAATGTACCCATCTCACGAGGAATTTTGCTAATTGATATTCAACTCGTAGGCATAGGTCAAAGGTCAACGAAGCTTTAAAGAATGCCTTGAAAAATAAAGAATATTCTTTCGACGATTCATTTGCAACAGGGATTGAGTATATAAATGGTGAAGATTCAAACACTACTAAATTTGTTGTCCATCACAGCATAAAATCTAGTTTCTTGGATGATGGCTTGAGAGACTGGGCAGAAAACGAGAAATTGATACCATGGGTGGCTATTGCAGCGCCGGTTGAAGTGAGTAAACTTCTAGTCTAAAGCTAGTTATTCCCATTGCTGAATGTTTAATAGCTGGACTCGACAGAGGATATCCATGGTTCACTCTTTACAGTTCTGCCGCTACCGGTTCCAACAGGCCAGTCTGTACACGTTCATGGGCTTTTCAGCTTATCACCAGACCGCGCCAGGTTGCATCAGCTTGAAGACAGAAGTACTCAGGATCAAAACCCTGGAAAATGGAATGGCTCGTTATTCCAAAACTTGATTCCTATGGCCTGGACCGAACTCCTTTGCTATGTGGCGAATCTCTATCCTCTTAAAGCAGCATTTGAGCTATGGCCTCGGGAAACAAATGATGCAGACCCCCTCAGCAGTTCTTTAAAGAAAATTATGAAAATAATTGAAGAAAAATCACTCGCTCTTTGGCCTACTAATGTTGGCTATGTGACAGTAAATGATGGCCTTCTAGGTGCCGGGGACGAGTCGCCGTCTTTAAGAGATGCCTTTCAAGTAGCACAACTACCAATTGTCTATATTCCAGAAGCCCTTCGTGGTAAAACAATGAATCTTTTCGAAGTTCGAGATCGTTTGGTGGGTGCGAGGAATGTTTGTTGCTTCCTAAAAGATAAAAACAGTTGCATTCGACTATGGGCCAATGTAACAAAGCATAGAATCCTGGAATATCTTCTATCCGAGTCTGGATTTGTCGACTATGACGGCCTTGAACTTTTCCCTTTTCAAGATGGCAGTTATCGATCAATTGGAGAGTCCTACACTTTTGTTCACAGAGACGCATTTGAAAAGGAACTGTTTTCCCTCGATATTTCGCACAACCTCGATATTGACAGACTTCCGGAATCGGTTCGCAACGCTTTGAAAGTTGGTTGCAAAAAGTTAACAATACACAAATCCATTCGCTATCGTTCTATCCACTCTTTTAAAACTTATTGCTTGAGTTTCGTATTTCAAGATCTATCGGAAAACGACGATATGGTGGCACTTAACGAAGAGGCTGCAATTTTTGTCTCGAAATGCTGGAGCTGGATATCCCAACGAAAATTCGGCGTACTTGATGTCGACTTCGGTTCACTTTGGCTTTTACCACTTACGAATGGCCTTTATCGGAAAATGAAACCACAAAGCCGTGATTGCATTGTAAGCTTGGCTCCTAAAGGGGAAATCGGCGACCTTATTCGAACCCTCGATAGTAGATCTATTTCGAAAAAAATACCGCTGATAAAAACTGGCCAAGGAGGTATCATTTATGAAGCAATACGGCTTCTCGACGTTGGTTTAAATCTTGATAAATCTCTGTGTATTACAGATTTGAGTAATATTTCTGATTTTGTCACATGGTTGAAGATAAATTCAGATCTGGTGAATTTGGCACCGGATTTCGAGAAGCACTTGATTGTAAAGCTTCTCGCATTGAATAAATCTCAGTATATGCTCCCTTCTTCTCGAGAAAGCTTGAAGTCCGCGTTGAGCGCTCTTAAAATTTTCCAGAAAGTGTGTTGGATAGCGGAAGGTGATCAAATGTTTGTGCAGCTGCCTCAGTATCTCCAATCTCGCTAACAAATATTAGCACACCAGCCTGGACATGGACAAGTCTAGATGCCTGTAGCAGCTCAATTGGGCTTTGCGAAGGCCTCTGTCCAATTCCTGATATCGAAGGATTTCAGTTTTTAAATGCGGAGAGGGAAGGAAATGTCAACAAAGTTCTGAGAGAGTTTGGACTTGTTCAGTGTCTGGAGTCGAGCCATGTGATATCAAGTCACATAATTCCGGCTTGGCAAAGTATCCAGGAGGCAAAATGGGCTTACTCTTGCAAAAAGCAAGTAGCGGAATTCATTCTTGGCAACTATTCGTCCTTAAAAATCCCCGTTCAACGACAACTGCAAACATTGCCAATTATTCCTGTTGCACGGGTCAATGGTAAACACACATTAACATTTTCAATAGCTGCAAATCTCATCGACCCAAATCTGCCTGAATTAAGAGACTTATGTTTTGAAGACGAAGAAATTCTTCCAGAAGACGAGATCTTAGCTAATTTCAGTGCTGCCTTAGTAGGTTGTGGCTTAAAAACAAGGCTGGATGAAGCGTTAGTTGAAAGAAGAGTACGCTCCTACGCAAGCGGCCACTATCAAATGCCAGATGTAACGCAGCGGGTCGACAAATTATTGCGGTCGTTCTACTGGAATATGCCATCGAGAGACGGGGAATTCACAGAGCTCCGCGAACTTGAATGGCTCCCAGTAGTTGATACAAATGGTAATTTGGTCTTGAGGGCCCCGAACGAATGCCGAGGTCTTAAAGATCAATTACTGGTCAATACTCAGCTCCCCATCCTCCAAACTCCTATTTCAGTGGATTGGGAATATCGACTTGGATGGCATGAAAAGTTGTCAAATGATATTCTTCTCAAGCAGCTTACAGTTGGCGTTGAAATCAAGAATCGGGATGTTATAGATGAAGTCCTACGCTACATTTCTAGTAAAAGTCAGACCACGCTATTAGCTAAGGACTTGGCTAGTCTTTCTTTCGTTATTCTTAACAACGGAAGGTACGCTACTGCTTCAGACGCTTTCGTTACAGGGTGTAACCGCCTTGACCCATATCTTGGGAATATCGACCAGAAATTTTGGAACGATCATAACCGCCTCCTAACTGAAGTTGGGGTTAAATCGAAGCTAGATATAAAAGCTATCCTGAAAGTTCAAAAGTTATTGGAGTCAAAGGTGCCCCTTCATGAGTCTGACGTCGCTGTTGCGATTGAATTGCTTAACATAGCCAGCAAACTTCCAAAGAAGTATTGGGTCGAATTGAAAGTTATCAGTGACGATTGTGGTTTGTGTCCTATTCTTGAAATTTGCTACAATGACCTGGGGAATAGGGTTCCTGCTGAGAAAATAAAATTGGCCCACCCAGACATCCCACAAAAGACAATTGTCAGTCTTGGAATAGAATCTTTGCATCAACGATTAATCAACGGGATGTTGGAGATCACAGATTTTGATGACGAGGATGAATTCGATCAGAAGGAAGAGGCAGCAACACGCATTGCCGATACTTTAGATCGATATCAAATCGACTCAACATTTAGGGAATACCTAGCCAATGCTGATGATACTAAAAATGCCTCAAAAATTAGCTGGCTGTTGGACACAAAAACTTACCCTTCCAAAAAACTGCTTACCCCTCAATTATCGTCGTTTCAAGGCCCAGCACTTTTGGTTTACAATGATGACAGTAAGCAAACCGTGGTCCTGTTTGTTTAATTATCTAAAGATATTGTTTTAGTTTTCAGTAAAGATGATTTCAGCGGATTTAAAAAGGTGGGAGAAGGGAGCAAAGCAAATGACAGTGGAAAGATCGGTCAATTCGGGAGAGGGTCTCAAACAATGTATCACTGGACCGATGTTCCCACGATATTATCCGGAAAGTATTTTATTATTCTAGAGTATGTTACTTACACCCATGCCTCCCCAGTCACTAACTTGACTGTTTCCAGTCCACAGCAAAATGTATTGCCGTTTCATCGTCTGAGAGGGCAACGGATGTCGGGCCTTATGCGTGAAATATCCAAGTTTCGACAAGCTTGTCCCGATCAACTAGCTCCTTTCGAGAATTTATTTGGGTATACAAAAGATCTTGAAGATTACCCTGGAACAATTTTCCGGTTTCCACTCCGGCTAGCTGAGACGAAATCTCCGCTAAGGGCAAGTAACAGAAATTTAGACAGTATGGAGGTATCCAGATTATTACACAACTACTTTGACGAGGCTCGCATATCACTGCTTTTCCTAAGGCGGATAAAGTCCATAGATTTCAATATTCGTGATAAGCCGCTGTCTGGATGGTCTATTGAAAGACAGCAATCACTCGATGAGGAGCCTAACTCTTTTTCGAAGAACGTTACATGCTCATTCATCAGGCATGCAAATCCGGATACTAAAGTGATAGGCATGGACACATGGTGGGTTGCTATTGAAGATTCTCAAATTGACGAAGAATATCTTCCCAACACTCCGAGGAGGGTGATGAAGAATATCGAGTGTGGGATGGCAGCCCTAATTTCAACATCGGATGAAATATTCTCGCCAAGGCTGGGATTGGTGTTTAATACGCTTCCGTTACCAATACCTTCTCACTTGCCAGTCCACATTCACTCCACCTTTTCGCTCTCTGGAGATCGGCAGTCTCTGATTGTAAAAGAATATGGTCGTGAGACTCAGGTGTCTAGGTGGAACAAATATCTCTTTCAGATTGTCCTTCCAAAGTTATATCTGTCTTTCCTAGACGACTTGGGAATTCAGGTCCGGGGCAGGATATTCCAGTTTTGGCCACAAGAAGAACCCCCAAGGGAAAGTTGTTCAGAACTTCTTTGTGAGACGCTATGGAAAGATATACCCAAGAGTTCACGACGAATTTTTCCTAAGGCCCAGCCACCTTCAGCAAATCGAAGACGTCGACCTGCAGAACTTCTTGATATCAGCCAAGCAATTTTAGATTTCTTACCGTTGGGCCCATCCAGTATACTTGCTCCTCTACTCATGTCCTTAGATGTGAATCTCGTCCGCAATATCCCGAAAGAAGTTGCAAAGCATCTCAAGACGATGCCAGAAGCGAATACTATTACAGGTTCAATGCTGCGGACACTGTTCAAGCTTGAAAAGGGCAGACAACGTCTGCAAGAGGAGCGGGCGAAGAATCCAAAGGTCCTAGAAGTGCTATTGGAGCAAATAATCCCCGTGGACGCTGACTTTGAACAATTAGACGGTTGTCATATTCTTCCTCTCATGGACCAGAGCCTTGCCACGCTGCGGCTTCGTACATCTCCTGTCAATATAGAAAACTATTTTATAGCTTCTGAGAAGGAGATGAAGCTCTTTGAGTTTGCTTCTCGGCTCCTAGTATCTTCAGAGAATTGCAAAATGTTCTTCAGAGTGGCTTTAAGTGAAATGTTTAACCTGGCCAATCTTCAGCTATCCAAAGCTGTAACGCTGCTGGAGATGAAACAACTCATAGCTGGCCAAAGCCCAGAAGCTGATGCATGGCTTGTCGAATTTTGGAAATACTGGAATAAAGATTCATCTTCCGTTGAGCTTTTGCAAATAGTCATGGTCAGTAAAAGCCAGATACTTCGCATGAAGACGGACAATGAGGTAGAATATATCTCTCCTTCACGACTTTCTACAGTCCCAGCGGTTGTGGAGCCTTCTGTCGATAAACATAAACTGCTGTGTGATAAGATACCTGGGCTTGGCCGAATCAACTCAGATATGATGCCAGAATCTTTGCGCAGTAGTGAAAAGTCTTTCGATTATGTAGCATCCTTCTCCAGATTTCTCCGTGCTGTAAGGGTGCTTGCAAAGAACAACAGGAATGATATTGCTACTTTTATTCAATCTTATCTAGATGTAGCAGACATGAAGGTATTACTTCTCTCCAAATCTGATTTCTGTATGAAGCCTAACATTATAATAATCAGATTCTTCGAGATCTTATTGTATCCCATGGCGTTTTTGATCTGTCGAATGCGCAGGCGCCAAAGTTTCTAGTCCTCAACTCCGATTTGAAGTTGATTCCCCTGTGGCCAACAGAGCATCAATCATCCGCTAAGCTAATTCCCGCAAGTCGTGCCTTAATTGCATCAGATTACCTCTTGATGGTTCCTTGGATGAAAGACAAGAATTTATTTGTCAACCATCGATTTGCGGCAAAAGCCCCAGAATATTGCCTCCTAAACTTAGGCGCGAAGAAAGTCTCATCCGAGGATCTACTTAAGAATTACGTCCTACCGCTACCAGAATCGATATCATCTTCTTATTTGACCAATTATAAATCTCTTGTCAAAACCGTTGCTAGCATCGTCGATTCTGGAAATTCGTTGAGATTGTCCACTCTACTAGCCGGCAGTAAAATTGCAGTGGATGAAAATGGCAAACTGACTAAAGCATCCGAGCTTCTAGATCATGACGACGAAATTTTTGTAGCAGCTTTCAGATTAGAGAAAGCAACTAGATTTCTCCATGACGACGTGAAAATATATCGAAGTTTTTGGTTAAAAGTAGGCCTCCGCCATCAAGTTAATCATATCATCGGCGCTGGCGACTACCTCGAGTGTCTTAGAGCACTCAGCCGTCGGCTGGTTTCTAGAAATTGGTCCACAGATACAATCCTGGCTGGGGATATCATGAAAGTCCTTGGGCCATTGACTACTCCTCATTCCAGTGCCTCGAGAATTATTGCTAGTCCCCATTGGCGAAATATCTCACAGCAAATTGTTTTTCTCAGCAAAATGAACTTCAACGCGCAGGCTCAGTATAGGCAACTATATATGAGTAGAGTGGCAAAAAATAAAAAGGTATTAGGGATCTCTGAGATTATTTCTGACGACTATGCACCAGTCTGCTGGACTCAAACTCCATTTCCAGCTCTTAAGCCAACACAAGAAGTCTTGAATGGCATTACTTCGAAAGGCAAACCGGGAATAGACATGGTAATAACACATCTAAAGGAAATGAAGAGTATTTCGAAAGATTTAGAGAAGTCTCAAGTTGAAGACTTTCTGAAAGATTTATATCTCATCTACGAATACCTCCAATCTAACCTTGAATCAAGCAGGTCTAGCTCCATTCTAAAGAATGAAGATTTGTGGCTGAATCTAAATGCTGGAAACGTATACTTAGCCGACATAAAAACTGAATGGCAGGAAATCGGAAACCTCGTACTATTCAGTTCCTATGACGCTGGAAGCATTAGGGCGGTTGGATCTAGACTCATGCCTTACGAGAAGCTCCTAAAAGCTCTAGGCTGCAAATGCATCATCTACCCTACGGTCGAACGGCCGAAGCTCCATGAGGGCCGATCTGTATTGGATTCTCTGCGGAAGCTGCGGAAAGAGGGGAAGCTCCTCGACATTACATATTCTAGCGAAGGCCAGAAAGTACAGGCGCACCGCGTCGTCCTCGCTGCTGCCTCAGAGAAATGTGCGAGCCAGTTTGGCGGGGATTGGATGGTAGAAAAGGAAATTGAATATGATGAAGACGGTGACCCGGATCAGTTTTTGTCTTTCCACGCACTTTCCACGATGATCAACTACGCCTACGAAGAAGATATCGAGTGGAAGGAGATGGAAGCGACCGGTGATGAGAACGAAGATTCGGAGATCAACGAACGGAAGCTAGACCTACTGCTGGACCTCCATAAGGGCGCCGACTACTGGCTGATGCCGTCTCTGGCCTCGCAGGTGGAAGATAAGATCTTGCTTGCCGGGAAGGCGTTTATTGATTTCTACAACGTAGTGGAGATTCGTGACCGCGCGGCGTATGTGGGGGCTCAACGTGTGGAAGAATGGTGCGTAAAGTTTATTGAAGCAAATCGTGAGACAGTAGAAAAAGCTCGCGAGTCTTCACAAGAATGACTACAAAGTTTAGGGTAAGCGTCTGGAGAAGTCTATGTTTAGTGTTCTTGTGATTGTTACTGGCGGTAAAAAAATCTTGATTAGAGAGTGACTTAATGCAAGTCGCACCTTCGTGTAATAAAGCAAACAGATAGTTACCTAGAAGGTCCATGTTCAAGTTAGAAATGCCATTTATGAGGAGAATATTTACGCTGCGGCCGCGGTGCATGAAATTGGACAATGAGCGTCTTGGGCAGGAAAGACAAAAGAAGAGGAATCTTTTGCTTGTTTACCACATCATAATATACATGTCAAGAATACACTGTATCTTGGATGTAAAATTAAAATAAAATAGTGCAAAAAGAGAGTATATTAGATAAAAAGGAAGCTATTTCTATATTTCATATACTACTTTATGATATATCAGATAAGAGCGTAAGGGATTAATAGTATATACAAGATATACAGGTGGTCTGATCTAGATACAGTCATTTATTCGTTATTAAGCCTATCGTAATGAGAAACTACAAATCCCTGGACACAACATCTTTGACGATCTGGTAACATTCTTGAGGGTTTTCAAAAACATGCCACGCATCGCTCGGGATGTCCTTAAAGGCCTTCTCGAACCGTTCCGGCTCGTTTTTCTCCTCGATACCGATCGCCGCTATGTCTGTTACCTTGCGGATGAGGATGAGTTTAACCCAACCAGGGTATTTGCGGTATCTGTAAGAAATTTCGTGTGAGAACGTGCAGGTGTGGAAGATGTGCAGGTGTGGAAGATGTGCAGGTGTGGAAGATGTGCAGGTGTGGAAGATGTGCAGGTGTGGAAGATTTGCACGAGTGGGAAATTGCGCGTAAGTTTGGGCAGGAAGAAAGGGGAGGAGTTGTCTTACATTTCACCATAAGCTTCAGGGTCTGATTGTGTCGAGTCGCCAATGCATATCATCTTCCTGCTTGGGATCCACGAATTGATCTTAGTCATGCGGTCAACCTTGTACGCTTGAGTTCCAAGGGTCAAATTTGATAACAGGCCTGAGAGGTTCATCCAGTTGGCATCACGGAGAATCATGGTACCTTGGGGGTAGTATTGAGAGCGGAACTCCGTGAGGAATGGGTATAAATTATATGGCGATGCAGAGAGATAGAAAAATGGTGACTTCTGGGTGATAGTTTCTTGTATGAATGCATAAAACTCCGGCATGCCCTCAGTAGGTGTAGGTTGAGAGACAAAAGTCGAGCGCAGAATACCGATAGGGTCACTTGTTTGGGTGATCTTAATCGTATCATCGATATCTATCACATATTAGTGGAAGCACATCTATTACAGCATTTCAACATACCAGATATTAACCCCCAACCTTGAGGTTCTGCGTATACCGTCTTCATCTGCAGTATTCCATTTGTTCCTTGAGGTACCTGGGCAGTACTTGTCACAATATCACCATCGTTAAATTCCGGAAGAGGCCTGATATCGCTGCTGATACCATTTCTGCCACCTGGGCCCAATTTCAGCTCTTCCTTCCCGTCCACATCTACATTCACTACTCGCGCCGGTAGAACCGTCTGCATGAGTGGCATGAGCCGTTCCCTGAGTGTAGCCTCTGCCGCATCTCCTTTCCCAATCCCAACCTTTTCTGCCACCTCTGCCACCACCTTGCTCACTTCAATACCGGTATTCTTATCAAAGACAGCGGCAACAACTTCGGCCTCCCAATCATTTGTTTGTATATTTCGGTACGCGGTATTGTCTAAGAGCCATACGGTGTCATTCTCGGTGATCGCGTGACGGATTGGATTCCATTCTCCGAGATGCGAAAGGAGATCGGTAGACAGGTTTGGGCGGTTATCGGACGCAGGAGTCAACTGAATATCAGGTAAGTTATTCTCGACGTCATCGAAGTTGCGCTCTTTGCGCGTTTGGTGCTCTAGGGAGCTTCCATGATATCGAGAGGAGGCGCTCTTGCCATGGTCGATCAGAGACTCTGTCTCGCGGAAGAGATTTGACATAGTTAGTGATCTGTAAATGTTGAACAGAATGGAGTTCAAGTTAGGATCGACGCTGGCTGTTATCTGACTACAGTAAAGAATAGACCGTATTTCGCATGGAGAACAGAAAGAGGGAAAGGCGAGGAGGTAGGTTGTGCCGTAAGATAAGGAGGGGTTATAAACGAAAGGGCTGCAACACTGTCAGGGCCGCCGTGAGAGCGTCGGCTTTACTCAAGTACCTGGGTCAGACGCCCTGGGTCGGGCTGACATGGTGTGCTTTGGCATGCCAGATAGCGCGTAATCTGGAACTTTCTTTGGCCTGTAATACCTGGTAATCCCCGCGGTGATCTGGCGCTCATGTTCGTGACCGTCGATGGACTGTGCCGTTTGATCGCCTCTTGGGCTGAGCTGAGGGCGGCTGAGGTCAGAGTGTCTCGGCTTGGTCTTGGTCTTGGTCTTGGTCATCTGCAAGGACTAACTTGAGTTAAGAACAGCACGAATAAACCCTCGAATTACGTAAGCGGTGGGCTGTTGTCTTGGTCTTGCAAGCGAGGGGCAAAACTACAACTACAACAGCAACAATATTAAGTATTCGCAGTCGCGTGTAATGAACGATGCTCAGTCATTAAATTTCGGCCCATGGAGATATAGATTCCCATCGTTCTTTTTATCTCGAGGTCCCATTGCCCCAGGGATGTCATTTTCAATCTCCAGCAAGGCTAGCAGAGATTTGGTATCGTCGCTGGTGCTAAAATGAGGATAGGCGTTAACGTCGACTTCAAGAGCAAACTGTTCTCCATGTTTCCGAAAAATGCTACTTGAATGTGATAATGTTAGCATATGCGGTCCGAGGTAGTCATTGTGAGGCAGGGCGCTGTCTTCAACCTTGGGCAAGCCTAGCCATCCATGTTCTTGCTTTAGTGAATCATTCAGTAGCTCAACAGCGAAGGGCTTTTCCAAATTTCCTTCAAAGGACTGGGTAGCGGAGGGCAATTCTGAAAAACTAGTATTGATCTCCATCACGTTACTGTCTTGCATTTTATTGGGGTGACTGATGGATCCTGCTGGATAAGATTCCGTCAAGGGGAAGTAAGATTGTTCGTTATCGGGAAACCAATCGGGGTCCATGGATATATGGCCTGTTTGAAAATTCATAGAATTTGTTGAAGATTCAGTTATGGCTACGCCAGGTGTATCGACAAAAGCCGTGGATCGAGGAGTTGTTGTGGCCATTGACAGCGCTTTCTCAAATGCCTGGAGAGCACAGAATGTATGTTGTTGGATGCTCTGAGGATTGATAACTGAATAGTACCTATGCAGGGAATTTTTGAACTCTTCCTTTATTTTTTCTATTCCACAAAGGAATATTGTTGGTTCTTCATGGTCTTTTGAAGATTAGAATAGAGGGAAAACAGGAGGCAATTTGGACCAATGTCCGTAACTTACAAGGATGAGACGGTCTAGGTTCTTGAGGAAAGAAAATTCCCCATAGCTCCATCCACTTTTGCGATCTCGGTTTCCGCTTCTCATTTGTAGCTTTGAACAAGTAATTAATTTTTTCTTTCTGTATTTTTCCAATACTGTGCTTGTGTTTATCATGCAAATGCTGTCTATCTAAAAGTCAGTAGATTTTAGCGAAAATACTGACAGGGCACACTTTAGTCTTCTCCATTCAAATGGTGGCTCAGAACGTCCGCAAGGGTTGGATTCTAGTGCATTTGCCATGTATTCTTTATAGAACGGACAAGCAAAGACCTCCTGTAATGGGGTGCTATCTTTCTCAGCTGGTCTCAGCCTTTTCATAGGAGGTAGAAAGTCAGATTGATACGCTTCAGAGGTATCAGGGATGCTACCAAGTGCAATAGATGGCGTAAATGACAGGTCTAGAGAAGATGACGCGATTTCTGGCAGGAAATTTCTACTTTTGTTAGAGGGTTGGCTGAATCTCATCGGGTATAAGAGACTTACGAAGAACTAACAATTTCTGGTTTTCGTTGAGGAAATGAGATGGCGGCAATGTGTGCTTGGCTTCCAGCAAATTGTGAGGGCCCTGGGTCTTTTTTGGTTTCTACAAGGTTCACCACACAATCTGCGCAGCGATAGTGGAAACATTCTGGGCAGCTCTCGATTATCGGGGTCATGCTAGCTCCAATTCCACAATTATGACAGGCCCATAGCGGATGTTCCTCGAGTCTAACGCCGTCATTGGCCATGTTCAGGATGGCAATAACCGGATATATTTAGCGGAGGTCGCTCCTGAGAGCCACAGAATAAACAACTACTGCAATCGTCAGCAGATTTCGAAAGAGAACAGAAAACATCATTCTCTCTAATTTTGTCGAAGGCGACTATGTTTCATCTAAATACCGGCGTTATAATCCCTTGGTACAGAGCCATTCTCATTATTAGGAGACTGAAGTCAACCACAGATCAAAGCCAGTCGACCCATATTAGAGTATTAAAAAAGTTTCAGATTTCAGAGCCAATACCTTGGGATCCAACTGTAGAAAATTTACTGACATTGAGCAGCATGCCAAAAACGGCAATAAAGGTCGTGAAAGAGCTGTATTCGATATCACGTGAGTGATAATACACCCGCCAACGAGAATTCGCCACTATTTTTCATGGAATCGACAAACGTGATTGATCCTTAGTCTAGAATCATCATCCAGCTTGAGAAAGCGACGGGTGCGACGCAGCCTCGCGGATAAAGTTATAACTACCTTGAAGAATGCCATTATAGATTTGCACGGTTTCGTTTTTGCGAGAACTCGCAATTCTCTCGCAATTCTCAAAAGAGGCGCTTGCAGAACCCGTTTAAGTGCCCAATGGTGGCCTTTGTCTCTACACCATATCCTACACGGTATCGCCATCATGCATTAGCTGCGTAATAGAGATCCCGCTTTCAGTCTATGCATCCAATCTTCGTCCAGGAATGGGTTTGGGGGAACCGGTGAGCGCTTCTCTAAAGCTGAAATCATCATATTTGAGAGACGCCTCTCTAGGCAGGAATTGACAAAAGAGTTTGTTGGAATCATTTACAACCTTTACCACACAATCTGCAACGTGAAAACACGTAGAATGAGGGAAGATGAGAGAGACTAGGGTATGAAAACCTGGATCTGCGGAAGGAGAAAAGTCGCACAATGAGTTCTTAGAAGGGCCACGAGGGTAGGAAAAAGGAAAAGAATCTAGAGAGAAAGAAGTGTAAACAAGCAAAAGAGGAAGCTGAGAAACAGTGGGGATGGAAAGGACAAGGAATATGTAAGAAATATGTAAGAAAACTAGCTATTGGTATTTTGCTTCTAAGATACTTCTCTTAGCCTTTACGAAAATTCAAGTGAATTTAAATTTTTTTTGGAATTCAAATAGTTTTAAGTTACAAGTTCTATACTTGAAGCGGGATTGTGGTGGTGAGGCCTATTTTCGGCGGGTTTAGTTGCTGCTTTACGTAGCCTCGAAAGATAAAAACACTATGACGCGTACCTGTTCGCTTGGGCCTCCCCTGCCAAGCTTAATCGTTTTAAAGTTAGCTTTTTCTGGTTTCCCCCTACCTATTATTAAACTTTCTACTCTGTTATTCCTCTCCCTCCTTCTAGAGCTAAACCACGTGCCATCCCAAGCAATTTTAGCTTTATTCCTCATTTGAAATAGCTTCCTTCGCGTAACACTAAAGTATTAACACAGGAACACGTGATATTGCCAAGCCACCAAAATACTCCCACAAGCTGTAAACCTCTCGCATTTTTGCTCTATTTCTAAGTCTATACATTAGATTCAAGCTATCGCCGTGCCTGTACCCTCGATCTTTTGCTGACGTCCAAATTTACTGCTTCTGTAGGGCCAGGATACAAAAATAGTAACCATTTGACCTGCAAGCACTAGGGTCCGAGCTCGTAAAATTACAAGCTGTACGTTACTTTACAATACACGTAATTTTACTGTACAGCAAGCTTTAACTTACAAGCTATACAGATTAGTCATCAGATTCATTAGATCTAGATCACATGACTACTCAATATCCTCCTCATATTCCTCTATTACGGGCTTGCTTATGTAATACGTTACTTGAAAACTCTTAAGTTAACTTATTCTAGACTACTAGGCAATATATCAGTCATGTGGTGTGTAATATTACCGTACAACTTAGGTAGTGAAATATTACGGTGATAATATTACGGTTCAGCATGTATAAATTTCAGTAATAAACGTTCCCTAGCAAGCACTGTAAGGACTACTCAAGCAGACATCAACTCCCGAGCAATTGGTCACCTCCGAACTTACCTAGCTCTTAGCAAAGCAAGCCTCTACAGCAGATGGCAATTTATTCCTAACCTGTCTATTATATTTATACAGTACGCTAGGCCGAAATGGCCAAATCGTGTACCTTATGGCCAATTGCGCGAAATACGAATAATATGGTGAATTCGCCAGATCGCAACAGCCTATGGATGCTGAGAACAACTGTCACTACGTTCGGAGCTGTGGCGCGGATACTAGTTGATTGATAGAGACTAGGTTAAAGCCCAAAATCAATTATGTGCAGTGGGAACTACGCGTGCCTGAAAAGGAAATTTTGGAAAATTTCCTGTTACAGTAGAAGGGGGAGCGCACTAGTGTTCATGCAAGAGACAAGGGGGGTCTGTGTTCCCCACGGGGATAGTAAACAGGAGACCACCTCAAAAAGACATATAAAGAGGTATCCTCTCAAAATAACTTGCAGCAATTCATCCGTCTTGAAATCGCTGATCACGGCAATAAGCGTCCTACACGATCCAAATATAGTTTCTTCGCACAGCAACATGGCTCGCCACAAATACTTTAAAGTCAGCTGCTACAGCCTCATTGTGAGCATAGCCATCATGACATTTGGTATCGATAGTGGTGAAACCAGTGGCTTTCTAGCCATGCCATCGTAAGGTCGGACCCATCCATGGAAACAGAAATCGGGGCTAACACGTTTTACAGGTTTCAAAGAGACTTTGGGTCATATGATCCCCTTACTGGCCTTTATATGGTGAGCGCTCAGGATCAAACTAGGATGTATGGAATAGAACTCGGTGCTGCTATGTTAGGCGCACTATTATCTGGCATATTTGGCAATCGGTACGGGCGGAAGATTGGCCTTGCAGTCACGGCCGTCCTCTGCATGGTCGGAGCTTCACTCCAGATGATCAATCATACGCCTGGACTTTTAGTAGGACGAGGTATTATGGGACTGGGAATCGGTTTTGCCGCCGTTCTTTCAATCGCCTATGTGACTGAGGTGACTCCGGTTGAGATCCGAGGTCAGACTGTCTCCTTCTACCAGATCTTCAGCAACTTTGCAAGTTTGATTGGAAATGTGGTCAACCAAGCGACTCATGACCTGCCAACAGCTATGGCTTACCGAATTCCCCTTATAGTCGGAACTTCGGTGCCATTTATATTGCTATTGTTGATATGGATCGTTCCTGAGGCGCCTAGTAAGCTATGCCCTTCTCCCATCCACTGGAGTCAAAGCTGAACAGTCTAGGATGGCTCGTAACTCGTGGTCGCAATGCGGAAGCAAAGGCTAACCTACGGAAGATTCGCGGCAAAACGTACTCCTCGGATGACTTAGAACGGGAACTGAACGAAACCATTGCCCTTACAACAATCGAAAAGGAGCTCGAAGCCTCCACTTCATTCCTCAAGTGTTTTACTGGAACTGATCTCCAACGTACGATCATTACCATGGTTCTTTTCGCTGGCCAGCAACTGACGGGCACTGGATTCATTGGAAGCTACCTGACCTTTTTTTTCCTGCTAATCGGCTACACCAATGCCTTTGCGATTGCCGTTATCAGCGCTTGCTGTGGAATCGCGGGATCCCTATTAGCCCTGTTCTTCATCAAATGGTTTGGTCGCCGAACAATCTTAATTACAGGAGCGTCGGTAATGTCATTCTGCATGTTAGCGTTCTCCACAATCTCAATTGCGGCATCGCCGCAGAATGTCGGGGCCGCAAGATGTCTCATAGCCTTCATATGTATCTTCACTTTAACATACGCAGCCTCTTGGGGCGCTGTGGTACCAGTGGTAGTTGGAGAAATTCCATCCAACAGGCTTCGATCGAAGTCTCTGGCTCTGAGCCTCGGCGCGAATTGGATTGCTTCATTGCTTGTTATCTGCGGAACCCCATATCTCATCAGCCCAGATTATGCAAACCTAGGGACCAAGATTGGCTTTGTCTTTGGCGCTCTAACCATACCCCTCGTGATTTTTATCATCATCTTCGTCCCCGAGACTAAGGGTCGTACGCTTGAAGAGATTGACGAGATGTTCCTAAAGGTTTTGTCCCCCCAGCCGTGTGAACAAGCCAATAGAGTAATACTGACATCATCGGTAGCGTATCCCTGCCCGTAAATTCAAGAGCTATGTTTGCACAGGTACCGTAGATAATATGTCCATTGGCACCGTGCTTCGTGCACTTGAGGAAAAGGAGGGTTTGGGTATGGACGGCTTGGCGACTATAGAGTACGTAGAGTGAGAGCGAGAAGTTTTAACGCTCCCACTTTGGTACTCTTATTTGTCTCAAAATTTCATAGTTTAAAATGCACATGTGCAGCTTCTCACCTAATTACTATCCGCAAGTGATAATCCAAGACATAAATTCCTTGGACGCCTGATGGAATGGCATTGTTACGAGTTAGGCATTCGAAGCAACGTCGTACCTGTAAGGTTATCGAAATATTTTAGTGTTAACTTTACCACTAGAACTAAATTGGCAACAAATTGAATGTGCGGGGTACTTTCACGCTTGGTACGGCGCCTTTGTACAAAGTAAAGGCACAAAAGCCATTCGCGCAAAAGTCAAAGGTCAAAAGTTATAACCCAAAATAAACTTTGCTCTATTTACAGGCACTAGCAAAACGTCTTTCTATAACATAATTTTAGTTAAAAGCGCTGAATATAAATTAATATGTAAATTCGTAGTATTATAGTTCGCAGAGGACGACCCGGTTCCCGAACTGTTGAGCCTGCCCTGCTAGTTAAGGATGGAAGGTATATAGTTCAAGAAAGCTTGAAAGAACTTGAAAAGAAGATCAAAGAAGAGGTAGATACTTGTAGTCAAAAGAAAAATGATACTGGAGGTTCCTTGGTATTCATCTAAGAAATGCACAGCTCCGGGTTAAATAATTTACTTTGGAAGATCATGTGAGAAAAGTACGTGGCCGTAGCCTAGAAGTCCGGCTTACGGCTATAAATTTAGTCGCAAGGAAAGGGATAACTTAAAATTTTCGTTACTATCTAAGTTTCATCTATATAATACGATCTGATTTCTCGATTATTTTGGGAGGTGATGGGTAGGTTTATAACTTTGACTTTTGACTTTTGACTTTTGCGCGAATGACTTTTTGGCCTTTACGCCGTATAATGGCACGGTACCTCGGGCCCTTGCCCTCGTCTCGCTTTTCGTCTACTTGTTCATCGACGTAACGATGCGATACTCACTCCCGATGCATCTATTTCAGGCAAGGAATATCCAACTTCGAAGACGAGCAAAATATCCCCGTAGTCATGGCGAGTGAGCAAAGGAAGAAATCACGACAGGAAAATGGGGTCTGCCAGAACTGTCGTGGTGAGTGTCCTCCGGAGCAAGCTCGCGGAGGGAAGCTGACAAATTCTGCATAGAGAAACATTTGAGATGTATGGTCAATGGCTCTATGCACACAGGCATACATCGAGAATCCAGAGAAATTCTAACTATCGGCTTAGGTGACGGTTTACGCCCTTGTAGGCAATGTCGACAGGATCCAGCGAGGTGCAAATACCGACTAGGGAAGCTCAAATTTCGAGCAGGCTCGAGCAAACGATTTGATGCTAGATTTGAGCATGATCAAGTTTGGCTTAGCCAAAAAAATGATGGTAAATCACCCCTTAGCGTTATTGTCTTTTCTTGGCCGCAGGTGCTTTTCATCCTAATGCCAGAGTCCTTACGCTAAAAATGATATCCGCAGCAGAAATTGAATTTCTGGACATGGCGCCTATGCTTCAGAAATATTACGCGGGGGTTGAATTGCCTGGCCTCACAGATTTGCCCGATATATCGTTGCAGGATAATTGCTCTGCAGCAGCATCTCCCCCTGCCTGTCAGGCACCTCTCTATAGCGGGCACCAAGGCTCTCCCACTGCTAACGAATCACCATTATCTTGCACTAGGGCGTCGGAACTACATTCGTCGCAGTTGACGTTAGGTAATATCTCCGGAAACAGTCAGAGCGATCTATTTTCCTTTTCGCAACCCAGCAATGTACAGCAACTTAATAGACATTGGTCTGTCGACACCATATATTCCACAGCCAACTCACAATCAAAACCAGCAGATATCTCCCATCATCGTTTCAATGCTCCTACTGTCTGCTCTGCCCCCAATTTATCGACGGCTCCGAGGCCCCAAAATGGCCACTCACCACATTCGTCTAGCTCGCTGTCTCCTGCTCTCTACAAAGACCAATTCTTTTGGCCTACTTCGCACACACCGACCCAGTGTATATGCTTGATGCGTCACTTTATCCAAAATATTGGACCATGGGTAATTATTACTCCTGCACGCTGCGATCTGGTTGTTGGAACTTTAGAGCTGATAGAATTAAGTTCGATATATATGATCGTGCACATCATTTCTCTATAGTCGTTCCTCAGCGTGCTAGGAGTTGCCCGGCACTACTGAATGCTATTTTTGCAGTGGCGAGCAAAAGTCTTGTTGAGATGTCATCATACAGAGCAAGTGATGGAACAGTCGTGTTTGACGGTATCCGGCTTCCGGGACTTACAGGTGCCACCGCCATTACATATCATAACGAATGTATAGCATATTTTCTCGAGGTCTCGGACCAACCAGAACTTATGCAAGATGAGAATCTGTTAGCTGCGGCTATTATTTTGCGATATTATGAGTTTCTCGATACCCCTAGAGGAGGCGAAATCCAAGAGCAGTTTCTCAAAACGTTCCAGGTTCTGGTAACATCGCAGGCTAGTGCCGCCTTTTCATCACCGAATAGTGAAGAAAATTCCACTACCACAAAGTCACTACATTCGCCACGTACAACAGGTAGGAGGCCAATTAAAAGCTCCTTTCGTCCAGTCGCTTGTTGGATGGCTTTGCGACTAGAAGTTACAAGTGCTTTCATAAAACAAAGGTCCATTGGTATCCCGCTAGATGCGTGGGCTACTCAGAGGTCTTTTGATTCGTCTGATGACAATGCATGGGCACAGCGCCTAATCCTCCATTGCGCAGATGTTCTCCAATTTTGCTTTGCGGATGAGGTTACTTTTGGCAAATCTCGAGGGGAATGCTGGAAAGAGCTTAAAGACTTCGAGGATCTTTGGGAAATCTACATACCTGAGTCATTTTCTCCAATTTTATATAAAGAGCCCGATAGGTCTCAAGGATATTATTTTCCGCAAATATGGTACATGTCAAATTGTCATGTTCTGGCTATGCAGTACCTTGATTTAGCGCGGATACTTCAAACGGTGTATGATCCTACGATTCCGAGGTTGGGAATCGGGTCAATTCTTGCAACTTGCCGGGTGTCTACGAAAGTCCGAGAAATAGTTGTCCGGGTGTGTGGTAGTGCGATATCGAACTCAGGCATCCAAACAGCTTTGATTACTGCACAACTTGCCATATCGTTAACTGGTCAATATTTTACTGATAGGGATGAACAGTCAAGCATGCTTAATATGCTTGATAAGCTTGAATCGCATTATGCTTGGCCAACTGCAAAAACTGTTGCTGAATTGAAGCAAATCTGGTCATACGAAGAAATGAGCGAGGCCAACAGGGAATTATAAAACTGGCTCTTGCTTATATTTTCATGATGTATTCATTGATTTGAGAGTAGCTATGTATGGGGCTATATCTAGTTTCAATGCTCAACGTTCTGTACAGGATTCAAATAGGCTTAAGGGTATGAAAGCGGTTTTATATGTTGATCAATGTGCTATGAATCACTGGGAATACTACCCGAAGTATAGATTTGTATGGCGATATCCAGAAGTGCTTCTCCAACTTCTTGAAATTTCTTTCTCCGTTCTTTGGTGCCAGAGAATCTAAACCAAGGGAGTGACCTTGCAACAAGACCAGATTTAGAACCATCTAAAGACATCATCCGCCCCGATATGTGATATTCCTCCCAAGGGTGGTCGTTATAAAGAAAATCAAAGATCGCCCTTGAGAAATTATCACAAGTATCGCGGAGGGCTGCCGGGGCCGTCGGACCAGCAACTGCAGGAAGTCGGAATAAGTACGCATTGCTGGAACCATGGTACGAATATCCTTCCAGGAGGGTACCTGGAAAAGTATCTACCTGGTCAAACGTATAGATGAAAACATTGTGTGGTATTTGTTCTCCGGGAGCTGGTAGGAGGCTTGAGTATATGCTGTCAGTTCCATATCGTAGGAGGCCCTGGAGAGCAGCAGTTTTATCAACATCTTCCTGGTTAATATCGTACGTCTTCAAAATCTCATCTGCAAAAGCTTCATCTTCTCTGCAACAGGTACGAATAGAGTTTGCAATTTGCTGGGCCGACAAATTACCCCATAAAGGGAGCAATACGGAATATTCGTCTTTGGTAGATCCAATAATCAAACGACTAATCCAGGACGGAAGACATTCCAGGTCCAAAATTGGTCTGCTGGGGTCAGGATCCACAAACCACTTTGTATCCCATGCTACTCGTCCAATTGGGCTTTCAAGGAAAGATCCCAGCTGCTCGCTCGTTAAGTCTCTCAGTTTCTTCAGCTTTTCGGATGCGGGAGCAGAAGCATGAATACCGGCACAAGATACAAGTCGATCAAAAGTTTTTTGTGCTGCAGCTGTTGACTTGATGGGCAGACTCGGAGTTGACATGGCCATCACTTTCTGACCGAGTGGGACACTGGATCTCACATGGGCCATGACAGACCAGGCACCAGACGATTCGCCACTGAGCGTGGTGTTTGACGCATCTCCCCCAAAGAAATGTATATACTTCTTAACCTACGAGAATGAATGTAAACATAAGCCCCAGATTACTGCATTTGATAAAATACAAAAATGCAGTGCTCAAAGGATAATGGTTTACTTACCCACTCCATGGCAAGTCGCTGGTCAAAGAGACCTTGGTTTGCATACCCTTCTTCGCCAACAGCTTTTGCCTCTGCTTTCAGTTCTTCAGATGCCAGAAAACCAAAATATCCAAGCCGATAATTGATACTGACGTGGATATAGGGTCTATTAACGGCCATAGCATGGGATACTAAGTAATTCCCATCTGCCAATCAGTCAGCTACAGCAAGGAGTCCAAGTTCAGAACTTCGGCTGACCATAGTTGCCATTCCCATCCCCCATTACCCAACCGCCACCGTGGATCCATATGAGAACGGGCAGTAATTTCTGGCCAGTTTTTGTAACAGGAGGTGCATAGATATTCAAAGTCAAACAGTCGAATTCCGAAGCTGGAGCGATATCATATGATGTAGCACCCTCGTACAAATGAGAGCGCTGTCCTTGCATAGCATCCTGGGGTTGTGGGCAGGGCGGTCCATAACAAGTAGCTTTTACAATGCTAGAAATCTTCGTTAGGTCTACCGGCACTGCCTGTCGAAAGCGAGCAGGTACCGTGGCAAACTGAATGCCCAAGAAATTAGCAACTCCCGTCGACGGCTTGAGAAATCCCTGGTACTGGACATTATGGACCTGTACTGAGATAGTGCCCTGTTGTGCCTGGAGAGAGGACATTTCTGCCAAAAGAGTGATCGTAAAGATGGAAACAGTAGGAGCTGAAATATAAAACTCTCAAGCGAGATAGATGCTAGGACAAACGATTATGAAATGTAAGCTTTGTTATATAGACCTAGGTGTGGTATCCAGCTCGGTTTGCTCGGAAACGCGAACTGTAACCATAATCTTCCCTATCTAAGTGAACGCAAAAGAAAAATTGCCCTAAAAGTCTCAATTGCCCTGAAAGAATATTTTTGCCAAGGAAGCTGGGTAAGAATACCACCTGAAGTCCCGCCCCTGGCTTGGCTAGAGCGCTTACCCCGTGCTCCACTTAATTAGCGTCGGACGGAATTCCCGCAATGGTCAATACGACGAGACGGGCAATAGGTCTAGTTTGCAATCAGCTCATTTTGGCAATTCCTAATTCTGAATGCCACATATGTTGCCTTTCTAGTCTTTTTGATTCAAAAATAACTAAATTTGACACGGTGATCTACTACGCTCTTCATGCAATTTTGACAGTATGGAAACCTCAATACCAGTGGGGATTCGCCTTGTATGTATACTTTTTCCTGCTCGAGATATGCAATCGCCCGTATTGGACCGTGTCGCTCCTCCTTAATGTTTACAGCCTGTACTCTCAATTAGAAGCACCTACTCTCTATTCTTTGGCAATCACACAATACAAGCATTTTACTTACTCTACATAGTATTTATATACGCCAGTGCTCTATAAATTAATAAATTTCCTCCAAATTGATGCCCGAAAATCAGGACCTTATTTTGATGTAGAGAAATGTAACGAAATGGAATGAATAAATATGAAATGCGGGTGTATCCTCTTAGAACATCGAAACCGCTTCAACTGCTAGTTTTCATAGAAATATGCTTTTCGAAAATTCTTAGATTAAGATATGATTGTTAAATAATTGTTTGAACATTTTATATAATATTGCTGAAAATTTTTTTCTTTTGTGTTTACCAAATATCTACTGTGTGTTATGCACAGCCTCTTCTTCTTCGGTTCCGACCCTGGATTCTTGGCAACCGCTAACTGGTGCGATAAAGTTTCAAACCGCATCCCTTCGACAAGTCTTCTACGAACTCAGAAAATCTTTGGATTTTCCTTGATGCACATTAGTTCATGTGCATCGCGATAAGTTTTGCCTATTCCGATATCAACTAAATCAGTCCTCGGAATTGATCCACTGCTCAGAATATTAATGCCCAGCCCTGATCTTGTACGATACGATGGCCCTCAAAGTTGATTATAATCTGCTTTGGCGGCCTACGCCTTCTGCAGCAGCATCTTACCTCCTTCATCTAGCAGGAGAATATCCAGAGAGTCAAGTTACCGGGCATTTGTTTGATATGGCGGAACGTGAGGCCGTTTCTCCCATCGTCCTGTCCATCTGGCTTTCAATTGCACAGTCCCCAGAAACCATTCTGGATGGTTTAAAACAAGAGTTTTCGGTCTCCATCCGGGCAGCTGCAATGAAACGTCTATGCCAGTTGATGGAAACCAAGCAGTGGAAAGAAGTGTGGGATGGGGTCGGCAGCACTCAAGGAGTGCTTTCTTTGATTGCACAATTCTCTGTTCTGGAAGTGAAAGGTTTCATTAGGCTCATTTCTCGGCTGAAAAAAGGACCTGAAGCTGAGGAAAGAGGAAAATTGATCTCAAAACTCCTACGCGGTTTGATTCCATCGGTATTTCCTTCTGCTACCCACAGGACGACAGACGACCGTCTCTTTATTGATATATCTGGGTATTCTTGGTATGCGCCTCTCCTGGCAACCTGTGACTCCCTGTTCGTGAGCGAGGTTATTGCTGACGGTGATCGTAATCCTTCATTAATTCGACCATTACTCAAATATGAATCAAATATCAACTATTTGCTTTTGAACTACCACTACGAATCGTTTCGGCAGCATTGTACAGATGGGAGAAATTTGTACCAGGTAATAAATAAACAGCATCTCTTACCTCTTGTTTATAATTCCCCACCAAAGTCCAGCTCAATTTCTGGCTTTACCGAGCCGATGACATTCTCTGTGGAGCTGCTGCGTCGACTCTCGAAGCAGACGGATATGCAAGGCGAATACGATGTCTCTGTTCTAGAGATTCTAATACTGCCTCTCATGAGAAAGACTTTGAAGCGTTCTAAAATTATGGGGCTGCGTCAAGCAAAATATGTTGTTTATATTTGCTTTAAGTATCTTGATGCCCATCCAAAGGAAATGAAGCGTCTACACTTTGATCGAAAAAAGGGTCGGCATAATTTCCTCTACTATATTTTGCAACTCTGGGTGAAAAATAGTCTCCTATTTGATGATTTCCTTGTTAATATTCTTCCGCAAATTCCTTGCGATGAAGATAAATTTTGGAATGATTTGGACACCGTTTATCGTTGGGTGCGGGCCCCACTCCGTCATCGTCTTCTAGAGCTCTTCCTACTTCACTATGGCAAGAGAAACATTGATATTAGAAATGATGAAGATTTGAGAAAGTCAGCCATCAGAATCTGGCCCCCATTTGTCTTTTATCAATTGTCTTTAGACCACGCCTTTAAACTTCTTGTTAGACTTTGTAGTGTTAGAGGGGATGAGTTTCTTGAGTCAAACCCCAACCGACATGCCTGGATTACCAAAATACAGGATCAAAGATCCAAGTCGCTACCTGGAGATATCTCCACCCTTCTCAAAGAGGAAGATATACCACGTAAGCAAAATGCTCTGCAGGTATTTCATATTCCTAATTGTCACAGACCCGGAAATAGATACAGAGAATTACAAGAAGGCCGCCATGAGAAGCAGCGAACAAATTGAAAGAGCTTCCTACGCAAAGAAAGCAATAACCAGTGCAATTGAGACCAAATCACTGAAGCTCTATGGCGATACCTTGGAATGGGCTAAGCGTTATATCAAAGATTATGTATGTTCATCCCTTCCTTTTAGGTCAAAATTAAATTAAATCCTCATCATTGCCAAGATTACCGCGCGAACAATATTTGCAAGCAACGTCATCAATTCTGGAAGTGCTAGAGCTCTTCTTTCTGGAATACCTCTTAAGTACGACAAGCTCGAGGAAATTAGCGCTTCGGATGTTAGGACCAGGGTTGTCGAGTCAAATAAGATCATATTTTCAACTTTAGAGACTGTCTGCTTGGCATTGAGAGAACCATCTTTCAATAAAAATGACTGGAATGGCCCTCTTAGCGTCTTGGCCCAGGTAATAACGTACCGCCTCCAAAGGACACCAGTTCTGCAACAAGACCTTAAATTGACTGATGACAAGGTGTATGAGCTCGTCTGGGAAGATACTTTGTCATTAGCGCTCCGATTTGAAAGTGTCTACCTACAGCCAGGACACCATAGCCTCTTCGAAAGTCGCCCTACAGGACCAGTATCTTTGATTAGAGTAGATCCGAGTGAACTGGCACTCAAGCCTTATCTTCGATTTGTTGATAACTTGGCAAAGGGACGTGATGCTATGTGGAAAGCATATCGGCCCACGATTTCCCCGGCCGTTACAACACTTCCTCCACCACTTCCCCGCGGCTTGCCAATCCAATTACTGTTGGGGTTCATGGAAATCGACAAAGACTGGGCTGTTGGGCTGACACCTTTTTTGTTCTCCAGGGCCGAACAAGTGGTATTTCCGGACCCTGATGCAGTTCTTTGTGAAATCCCAGACAATGTTGATATGAAGTCCGCTATTGGGATTTTTGTAGACAGTTACAGTTGTTCTTTAAAAATCTATGTTAACCAAAGCCCCGACAGCGAAGAACGAGAGAGGCGAAAAACTCGAGCGTGGAAATATGCACTCGAAAAGCTTAGTCTAGGGCGAATGGATCGAAAAGAAGCAACCAAATTCTGGAAACAGATATTTATTAGGGAAAAACTAGAAATTGCAGATGAGATTTACAAAATCGGCCTCGACTATCCTTTGCTACCCTTAGATGGGGACCCGAGCGAAACAGAAGAATGGAATCCGGCGGATGATTTCTCCCCCCCACCGCGGGTGAAGGAAAGATCTCTTGTGCCAACATTTTTAGATCTCTCGATTGCTCCCGAATTAAATCGACTCAACTGTCCCACAAATTTTCAATTGCCCTCTCCAAAGACGGGAGGGTTTAAACCACCTGGACTTCGAATTTGGGATCTTGACCGATTCCTTCCATATCAGAAAGTTTTTCCAACTAGTCTGGCTATCCGCGAGGGTTTGTCGGTGTCTGCACTGTTATATATAGATAGCAAGATAAATGGCCCGCGAAGCATTCTCATATCACCCTTCCCTTCTCTCTCGGAACCTCGATATCCATCACTATATTTAGCGGATGAGTTTCTCCAACAACCGGAATTATGTCTACGTAGCGTCTTTCGGTTGATGAACAGGAAGTTTATACCTAACGTCCCTCCAACATTGCTTGCGGACTTGGCAACAGCAGCTCTTGATGTACTTTCCAAGGTAGAATCTACATCGTCCCAATTTGCAGATATAGAGAGCCTCGCCATCAAGCTTCTCCACCTTGTAACAATTTCTGACCGGCCTCATCTCGCGACTGATTTAGTGCTCCGAACAGTTTTTGAGCGACCAGATGCAAGCTCATGGCACCGTCGCTTGCTCAACACGGGTTTTCTAAATCGTCTCTCCACAGCCCACGCTCGGGATCTGATTCTTAGATTCTCTAACGGAATCCAGGAGAGGATGCAGAAACAAAAAGCATTCTCCAAACTCACACCCGAGGAAAAGGCCAAGGACCCTTTATCTTCCAATAACCCGCCGTATGTTAAAATAACAACCATCAAACTGCTTGCACAGCTTTTCACGGACTCTGGGTTCGTCTCTGAAAGCTTCGCTACCGAAATACTCGTTCAACTTTTGGAAAATTCCTCCCATGTCGATATTCGAACCGCTGTTATGCAAAGCCTGATGGCCATACTCAGTGGGTGCCCGGATGGATCCGCCCTGGGTCACAAAATTGTGTCTGCCTTTGAGATTATCATTCCTGTGGCTGGCGATATAAACTGGAGATCTACCATATCTGAAGAGGAGTGGAAGGAAGCTGAAAGCTCGAAATCCCCGCCAGAGGTTGCCGGAGAAGATTTTCCAATCAATGCAGCGGTTATACGCCTTGGGCCTCTCATGGATTTCATCATTCGTCTCATGGGCAATAAAAGTGTGTCCGATAAATGGAGGGAAGATATTGCGAATCGAATTCTCTTGCCCATTATTGAACGCTCTATTGCGTCCAACGCACGTTGGCTGGAGATATTTGCTGCCAAACATGGTGTCATTTTAGACTCACTAGATATCCCGATGCTGCCAGTAATTCCGAGATTATTAACATATACTTTTGGGTATGATTGGATGCATCTTCCCCTATCACTGTTCGAATTATACCATCGTTTTGTTATGACGAACCTCTGTCCATCTCAGCAACTCCGCAGTTTTACTATGACGCTTGCAGATCCTAAAGTTCGAAACCTTCCCGAAACTCAACACTGGGTGACACTGTACGGGCGATGGTCTGAACTTACTGGCCCCCCCAGAGAGAGCTTCTCCTGCGATCATGCAATATTTAATCCAAAATTACCTTCTAAAATCAACAACAAGAGTTCCGGGACTACTGAAGGCAATGAAGATATTCAGTCTGTGCGGATAGATGATTATGCCTTTGACATAGCGAAGGCGCTTATTCTAAACTACCCCTATGCGTCTCACTTCAGCTACTTCATGAATGGTATCCGAAAGCAGCCCTGGGCCCAGCAAGCTATCCAGCGGATCGTCATGTACATCGACTCCTTGCGCACGGCAGAATGGCAACGCAGCCCAGCACGCCAGCCCCCTATCCTCCCCGCCACTCTGAAATACAGACTGTGGCTCCTGCCCTACCCATCGGCGCCGGCTCGTGATGGCTCGAAACCCGAACGAGAGAAAATTTTCGATTTTGCCCATGGCATCATTGACTTCCTAAACGAGATTTCGTCGGATGGTAGGCCATACCACGAGGACTTCACCATCGTTCGGGCCGCGGCGCTGGAACCTAACGCATGTTACTACGCAGATATTGCATGTATATTGGGTTCCTCAGAGGAAACTTCTGGTCTCACATCGCAATTGGCTATTGAGATAGCAAAAGATCTTTTTGAGGTTTCTGATGTACCGCTGTATGATGAGACACTAAAGCACGCCCAGAGAGTGATTAGAGGTTGGAAAAATAGTGAGATAGAGAGTATTAGATTGAGAGGGATGCATATGCTTCTATTGGGAAAGTTGGTTGCTTAGAATCTAAGACGCGTGGGGGATATTTCCATGTGCAGTGAGTGGGCTTGAAATGGTATATTATATGTTATTACATCTAAGGTACTACTCAGGAAATAGAGCACTACATCTTAGAAAAATTGTAAAGTTTAACTTTGGCGAAATAAAGTAGAGGGGTAAATCACTATCCTTGCTAACTTACGCTCAAAATTAACAGCCTACCGTACTATACTTATTATCGTCGACTGTAACCCATACCGAAATAAAGAATACTACATACCGTAGGTTGCAGCCGGTTCCAGTAAATTACAGAACTGGAATCGCATGACTTTGAAGGCGGGGTGCTGTATCATAAGTCAATATCAATGTCGTAGCGAATCATTTACGTTGCACTCCGTAAAGCGGCCGCTCTCGTAGCAGATAAGGACCAAGCCGCTCGACCCGCTGGAGTCAGATTTTGAATTGGAATTAGAGATACAGATGTCCTCATTTCGAGAGTAGGTGTATATTCGTTCGATTGCTCCAGAGCAGCTCCTTGCAGCTCCCTCACGTCTTTGGCCTTTGAAAAGGAATCAAAATCTATGACAATAAGGCTCTGGCTATGGTGATGTATCACCCCACGGTGATCTGCACTCATACACATCTCGCTTGGTGGCCTGATTCCCTCTGTCGCTCCAGCTACCGTTAGCCACCCCACCGCACTCGAAGATCACTATGACGTAAGGGGTTCGCTCACAAAGTCCCACAGGAAGAAAGCTGTAAACAAGGCAAAGCCGATCCAGAGCGGCAGGCACGCCTAGCATGCATCTTGCCAGCCCGGTGTGTCCACGTGACCTTCCCCTCATGCCTAAAGGAGCGTTAATGTCTGCGTTGTCCGCACCAGCAGTGTATAAAAGATGCACAACACGCACAATGTGAGCATGGGCCTCGTGCCGCTAAGCCCTCGGGACTCTAGCGCAGACGCCAAGGCCAGCAGCCGAGCTTTCTCATCGTCATCGGTTGATCTCTGAAATTATTCCATCACCAGACGCAACTAAAGCCAAGTCAAATGTTTGCGCTAGGTCTCCCTTTTATAATCCCAACTGCAACCCCAGACCCCAACCTCCTGAAATCAACACATTCATCTCATCCCTCGTCAGTCCCGCAAACGAGTACCAGCATTGTCGCCGCTGGATCGCCGTCGTCGAAACAGCCAGGCTTAGGTATGTGCCCATTGATCGCTCGGTGGAGCTCTTCGGAGCTAGAACACGATTGATTCAAGAATCCTTGGCTGATCACAACAACTTCTAGAAAGCTTCTCTGCGCGTGCGCATTTGCAATTTCTTTTCGTTCTTCGGCTTATAATTCAAAATGCCTTCAGATATGCGTAAGTCCCCCGGAACGAAACGCAAAAGTTGGCTTGACCGCTGATCCCAGAGAAAGGTCTAATAATGGGCGTCGTTTCCTTAATATTAATCGCGGGAGCCCTGGTCATGATGCTTTTCGTCGTCCTCAGTGGTGTCGCTGATTCCACACCTCTCAATAAAACATACTTTCTACAGGCAGATACCTCCACCATCGCGGGGTCAGGACGGCCGATCTCACAATGGACGTATTTCTACGTGTGCGGCGCAGATAATAAGGACTGCGGCAAACCCGTTCCAGATCTGCCATTTGGATATGCTTGGATTGGAGGAAGTGCGGGTGCGCCGTCTGAGCTAGTCGGGTAGGTTCTTAAACCACTTCCAGGTTGAATGCTGGTATTGATTAAAAAATAGGAGCCATGGCAAAGGCACGACGAGCGTTTTCTACTATTATATGTGGCGCTTCGGTTGGGTTTTCTACCTTCTCGGCCTCGTCTTCACTGCAATGGCATTCTTCACGTCCTTGCTCGCACCAATTAGTCGTCTCGCTTCCGGCTTCTCAGGCATGACTCTCGCATTTGCCCTTTTCGTGTTCACCGTTGGAGCTTCACTCATGACGTAAGCCTTCCTGGCATATAAACCCTATATCTTCCCGATCAACTAACACATTCCACAGTGCTGTCTTTGTTGATGCTCGTAATGCCTTCCATAAGGCCAATATGGCTGCTAGCCTCGGCAAGTATGCTTTCGGCTTCACATGGGGAGCATGGGCTGCCATGTTCCTAGCCACGATCTTCCTATTTTGCGGCTGTGCTCTGGGAGGCAGCGATCGCGCACCTCGACGCTCCAGAAGCCATAAAGGAGGATTTTTCAATCGCCGACGTCGAACACGCTCTCGCGGCTCGTTCATTGAATCCGACAGCCAGAGAAGGGTCAAGGATGAATACGCCTAAATAGCTTCTAACCGTGCCTGGGAGGGTGAAAATGAAATAAATTGAAGTAGTCAAACCATCCGAGATACGAACTCGTGTTGGTCAGATTGTTGTTGAGAGCCCCTCTCGATAAGGAAACAATTTTAAGAGAAGAAGCATATCTGGGATGAAAAGTCAGCATGAGAATGTGCAATATAATAGCTCAGTGGCGTTTCTTGGAAGTTAAATGCATTAGATTCTCGCTCGCTCGTCGTTTGGAGAATGGGTATAGTATTTAATGTCCGTATCACGTTAAAAAGATTAATAAAATTATGTATGTGTCTCCAACACAAACTTTACGGTGCTGCAAGTTTCTCGAGGGTGAAAAATGAGGGTTGTAATTTATTGAGCACAACGTCTATGCACGCACTTCGTATACAGCGAACTTGTGGTTGGTTGACCAACCCCCTGTCGGATATCCAAAGCTCCTTCGAGACAGAAAGGCTTAGTATTCCAGAAGTAGACCCTGTCTTCCTTTTAAAGAAGAACGAACGCGGTGATAATTGAGGTTAAAAGCCGAGCTTCTGTGATATTTGCCCGGATTTAATGTACCAATTATACGTAGAGAGTCGTAAGCAAGGCAGGTAATGCTTTACAATTCGCTTTAGAAGGGAATGTGCTGAAGGCCACCCTCTCTATATAAGGTATCGATAGTCCCTCTATTCAAGAAGTAACTTTGCATCTCCCCAAAAACACAAAACTACACTATCTGATAGTTCTTTAAGGCAACCCGAATTTTCAACACAACCCTACACTAAATATGCCTCCTCAAAACCGTGCAGCCTGGCTTATGAAGAAACAAGACAACATCCAGGTTGTCGGTGATGCTCCATATAATAAGCCAGATACAGACGAACTTGTTATTAAAACGATGGCTGTAGCCATCAATCCTGCCGATGTTGTTATTCAGAAACTCGGCATCATCGTCGACTCCTACCCGGCCATCCTAGGCTGTGATGCCGCCGGTGTTGTCGAAGAAGTCGGCTCAAGCATCGAAGATTTCAAGAAAGGTGACCGGGTCATCGGTTCAACTAAGCCTCTCCCGGGTGGTATCTACAAGTACTCGGGCTTCCAACAATACACTGTGCTTAAGATGCCCCATATCGCCAAAATTCCAGATAATACTACTTTTACCGACGCTACAGTGCTACCCCTCGGCATTCTTGCATCTTCTTTGTGTCTTTTCCATGAGACCACCCTGGCGCTTGAGATGCCACCTAGCCAAAGCGGCAAGGGCAAGACACTGCTAATCTGGGGCGCAAGTAGCAGCCTTGGCTCCTGCGGCGTACAACTTGCCGTAGCAGCTGGTTACGAGGTATTTGGCGTCGCGAGTGAGAAAAACCATGCCTTCGTCAAGTCTGTAGGCGCAGCACAGACTTTCGACCAGAACGACCCGGATGTAATTGAAAAAATTGTCGGCGCCCTCAAAGGTAGAACTTGTATCGGTGCCTTCGATCCTATCTCCAAGGAAGAGACCCTCCACGCCGTCTGCGACATTCTCCACGAAGCCGGCGGAAAGAAACTTGTCGCTGCTGTCCATCCTAACGCCCCGAGTCTAACGAAGAATGGTGTCACCATCAATACCAATTTCGGATGCGCCGATTCCTTTTATCCCGTGGGTCATCAAATCTGGCGCGTTTTCCTCGAGCCTGCCCTTGCGTCGGGTGCTTTTCAGTATAAGCCGCCGGCTGATGTTGTCGGCCACGGCCTGGAGGACATTCAGAAGGGCTGCGATTTTCTCGCCCAAGGCGTGAGTGCGAAGAAAGTGGTCATTGAGCTGTGAATAGCAGACTTTATAGACATGGGTGTGAATTGTGTCTAGGAAGGATCAGGGTCGTGATGCAGCGTGAAATGTTCGTTATCTTAATCCTCTGGCTATTTACGTAGCATTCACATGAAATGGAATATAATTCAGATATTATATATCTCTCTGCTGCTTCCAAGAAATTTCAACCTCCTTGAAGCTGGTTTCCTAATACTGCCACTTTACTTAGTTCTTTTCAACACCTTTCTATGCTCCCTTGTCTCCAGGATAAGGCGTTTTAGAATCAAATTGAAAGTGGGGCAAGAGTTTAAAGATCACTTTTATATATCTTCATTCTAATAAGAACAAAGGCTCGCTCACCGCCTCTCCAATTATGACAATGTACATAGAATCTAAAATACATATCACGCATGAATGCGTATGCTCGTTGTGCAGTGTAGATGCGCTAATATGCTCGTATATCGTATATCGGATGACGGCCGATTATAATTGGCTAGCATTTTAACTACTATTGATACAATCGCTTAGCAGATTTATCATGTGTATGACCGGTTCGTAAGTCTACGGAGATAGGGGCCAGCCGGGTGCTCTACTACTTTTTTGATCAGATGGAAGCTTGTCTTCTGCACACGGCAATCCATCTCCTACACCCGTAATGCCAGCGAGACAAGTCCATTCCAAGAGCCGAAACGGCTGTCGACAATGTAAGACAAGCCATATCAAGGTAGGGACGGCACCTCCTCTCTACCGGACCATCGCGACCAAGAAGCTGATATAGAAGTAAATAGTGTGATGAAGCTCGTCCGACGTGTAAGCGTTGCGTTCGCTGGAGCTTTCAATGCGACTATTCTGCCTTTAGGTACCTGCGCTCAGTGATTCAACCGAGGACGCCCACCCTCGCTGGCTCGAGTGGAAATTCCGAATGGAGACTAATCCCAAATCGTGCATTCCATACTCAGCAAAACAAGCCATTAGAGATCTTATATCATGAGGCGGCAATCTCTCATGCTTGTGAATCAAGTGTTCTCTTGCCTCAAAGAGAGCTAATAAGTCCGGCTACGAGAAAGCTCGAGCTACGACTTATTCATGTATTCATGTCTCTCGTGGCGACTGTACAAACAAATTCTACTTCGGAGCATTTTTCACAACAAAAAAAAACGAACATACCGGTTCTTGCCATGAAATATGACTATGCAAAGGACATTATCCTGGGCTGTAGTGCACTATACCTCCGAGCTTATAATCCGAACAATCAGTTACTTGTTGAAGCATCACACAAATACGCCATGCGTGCGATAGCTGAATGCTCTAGACAAATCCAGAACGGGATCCATCAAGACAACGCTGAGGGACTGTTCTTTGCCTCCATGTTTGTTGCAAAGCATGCTTTCGCAAGCCGCCAATATGACGACCTTGTCGAGGACAAAACGTTATGCAAAGAAGATACCCTGCCCCTTGTACACTGGCTTAAACAGTTTCGTGGTATCAAGGCCATCATAGACGCAGGTTGGACTTGGATACCAAAGAGTGAGTATCTGCCACCAATGTTGAGTGCGCTGCCGGCCCCGAGAGTGAAGACCAAAGTACACGAGAATACGGCTTTAAGCTGCCTTCTTGAGGGTCTAGACAATACGGACTCTAATTCATCCACTGTTCTAGCTTACAGAGACACTGTCGCATACCTGGCCTCTGTTATCAATGACTCTGGCCTCCGTGGGTTGGCAGGGTTTCTTATTGCGGTACCAGATAGGTTAATCGAGCTACTTGAAGAGCGAGACCCGCGCGCGATGACCATTATAGGCTCATACTTGGCTCTTTTGACGTTGGTGCCGTCTTCTGAGGTTCTGATAGCAGCTGCAAGGCGAGAATATAGAGTAATTATAGAGCAGTTGCCTGCGGAATGGCTTCCTAAAATGAAGTGGGCCACAGGTGTCATGGAGCATTAAAATATCAAAAAATGTGGCCAGTGATACCACATATTCAGAAGCATCGGTCTAGCCAATCACAAAGCAATTTACCATGAAGCCATTAATGTAATAACTCACGGACAGCGAACTGCTGAGCTGTCCTGTATATAACATTTATCTCAGGTTAATATTTGCCGCATTGATTAATAATTTTACACTACATACACTAAGTTAAATCTTTCTCTTTCCTTTTCTGGGCCATATGGCATCATGTTAATACATATGTATTTAACTTCACTGTAGTTGCGAAAGTCGATTCGCAAGTGTCAATAGCTACGTGCTAGTATTTCCGTGATGTCTTCTCAGAACATGCCTATTTCCCATAGCCGGAAGGGTAGTGTTATGCCCTCAATCACCAATATAGCTATTAATCCAATATTATTATTTCTTAAACTCTTTCAAAAAGCTCCCGAGAGTTTGTACTTCGCAAAACTCTCCGTCCAAACTCGCCAGCGATATGGTGTGCACAGTCTCGGCATCATAAAAGACACCACGAAAATTCTTCTCATATGTGGCCGTGACATCACTTAGCACCACAATCTTGCCTACAGGCTCACCACCCACAGCTCCATTCTTATCAAAATTCTTCAACACCCCCAGATTTGCAGCCATACGAACTGAGGTGCTCACGCAGTGGTCCGTGGTCAAGCCACAGACCACAAGACACTCCAATTCTAATTCTCTCAGTGTTTGTTCAAGATTGTTTCCGATAAATGCTGAGTTTACATTCTTGGTGAAAACTTGTTCGGATGGTAACGGTGCTGCGTACGGCAGGAAATTGACACCAGGTTTCGTTGGATAGACCGGCGACTGCGGAAAGACAGAGTGGTGGGCAACGTGGAAGATAGGCAGGTTTGCGGCACGAAAAGTTTTGAGAATAGCTGCCACATTTGTCTCGAAGTCGGGGGTAGAACGAGTTTTACCCCAGTAGGTGGGGTCGTTCAAACCGACTTGAATGTCAATGAGAAGGAGCGCAGTCTTGGACATTTTGACAGGTTCAGTCCTATGCTAGGGAGAATATGATCAAGTCAATGTGAAGTTAAAAATTGAGAAAATTGTTGGAAAGTAATTTGGCCAACAAAAGAAACGGTTGTGAGCCCAAGATATATAAGCAGGTCCTCGACGCCCTTAATTTGACATGTGGATCACTTCAATTTTGGAAAAGAAAATGTAAGCAAACATGACCATGTATCACCGGCCATTATCTGTAGACTTCAGGACAGCCTCGAACGACCCACTTGGATTGACCAATCAAATAAGTATATCAACCAATAATTTCACGCCCAAGCGCATACTTATCGGTCTTGAATGGTCAACACCTTTGTGGTTTGAAGGTTTGCAAGCTAGATACATCACGTCGTATCACCTGACAAAGAATACGATAATGTGAGATATCATGGTTTGGAGTAATTCAATGTCGAGTAAGGAGGGTAACTACTTTTAATCCATCACCTTCTTTTTGATCCAGCTTTTTAACATCTTATTTGACGTTTAACTAGGCGTTCGTTGGCCAATACGCTACTCGATACTCCCAGGAACTTCTGTCCTCTCCTTCGCACTCTTGTACAGTTCCGAAGCCTCCTCTAAAGCATCAGCTATTTTCACACTGGGTACGTAACCCAAAATCTTTGTTGCTCTGTCATTGCTAAACCATCTCTCTGCTACACTATCACCCAAATCCTTCGTTGTTAGGAAAGGTTTCTTCCCCAAAAGCCACGAAATCTGTTCCGAGATCCATAAAAGACATAACGCGACTATTGTCGGTATGGAAAATCCCTTAAGTGGAGGATTTTCGACCTTTTTCGAATCAAAAGCTGCCCAAACGGATGAAAGGAAGACCCGGAAAGGCATTGGCTCAGCATTTGTGACGAAGAATGGCTTCCCCGCCGCTGATATGGAATTGGATGCTTCGGCAGGGGCAACATTTAAGAGATTAATAGCGGCGAGATCAAATGCAAGAGCAAGATTAGGAGCATAGGTAAAGTCATAAATATTTGTGCCTGGGCCGAGATGAATGTTGCGGGGTGCCGAGAGCATCAGTGGAATAATATTGTTGTCTTGAGCACTGAAAACTGCATGAGCACGAATGGCAGTGGTGGGAAATTTTGAGGTGGATGAAGAGAGAACAAGAGATTCTGCCAAGGCCTTGGAAGTATTCATTAGCATTAGCAACTTAAATATAAATAGACATGTTTACCTTAGATCTCGCGTACGCATTATCAAATGCTTTTGGAATGGGCCTCTCCTCGTCAACATTCGCCAGGTCTTCCCAGCTATTCCCCTTAACAACATCCGCACTGCTGGCAAAAACAAACGCCCTAACAGATCTCACTATTTTCGCTTCCTCCAGCACAATCCTTGTGCCGTCAACATTAACTTTGATAAAATGCTTTTCTGCGTTCATGCCTAGCTTTTCGGCAATTTGCGGGATTAAGCCTGCTATGTGAAAAATCACCTGCGGCTTTACGAGGTTGAATACATCCTTTACAGTTTCTAAATTGGTGATGTTGCCGGCGTGGTAGGAAACAGTTTTGTTGAAATTTGGAGAGGTGGCAGAGGGGATCGTGAGATCCAGTGCATGCAAGATACACATGGGATACTTTGATTGCAGATGGGAAATCAGAGCAACGCCGATTTGGCCGCAGCCACCGGTGACGAGAATTGAGATACCGTTGAGAGTCATGATAGTCTCAATGGGTTTGGTGAGGAGATAAAGGGCTGACGTGACATTAGAAAGTCTCGGATGTCTGAAACATTGTGCAAAATCGAAGGATGACATAATCTGACGTCCCTAAAATCGTACAAGGACTGTGTATCACTAGTTGTCCCAAATCAGTAGGGATGTACATTCAATGGCTAGTTCTTTGAAGCAAAATCAGAGAAAAATCGTTGCCAGTGGACATGTGTCATTTGCAAGCTTTAAATAAATATTATCAAATGGAGTCTTTGTCACAGGTAATTAATACACGCAAATTTGGCAGGCGCATGCTTTCCATGTCAGTCAAGTTCTCAACAGACGTACATCTTGATATGGCGAGATTTTAGTAGGACTTGATAGTAGCCTGTTAACGAGTAAAGGCTCTACCTGCATCGATCCATATCTGGGTATTTCCACTTTGAACTTATGTTTCTCCTTAGAGTCTTGTATATTCAATTATATGATGGGACATACTTCTTCTGGTTCAAGATCTTTGGGTTGTTCAACCACTTCCTTTGAGGGAGAATGAGATGACTTTTGCTACTGAGCAGAATTTTCAGCGATGAATGACCATTCAGCATATTGTTTCGTATAACTTAATAGTGTGTCTTTTGTAGTCATCTCCATAGCAAGACCCACCCTAGCTTACAATCTTCTTCCCCATCAAATTTTGTTATTAGTTCGGGTCCTGAAAAATCAGTCACAACAAGCGGAATTGTGTTGTCTGTTCAATAGTCCAAGCGGCCACTCACTCACATGGCTGCTAGTTTGCCGGGCACGCATAATAAAAATCAAAATTGTTAGAATGAAGCGGAAAAGTTTGTGGTGGACAAAAAGGATTTATAGCTGAGGGTTTGGGGGCTTGCCCCCAAGAAAATAGGGCCCTATGGGCCAACATCTAGGAGAGTAATATCCTCGAGAGTTCTATAAGTCAAGTTTAATTACCTAGGTTTACTAACCTCTGAACCTTCCCTAAGGGTCAGGAGAACCACCATTATAGATCAGGATCCCCATCTTATGACATCATAGCGATTGAGGAATTCCAACCAATCTTACTTATTATGCAATCTTGTTTCCATACATTTAGTTTAGTTGGAGGGAAATTAACGGGTATCAGCTATTCTATGGAGCGTTCCAAATACAGTTGTTTTAGTTAGAAAGTCCATTCTAGCTCCCTTACACCTGCCTAATATCTCAGACAGCCATATTGCAATATCTTATGATAATTATATCACAGTTCGACTTAGGGAGCGCGAATTTTGGGTAGACAATTTAGACAATTTTTTCTGAAATGTTGGCGGGATAAGGTTGCAGAAAAGTGGCAGTTTTGCATGGATCTTTACGTGCTTTTCTATAATACTTAGAGAATTAATATATAATTTGAAAAGGCCGGTATTGAAATAGTTATAAAAAACTTCGTTTGATTAATTTCTTAGCCTCTAATAGGAAAAGGAGTTGGCTTTACTATTAAATAGCCTGTTGTAAAAGTGTTGGTATCATTATCTGAATATCTGTACGGGACAACACGTGATTAGTACGGCTAGTCTCGATTAGTCAGGGAAGGGGATATACCTTAGAGGTTTCTGTCCCTCCTTCCTTCTAATCAATCATCTACAAGTCTACACACTAGTATTCCGCTCACAAGTGGTGTACTACGTGTAGAGGTGGAGCCACAAAAGAGTAACTTTAAAGAAAGTTTTTTAAAGTTCCTCGCTTTAGGTACCGTTTTAGGCTTTAGAACTAAGAGTTTATAGTGTCGTAGGCGTAATTTTTAAAAGCTGAAGACCAACAATTTTTTGTTCGTTTATAAGTATATAAACTTACATTTTCTATATATTAAAAGATATTTTGAATCTATTTTGGGTCAAGTGTGAAAATGCGCGCGGTTGGCCAGGTAACCACTCTAAGTCACATGCCAGGCGATTAAGTGCTAACGGCACTAAAATCTCACCAATATCTTCCTTATCTAAATACATATGATCTCATTTTGTCTATCAGTTAATTCGAGTCGCCAAGCCAGATGGACATAATGTGGAAAGATACACAGAGTCTAGGTCTTCTTAGCCTAGTGTTCCGAACAATCGGTATTCTTAGCGTCATTGGCTTCCTTAGGTTGCTTTTCCGTCTGTATCAAGTTAGGACACTAATTCGAAATGTTTCAAAGAAACACGGTATCGTAAGTCGATACTTCCAGCGTGTTGTCATCTTCTTTATTAGTCTACTGACCAATAGTGTTATTAGCCCATCATCCCCCATTCATTTCTGTTTGGACATCTTATCACGATTGGTAAGCACATGGCCAAATATCCAAGGAATATCCACGGTCAATGCCTCCCTATTATTCTTCAAGAATTCTACCCGGAAATTTGCGCAAGAGGAGTGCTTTATCTTGATGTCTGGCCAATAACTGCTCCAATGTTAGCTGTCTATCATCCAGACATCATGAACCAGTATACAGTGGAGCATTCCATGCTCAAACACCAGCACTTATACAACGAGTTCCAGCCTTTTACGCAGTGCCTTGATCTAGTCACATCCGAAGGTCAGCTATGGAAAACTTGGCGAGGCATCTTAAACCACGGTTTTTCTGCGAAGAATCTGATCCAGCTAGTTCCCGATATGGTAGAGGAGGTTGAGGTCTTTCGAGATTGGCTGAATACCGCGGCGATGTCTGATAAGATAATAACGCTGGCAGAGAAGGCCGAGAAGTTGACCGTTGATATTATCGGCCGCACTGTCTTGTGAGTATATCCAATATATTTGCTTCTCACTAACCGGGGGCAGGGATTCCCGCCTGCATTCGCAAACTCTACCCAATGGCTTCTATAAGGCAATGAAAGACCAAACCAGTTGGCTCATCGTTAATAACAACCCTGAATATCTACTCCGTAGAAATTGGAATCCAATCCGGCCATTAATTATGTGGAAAAATAACCGGACCATGAAGAACTACTTGATGCCTCTCATTCAGAAAATGCTGGTGAAGGGTAAAGAAGACGGCCGTCCCAAGACCATTCTCAACCTTGCTATCGGTGCGTATATGCAAGGGGCATTTACTAATACCGCACTGGATTCCACCTTTATGGATACTCTCCTAGCAAATTTGAAGATCTTTATGGTTGCTGGACATGACACGACGGCCAGTATACTCTCATATATATATTATGTACTTAGCGTCAACCCAGCCATCCGTGATGCTGTGCGTCGCGAACACGATATTGTTTTTGGGCCTGATCCAGCAACGGTTGCAGCAAAAATCACTGCCACACCTAGGCTTTTAAACCAACTGCCATATACAGTGGGTGTGATCAAAGAAACCCTGCGACTGTTCCCACCCTTTGGAACCATTCGTGCCGGATCTGTGGATTTCTTCTTGAAGCACCCAGATACTGGCGAATGCTATCCAACTGAGGGTATGATGATATTTGGCTGTTCTGTGGCTACACACCGGCTCAAGGAATTTTGGCCTGAGCCTGAACGCTGTATTCCTGAACGCTGGCTCGTCCCTGAGGGTGATCCACTGCATCCGCATAAGAACGCATTCCGGCCGTTTGAATTGGGACCTCGCAACTGTATTGGTCAAGAGATGGCCATGTTGGAACTGCGGATGATTTTGGCAATGACAGTACGAGATTTCGATATTGACTGCGAATTCCCCATCGGCAGTCCCCGTGTCTTCGGGGAGATTGCATATCAGACCATGCAGCCTGGGCAGCTTTCAGCATATCCCCCGGGTGGCATGCCAGTGAGAGTAAAGGTTCGGAAGAATTAAATTGATAATAATGACAAGATTTGAGTCTTGATATATATTATTAAAATAGAGAACCATGTTACTCATTCGCAAATAAAATGTAGTATTGCGTGATAAGGAAAATAAAAATATTTTCAGGACGTTATAAATTACAGATTTCCTAAACCGAAATTTCGAAGCAGGAAGCAGGGGCTGCATATACACTGCCTTTGAAATATAGAACACTAAATAACGACTAGCCATACCCTGCTATATTGCGCTGTGGTTCCATTTGCGGCGAACCGCCCCCTGCCCCCCAAAGACCTAATTCTGCCAGGCCATACTAACCAGCCGGAAGTCGGTGATATCCCTCAAATAATTTCGGTGGACTGTACGCCCGATTCCCTTCTGAATCTATCCTGCTGTAATGATGGATGGATTGATAATAGCATTTCTCAAGTTGACAACGACTTGCATCTGGCTCTAATAGATCACAAAATTTCTTTATCGGCTAGTGTGCCAAGCTCAATGCGTCTTTGCTAGAGCGAGGTCACACACGGAGCAATCCGTGTCAAGAACACACCGAAACCACTGGTAGTATACTATGAGAGCGGCGTGGTGTCTATACTTAGCGTAGGAGATATCCTAAACAGGCAATCACGGTTACCCAGAGCTTAAATTCTAATAGAAAATGTCTACTCTATTCTTAGAAGCTTTGTGTATTCGTAGAAGGCATTTTATTGAAGCTTGCCTACGAATTTCTTACGATCGACATTCCGAAACTAGTGTATGGAAACTATCGGGGAACAACGACGATGACGATTTTGGCGAGTGAAACCCCTTTTATTTTAGACCTCAATAGAAAACTTAAAGAAATTTGGTAGTTTATCTTTGTAGCTTGTGAATTCCGCCGTCAAATTAGCTCTTGACTGACTTGGCTCTGTTCTGTATTCGGATCTCGTTGCAAATAGTCACTGAAATCGCTCTTAGAAGAAATAAAGACCCGGATTGGATAGAGCCGATCCTGCCGAGGACCACCATGTTTTGGCATTTATATGTAGCTAAATATGCTTCTTCGCCAACCCTAGTTGTAGCCTGAAATGCCTCTTACCTCACCAACAGGGAGGTCAGGCATAAATCCACATCTCAACTCTAGATATCGTAACAGGCTACCAATAATCTCGACGGCTATAAGCGAGGAGGGCCGATTCTGGACAAAAAGGTGCCACGTCCCAAACTTCATGCAATGCAGGAGCATGCAGGCACATATTTTGTTATTTCTTAGTTCGTTTGATTTTGAGCATTCTTCAACAAATTGCTAGCTGGGCCACTGGATAAGCCACTGGATAAGTCCAGCTCAAACTATAGGCCATGATAAACACCTTGCAAACTAATGTAATGAATCTGCATTCGTAGATATTTGTCTACATGGCTTACAAATTGTCCGTATAGTAAGGAGGAGCTCACTTGGCTCACTTCTTTTGATGCTAATACTTTTTACTGAAAATGTTGGGTCATTTGAGCAGTAACGTCGAGCAGCCCGGTCAGATCCTACTTTTCTGGAATAGCTCACTCCGGGGGTATCTCTCCGTGTTCCCTGCCCAATCCTCGAAACCGGAACCTCCATTCCCAGTTCTCGGGCGGAACGAAAGGAGCGGCCCGGGATCGTGGCGATGCTCTGCAGGCTGCAGCTCTCACCCCTACCGACAGCGCAAGGACTCAAAGTGATTTTACCTAACAGCTGAGAGCCTGGAAATAATCTACTTGGTAGTTGGAAAACGAATGCTCTTAACAGAAAGGAAAACGTGATATCTTTTTTTCGACGAACGTACACAGTTCCATTCGAGTTTGCTTTCGCTTCTAATTTCAATCTAAAAGTACCTTTCACATCATATTCAAAGCTTGTGGTTTGAGGGTCGATTTTTTTTCTATCCGTGAGACTGGGGTCTGCATCGGCAAAAGATAGCAATACCAGTCGCCAAGCTTTGTACGTAGCTTTTCAGGAACTTCTATAGCCATTAGAATATTCTAAAAGAGCCGAGAAATAAATAACAATGAAAGGAGCTGTAGCCACGGCTGACCTCTTTTCCAACTCTCCACAGAATATTGCGGGTCCTGCATACTTGTAGAGCTGCGGAATCTCAGAGTATAGACTCTCTCTCGCTTTCGACTTTTTAAATAAATCTTTTCAAGAAATAGAAGAGATGAATGAATTGATGATTTCTTCTAGATGATTTTATAGGGAAAAGTGAGAAGGAAATACTATCAAAATATGGAGCGTAACTGCCTGCCTCTATTATCTTTCAGATCAACATATTCTACTTTCGGGCATTCGTCCAGTAGAGTTTGAGCACAACATCAGTGAGGCGGCCGACTGAATGTAGAAGTTATGAGGCGGATCAGATTTGTCTGTACCTTAATTAAAATGTAGAAAGTTCAAAATCCCGAAATATAACTCACAAAATTAAAGCCCAGGGGCTTTTTCTTTTGTTAACTTTTAAAGTTAATAAAGGATACACCATTTAACCTCGTGGAACATGGTGAAGATATTGTGAATAAGTGAAAGAGGTATGCCTACGGAGGCCATTCTGTACCAACTTCGCAGCTGGAACGTGACAACCCCGCGAGACGTCATCCCTATTTTTAAAAATTCAGGAACACATCTTAAATCCTCAATGACAGCGCCCAGCATCCTCCGACATGTCCACCTGCCCGGTATAACACCGTTCGGATTTGCCCAATCTCTCCAGTCTCGACTGGTGACGCAATTCCTGACCCACAAAGCCATCTCGTCATCTCCAGCATTGCCTCAGGAAATCCCTCCCACTCCAATACCGACGATCCTAACCTTTACGCCAACACCTGTTTACACTACTGGGCGGCGTGAACATGAGCCTCTATCCAAAGAACAGGTAGACACTTTGAAAGCTCCGCTATACCCTCTTGGCCCGAAGGGGGGTGACCGGCAAACTCACCTGAAGCCTCAGCATGCAGAAATAGTCTCAACCTTACGAGGCGGCCAGACAACCTTCCATGGCCCCGGCCAGCTTGTGGTATATCCTATTCTAGACTTGAGGACTCCATTTTTTAAGTATCCCCGTGGAATTAGTGTGCGTTGCTATGTGCACCTGCTGGAACAATGTACCATTGAAACTTTATCCCAGTGGGGCTTGAAGGGCTTACGAACGGAAAATCCAGGAGTTTGGGAAGAAGGTGGAGAAAGGAAAATTGCGGCTTTAGGAGTCCATCTGAGGAGAAATATAACTAGCTATGGAGTGGGATTGAATGTTAAGCCTGATCTGGAATGGTTTGATCGGATTGTTGCTTGTGGATTGGTTGGCAAAAGCGTTACAAGTATGGACCAAATGAGAACAGAGAAGAGTCCTGAGGGCGATATTTCAAATCTGATGGAATCACCAACGGTGAAATCTGTAGGAAATGCGTGGGTAAGGGTATTCGCAAGAGGAATCTATGGGAGCGAGGGAGAGGAAATGATACAGAGCACAAAAGTTGAAGACTTGGGATTTAGCGATCTTTCTCCTCCAGAAAAACTGGAGTCTGAATATGTTTCGGGCTAGAATTCGGAGAAGAATTATGTATCATAGTTTCCCCGTATGCTTAAGTAGGGTGCTCTGGATCCATAACAAGGATTCATAGTAAGAATTCAATATCCTAAGAGCCAGAGAGTGAAAGAAGACAGCCACTCTCTGAAGGGGTACTGCCAAATATAGCAGCGTATTGGAAAGTGAGAATAGAGTTTTCATTGGGTTATCGATAGAATTTTGGTTTACGATCAAAACACTTGAACATGTTCATTAATTCTCCGCTCTTTAATTCGCTTTCGAATTTTAGCCTATTTGAGATGCAACAGAGCAGTGAGACAGTTAACACTAATCATCCTTTTGCAATCCTTGCCTACTGCGTCCAATTCGATCAGCGAGTCCCATATTTCCAGCCTTACGATGAAGTCCGTTCACAAAATCAGCCTTGCCTCCATACTTGGATGACTCTGCCCTTCCTCTATCCTCCGCTTCACGATCTGCCTTTTCCTTTTCTGCGAGTGCAGCTAATCTCTTTTCTCGGTCCACATCCAACTTAGAAGCATCTTGCTGCATGGCAGCTAGCTTCCGTAGCCGTTCAGCCTCTTTGTCTTCGAAATTCTCTTCTCGTGATACAGGCGGCCGGCGGTCATCCCTTCTATCATAGCTACCCCCATTTCGTCGATTTTCATACCTCTCATGTCCATTGCGCCCGTTCGTCCCAGTATTTATGTATTCTCGGTCCTCCCTGCCTGAGGGATAAGATTTGCGCCGGTCAGAAAATTTTCGTTGGGGGTCTGGTGAAGGGGATCTGGAATCAACAGAGGAGGAATTCCTTCGTCTCGTCCTCTGGTAGTCTCTCTCTCTTCCTGATCTACCTCGCTCTCGCTCCTCCCGTGCGGTAGAGCTTGGTCTTCGAGACCTATCAAAACTCTCTCTTCGTCTCACTGGAGAAGGAGATCTCTCTCTTCTCGCATCTGGAGACGGAGATCTTGAATATGAATCAGACCGATGTCTTCGATTTTCTGATCTGCTCTTCCTGGGTTTATCCTCATCCCTCCTTCTCCGTTTATGTCGCCGCTCATCATCAGAGTCATCATGGTGTCTATGGTGGTGTCTTCGATGTTTCTTCTCTCGTTTCTCCTCTTTCTCTTCGGTGTGTCCAGCTTTTGCAAGTAGCTGCCTCCGTTTGATAGGGTCGTTCATCATTGCTTCATATGCAGCCTGCTCCTGCTTCTTGATCGCTAGCATAGGATCTTCTCGAATCTTGGATGCTGTGTCTCGTAAAGTATTCGCATTTTGCAAAGCCATGAAGCTATCCGCTGATGCCTGCTTCTCTAACTGTTTATGCTCTGTGCCTTTAATCAAGCCATCAATTCGTCGCTTGCCTAGAAGATATCCTTCCAACTCCTCTGTACTTCCAGTTTGCCCGCTGGATGGCCCTTGGTACATCCAGTCCACACGGTCAACCCGCTTTCGACTTCCAGCAGCCTCCAGTTTGGCTTGGATCTCTTCTTTTGCGCGCTCTTCCTTCAGCTCTTTGATTCGTTGGTCGGTGCGCTTTCGCTCATCGAGGGCCTTCTTTTCTTCCTCCCAAACCCGCCTTTGATTGCTCATAAGCACGGGATGCCATGACTTCTTCAAGTTGAGATCGCCACCCATTTTGACAGATTCCCGCCTGTGTCAAAGGCGCAGTGTTGAAGCGGCGCGATAGTGCCAAGGATATCAATGGATGGGATAAAGAAATGAAGCAAAATTAATTTGAACCAATCCTTAGTATATCCTCCGACACTTGTGTGATTCCTGTGTTTTGTTGATGTTCAAACCAGCAAAATATGAACGAGGCGGCAACTTTCGAGATGGCTGACGCGCTAACTTTAATGCAAGCGAAAACCAATAGGGAAGTCGCATATAGCTCAAAGCTCCAGGCAAACGCAGCCTTGAGGAACAACACCATCTCAATATCAACTACAAACAACTATTTCTCACAAACTACCATTAGACAAGTTGAATTCTCACCTGTTCTGACCGCAACCTGTCCTGTATACCGATAGAGCGCTAGAAATCGAAAAGCCATCATGTCTGACGACGATGATTTCATGCAAGATTCAGATCAGGAGGGGTACAGTAGCCCTCTCCATATTTGTGATGCACATCTGACCTCTGCAGGTATGACTTCGAATACGAGGAAGATGATGATGAAGAGGGCGGCGATGTCGACATTGAAAACAAATATTATAATGCCAAGCAGATGAAGACCACAGACCCCGAAGGAGCTATCGAGGAGTTTCTGGGAATACCGGCGCTAGAGAAAGAAAAAGCAGATTGGGGGTTCAAAGGCCTGAAACAGGCAATAAAGCTGGAATTTAAGCTTGGACTATATGATAAGGTAATGGCGCCCTTAAATACCATCGACGACTCTCGCTCACCTTTAGGCCGCTGAACATTATGCCGAGCTTCTTACCTATGTCAAAAGCGCTGTCACCCGAAACTACTCGGAAAAATCTATAAACAACATACTCGATTATATTGAAAAGGGTTCCGAGGACGATGATGCGAGGCATTGTATGGAAGAGTTCTATTCCTTGACTTTACAATCCTTCCAAAGTACCAACAATGAGCGCCTATGGCTGAAGACCAATATCAAGCTAGCAAAGCTGTTCCTCGATCGGAAGGACTACGGAGCTGTCACAAAGAAGCTACGGGAATTGCATAAGGCCTGCGAAAAAGAAGACGGCACAGATGACCCCAGCAAGGGTACCTATTCATTGGAAATTTACGCTCTAGAGATTCAGATGTATGCTGAGACGAAGAACAACAAGCAGCTCAAGAGGTTATATGAGCGGGCTTTGAAGGTTCGGTCAGCTGTTCCACATCCCAAGATTATGGGCATTATCCGAGAATGTGGCGGTAAGATGCATATGAGCGAAGAGAATTGGAAGGATGCTCAGAGCGATTTCTTTGAATCCTTTCGGAATTACGACGAGGCCGGTTCACTACAGCGTATTCAAGTGCTGAAGTATTTGGTACTCACTACAATGTTGATGAAGTCGGATATCAATCCATTTGAGTCCCAAGAGACAAAGCCGTACAAGAACGATCCTCGCATCGCTGCTATGACAGATCTTGTGGATGCTTATCAACGAGATGATATTCACCAATATGAATCCGTGTTACATAATAACAGGGACCTCATGTCTGACCCGTTCATTGCAGAGAATATCGACGAGGTCACAAGAAATATGCGCACAAAGGCTGTTCTTAAGCTCATTGCCCCTTATACTCGGTTTAACCTGGCGTTCATTGGCAAAGCTCTTAAGATCCCCGTCTCCGAAGTACAGGATATATTAGGATTTTTAATCGTCGATAAGAAAGTCAAGGGCAAGATAAATCAGCAGGACGGTACCGTGGAGATTGAAGACAACAGCGACGCGGAACGCGTAAGAGCCATGCAGGAATGGACATCGGCCATTGATTCGTTATACCGAACGGTCCTGACGGATGGCGAAGGATTCAAGATGCCAGACGTTCAACAAATCGGCGACGAAGAAAATATGAGACTGGCTCTGGGAGGTGCGGCCAATTTTGGCAGAGGCGGATTAGCAGGAGGACTGCAGAAGAAGGGCAAGGGCAAGAAGCCTTTGGGCGGCCCGGGCCTATTCTCTTCTTAACATCTTCTCAAAGCGTCCTCTCTTCTAATTGGGACTGGATCCTGGGCTTAAAAAACGAGGCCGGAAGGGAGGAAAGGTGGGAGGGTGGGAGGGCGGAAAAAAAGCGTGGGAGCTAGCACATAATCTGGTCACACGCGCGCACGCGTCGGTCGGTTTGAGTTGACAAGAACTGAATGGTATAGAAATGGGCAGCATGGCATGGCATGAAAACGAAACGGAATGGGATGGTTGAATGGTAGGCAAAGGAACAAAAAAATAGTGGAAGGGGGGTGAGCGCGAGTGTGGTACCGAGGCGATATCGCATACGTGCATGCATTGGGGCGAGCTTGAATGCAATCTGCCATTGGAAATGGTTGGCCCCTCGGTTCTGGTTTGGCAGCATGTTAGGCAGGCAAGGCAAGCAGAGCGAAGCAAGCAAAGCAATTGGAGCACCTTGATTTTTCTTTCGGTCTTCTTCTTCCTTTTCCTGCATAGCATTTCCTTCAGCGTTCTCCTCCCGCGCACACAACGAAGTGGAGTCGTGTGGATTCGTGGGGAGTGGGCTGGAGTGGAGTGAGGAGAGAGCCTATTACTTGTCACCCATCACCCATTCATAAACCCCATACGGAGTAGACGCTGTAGATAGATAATCGCGGGAGCGGCAGCGTTCGGTAAAAAAGATATTCTTGTATGCCTGTCAACTCACTTCCCCATCCGTGGGGCTTGGCGAAATGCATGGCATTGGGGCCGCCATCTGGGCTAAAGAAGTTTCTGATTGGTAAAATACATAGACGAACCACGCACAGAGATGACGCTACACATAACTCCAATGCCAAAAAAAAAAAAATTGAAATTGAAATTCTTTTGGGTTTGAACGACTGGTAACGATCCCTTCTTCTAACAACTCTAAGCGAACTCTGGGAGGAAGAGGGGGGGTCTATTATTGTCACGCAGATAGATATCACGTTGTTCATCGCTCGTTGGCCGTGGCCGCAATGTGGCGTGATGTGCGAAGAACAGTACATCTGTAGCCGTATGTCCGGAAGTGGGTTGTATGTAGGTACGTAGTATGGATGTACTAGAGGTGCATTTATTTATTGTATTGATAGAGCGTAAACGGAACGTCCGGTTGGACGAAGAGAGGCAGATCAGACCCTTTTTTTTTCTCCCTCTCATTAGTTCACTTCTCCTCGTGCCTGCGCGGGATGGATTGTAGGTTGGACAGCGATGCAGAAAGCAGAAACGAAGCACATTCCAGCAATGATGGCATGGCCATGGCCATGGCCAAAGGCGAAAAGGCCGACAAAGATCGATATTGTTCAAGCCCCCAAGCCAAGCTCTTCGCGCAGTGCCCAGACCAGCCCCCCAAACCGAAAGAGGGCCCGGGAGGATGGCGAACCTTTTGTGCATCTTGTACTGCGAGGCACGATGGAGGAAAAAGAACTTTGCCATATTGACTGGTAGCACAAGACCTGGGGAGATGAGCAAAATACTACGGTAAGGAGAAAATAATGTGCATGACATAGGAAAGGAGATGGAACACCCTGCCGTGCTGTGCGTGGTGCTGTACGATGCTGTGCCACCACACACTGTTAATCATTATTGAGGACTGTACTTACAGCACAGTATCTCTTTCCCCTAGAGCACAGTACCGAGTTTTTGTACCACCCCCGGAGCTCACCCCGTCAATCCGTTGATATGCCACTGCAGGCTCCGTCCCTCCTCGAGCATTGTTGTCCACTCCATGCTCTAGGCTATCCTTGACGGGTGCGGGAACCTACTGCAAGCGGCAGGGCCCCCACAGCACGGTTGCACAGTACCATCGCGCGGGCAATCCCTCGCTTTCCCTGTCGATACAGCTCCCAGCTAAGGCCTATGACAGCGTCGGCAGCTCATACATAGCTACAGCGACCTACCACTGGCAAGAGCAACTTTTTCACCGAAGAGCAGAGAAGCCTGTCAAGCAGCTTCTCGCAGGCGATCCTGGTGCCATCCGCGCCACATCGTTGGCCTGAGACTGCCAGCACGCACACAGGCTTCCCGGCCCGGAGGGAGTCTGAAGCAGCCTCGGCCAATGGCGGGGTCGGGATGCCGTCGAGCGTTGCTTCGTGGAGGGGTTGCCGTGCTTCGAGCTGTGGGTTCCGGCTGCTGGCCGTGCCTGTGGGCCCATTGGATAGATGCGAATGTCTGGTGAGTTGGTTATGTGAGGTGAAAAGTGACGAAAACTGTTCAAATCGGTGACATTCTTTGGGAGGGGGTGCCGAAAAGATGTGGAAGGTGGAATAGGAGGCGTGCTGAGTGTAACTGAATCCAGCTCCAACACGGCGCTCCTGGCTGAAGAGCGCTGAGAAGAGACAGCATAATGGAGTGTGATTCGGTATCCCAGCTGTAGACCATGGTGAGGGGATGGAATTCAGGTTTCATCGCTCGCTGCAGCCATCCGCCGCCTACTCACGCAATCCATGAACGTTACATAATCATGACGGTCCAGATGGCCAGCATTTGTTCCTCTTCCAGATTGGGGGGGCTTGGATGCTCGAGAGGGCCGCAGCCTAGGCATTTTCGGGGTCAAAAATTGCCAATATGGGGTCGGAAACCGAGCACAGCGTCGCATCGGCTCCATGGTGGAGGGTAGAAGTTGGCCATTTTAGGGGCCCAGGCCTGAGGATAGTAAAATTGGCCCTGATTACCCAAACGTGCCAATCTGATTTCTGATTATGCCGTGCATTTAACTGAAGTTTCTCCCACCAAAAGTTGGGGAAACAGGCGCCTTACCGCGCGGTAGGGAAGGGGTAATGTTAGCTATTGGGTGCGAGTTTCTGGGCTGACTAGGTGATGAATGTTCGTCTTGATAGCGAAGACGAGATTGGCGGAGTGGAGAGCTGATAATGCTTATGTGCATCCATCGCAGGTAAAAGTATTGGACTTGGCCGCGACTGCGCTGACCCGTCCTGAGGTGTCGGAGCTGTATCTGGTGTGTGTTTTCTGGCAGTGATGAATTCTATCCTGGGTGGTCAGAACAAAGTGCCAGCACCCTCGTACATCGTCGACGGCACGTCGTCTCGGTGCCCCAGACATTAGATGCAGCTGGGGGATACATGGCCCTGAGTTTCTCTACCCCTCCCCTACCATTTCACCGTTTCCTTTCCCCATGGCCATTGATATTTGGCCCCTTTGGACGATCCTTTCCTCCCTCTCCTATCGTACCAAGTTCTCTTACGTCTGTACCTCAATCACGGGTCGCCACATGCTGAAGACAGGCTTATTCGGAGCTTAGGACAATCGTGATATCGGAAGCCAACGACGGGAGGATCGAGCAGAACTCGTGTACGGGAGGGCGCAGCGCAGGACGGCATTAATTTCAGCCAGTGCTAAGGTGGGGTAATCCAAACAGAAAGCCAGCAGGGAGCGAGAATAAAAACAGAGCAGAAGAGCAACCTTTGACTGACTGCAACACCGGGAGAGAAGACCGCCCCAAAACGAAAGGCCTCTTTTTTATTAGCAATTTGCAAGCACAGCCAGCGTCCTGGAATCTGGTACCGGCTTGGTGCTAGTACTTGCCTTGCTTCCAGGCTGAATCGACGACAGAAGCACTAGCCCCCGCGGCGGCCCCCTCTTATTCCGTCCTATTTGCTGGCATCCTCCCCATCGCCGATGCCAGGGGGCTATTGAACGCATAACCACGAGTCAGAAGCCAGGACCACCGCCTGCCAGCATATGAAGCTCCAGCAGCTCGCACAGCACGCACCGCTCGCACAAGACGCAGTACATATCCGAGGATTATTCTTGTGACCAAACCTCCGGGTTCCATAAGAAAAGAAACCTCAATCGACACCTCGATACCACGTCAACGGCACTTGAGACAGAAGATACTATACCATATTCTATGCTTTGTATTTTGTACTGTATTTGTACTTGTACGAACGACCGTACAGTACTTTGTTTCCGCTGCCAGATCTCCTGTAAGGCGGATTGACAACCACTAATTCGAATTACGTACTTGCTTGATTGGTTGCGGGACTGATCGGCCGGCGGATTGGAACTTAGAGAGAGACTCCTTGGTCTTGTCTGGGGAACAATTCGCAACGGCGCCGCACACGGAAAACAGGATTCCACAATTGGGCGCCTCGGACTGTTAGTGTTGGTGATCTTGTTAGTTTTTATCGCTTCTTGTAGGAAGTGAAAGTGGAAGTGTGTTGGTTGCAGATGTGGTTGAGGAGGACGCGGAAGAGGACCGTGGCTGAATTGAGTTGAGTAAGAACGCAAGACAGTCAAGAACTAACGTGCTGAGAATCGGCGCAAAGAAGAGGAGGCAGAGACCGACCGACGGAGAGAGAGCGAAATAGACAAAAAGGAAGAGGGAACGAAAGAGAGAAAGGCTAATCAGTCATCCAGCTACGGCTACAGATATACTGTAACTATACTGTAGCTAAAAGGGACAGACAGCCATTCCAAGGCTGTAGGCAACTAGGCGAAGAAGCGAACCGCATACAGAACCCCCGAAAACGCCGAACTAGACCTAGACCTAGAGTGCTACGGCTCGGGTTCAGGGTCAGGCTTAGGTTCAGACTCAAGCTAAAACCAGGCCCAGGGCCGGAGCAACGCCGGAGCGGAACCAGCAGGGCCAAGAGAAGAGCAGAGCAGAAGAAGACAAATCAATATCGCAGTGAGAGAGTGTCGCAAAGCAAAGCTAAGCAAAGCAAAGCAAAGCATTGCATTGCAAAGCATCGCAAGGCACCGCATCGCATCGCATCCTCTGCTTTGCTGGCCCCATTTCTTGGTAAGGCCAGGCTTTGCACTGCGTTGCGTCGCTCTGCACACATTGCTTGCTTTGCTTCTGCCTTCTTGCTTCTTCGTGCTTCGTTTTTCTCTCTCCCATCGCCGTGACTGCGTTGCTCTGCTTCTTCCCCAACCTTATCTCCTAGAAAGATCGCGGAGAACAAGCTGCGCAGAGCCCAATCACCACCATCACGACCACAAGCACCTCACCCAACGCCGGAGGCAATGTTCCAGCCACAGGCAACTCCCTTTTCCTCCTTCTCTTCTTATGGCCTGACGTCTCCCATTGCTGATTTCCCGGGTTTTCAACCCACCGCCGGATTGGGGGGCGACAGTGGTGGCCCAACAGTCTTTCGAGAGACCGTTTTCAGTCCGGTCGCGCCAAATCACCACCCCCAAAATCCGAACCACAACCACAACCACAACCACTCCTCAACCGGTGGTGTAAATTTCAACCACAACACCAACAACTCCCCGAACAGTAACCCAAATCCTAACTCTACCGCAAACCGCCAGCCCGGCCTGGCGCAACCGTACAAGATGGCCGGTGGTGATTTGGAGGCCCAGGAGGCCTTGGCTAGGGACTTCCAACCGGCACTAGAGGTATGAGTAGGCTGAGGCTCGCGAGCTCGCAAATTCCAAATGTGATCAATGCTGAAGTCGTCTAGGGTCCATTGGTGGGGGAGAAGAAGAGCAGCCATGCCATCACTGCCGAATATGCAAAGGCAGACCCGGTCTACGTCACAAAGACTGCCGTAAGTGCTGCAGCAGATGGCCCTTCCCCGCATTCTAATAATCTCCTAGGCGTTGCCCCAGAAATACTCGCATTATAGACCGATATTGGGAGATGGGAATTGTGGATGGCGGGGTAAGTGGAACGGGCGAACTCTGCGGCGAACATACCTTTGGTTGACGTCCTCCCGACCTGCGAATGAATATATGGAGGTGGTCCATGGCTGACATTATCTAGCTGCTGGCTTTTCGTACTTCGAGACTCTCCTGCGAAACAAAAGTCAATTGGGAGAGGAGATCGCGCGAATGACTTCCTTGAATAACCTCCTTACCACCGCGGGTGGCTTTGAATCGTGGCTCTTCGAAGACATGGCGGAGGAGACCACGAATCTTTTGAAGGACCTGGCAAACGTGGCCCAATCCTCACCTCAAGATGCGGAAGAGCTACTGAGACAGCGATTTAACAATCCAGATGTCTCGAATTCTATCATCTACCACTTTCGGCTACTGGCAAGTTCCTGGCTGAAGGCAAATTCTACGTTATATCAGGGCTTCATACCTGATGGTCTTGGCGTAGACGGCTACACCAAAAATTGGATTGAACCAGTAAACCAGGAGATTGATCATCTAGGCATGACTCTTCTCATCGACGTTCTACTGAAACCAATTGATTTTGCCGTGGAGATTGTGTATCTGGATAGAAGTGAAGGCTCACAAGCGAACAGCCATATATTTCAGCAAGTCGACTCCAATGGTGTCCCGACGAACCCCTCAAGCCCAATGATACATCTCCTCTACCGCCCAAGCCATTACGATATTCTCTACAAAGATTTAGGTGTCCCAATATCGGCTGGAGATGTTAGGCGAAATTCAAACCTTCAGGTGAATCGCGCCACAAATTTCCGAGAACAGCACGCAGTACAAAGCACTCCTGGTATGACGGGGTTCTCACAATTGGACATGGCGGCCCTATTAGCCATACCTGGCTTCTCATTACCTTCGCAACCGTCCCATCATGGATTTCCTTCGCAATATCATTCATCTATGGAGCAGCCGTTCTCTGCATCTCCGATGTCAACTTCAATATCACCTATCTCTCCCAGCACCTCTTCAACAACGCCGTCATCAAATGTTCTTCCGGCCTCTTTTCCCGTCCAACCACCGGCAGCATCCGCGCTAGCTTCTCCAACTCTTGCATCTCCCCACCCGTCTTTCCCAGCGCCAACAACCCAACTACCGATACATACACATCTTCCACAGCCACATCGTTCTTCAATCTCTTCTCAATCTCCGATGTCATCCCTACCACCCGAGATATCTTCCCCTAGCTCAGCGACGAGCTTCCGACCCAGCAAATATGAGTGGGAAGCGGCTGCTGACTGGCAGGAGCCTGTTGTATTCCAAACGAGCACGTTCAAAAATAGCCATTACAATACAGCACACTATAGTAATCCAAACTTTCAGCCCGAGGAGTGGTCTCCTGAATCGGAAGACCTACCACCAACAAGAAAGAGATCGAGTTGACGTGAGAAGAAAAGGGTAAACCTGGGTGGACATGGTCGGCCTAAGCGCCGCTAATTAGTGGAATGAGTGCTGGTAGCAATTAACGATGTGAGAACGAACGAATTACGAATGACGGCTTGATGGAACATATCACAGAGATTTGAACGTGCAAAGCAGGTGATATACAGAGTTAAAGCGTGATAGTGGGATCACGAATGAGCGAAGAAAATTAGGAGAGCAAGCGACTTTTTACGTAGCCGCTGTTTGCCTCCTTGTTAATACCATAGTTTTATGCATTGGCATTGACCTGAACAAATAGTTTCCTTGGAATCGCGCAAACTCTCTTCTCAGTATCGGTACTTTCCAGTGTGTTTATCATATTTCCAGGGAGGCAAACTTTTTCCTGTCTTCTAGGCGAAAAAATGGGAATTGCGTTGAAATTGGTGCTTTAGGCATTCTTAATTGGCCTGGTTGCTGCATGTCTGATTTCTGCGATAGCATGGATATTTCCATTTTACGACTGAGAACTTGAAGGACACGGATTTCTTGTTCCCTTATTTTTAACGTTGAGAAGGCTTGGCTGAGGAGGGAGGGTTAGCGCAAGCAACCTAAGTAGGAGAGGGACAGGAAGAGGAAGAGACGTAGTGAATAGTCATGAGATGAAAGAGAAGACTATAAAGACAGAACAGGGCGAATCAGATTGAAGGTTGAATGTAATCAGAACGTTGAGTACATGAAAATATTTTTCTAGCCGTGATTTGGGTTTAAGTGATACCTCTTACTCTATGTGACGGCATGACTAGCCAGACACTACCTATCCTAAAAAGACAAGAGATTAAGGCAAGTTATAGATATCCTAAAAATTTTAAATGGCTTTTGTTTCTTCATTGGGCTTCTTTATTTGATAGTAAAGAATACATTTCCTTCATTGCTTAGGCGCTTAGGTACTTTGGTACTTTGTTCGACTATTAACCAAGGCTACATCACGTGACTATAAATTTTGCCACACGATCTCAGAAAATTAATCTATAACTATCGAAACCACAGAAAAAAGTAACTTTATTGACTAGATAAAAGCTTTCTAAAAGAATCAAAGAAGGCTCTATGAGGACGAGGCTATGTCACGTGACTGTATCGATAGCAACGCCCCGCCACTGTAGCGACATTCGACGTTCTTCTACCCAGGAGCCAGAACCAATACGATAAGCCTCAGCGATAGCCTCGTGGTCAGAGAAGTCGAGCCACAGCAGAAATTATTCACAACAAGTCAAGCAAAGGCGCGAGAGGCAAAGCTTACTCAGGTAGCTTTGGTGCCTAAAAAGGCATAGCCACACTCAGAGCCGCCGCGAAGCGAATCGTCATCCAGGTGTCTACAGTGTTTTGCAAACCATCAAAGGAACAACAATACTCGACTATCCAAGAAACAGACATATTCTATTGTTCACCAACCTATCCGCTTGCATGGCTAAATTCCACTCTCTGCTCTGTATAAGCGTTCAGTTTCAGAAACCAACATAAAGATATGAGTTGTCAGATCAGACAATTCACACAGATTTCTCTATTGCCTGGCCCACGCACGTTCCATTCTGAACGAGGTTCTATTCTTTGTTCGCATAACACTGTATTAAGGATGAGGACCTTGGTACAATCTTCATCTTTCTCAAATAATCTTTCGGACTCCTTATTCACGTACATCATCGTGCCTCGGTGACTATTATTCACCAACATCGCAAGCGCTTCATTTATGTGCAGCCTTGCCATACACTCAGCCTCAAAGTGTTATAGACCCAGGCAACACTGCAACGCTCTCAATATGGTTAAACGCCCAGGCACTCCGTCACCTGGAACCTCTGGGTCAAGCAAGCGCCAGAAAGAAAAAGCGGATGATCCCCCGCCTGTTCGTATTCCCGACCTGCCTCCCATAGTACCTGATAACTGGCTGGAGTCGACCAAAAAGGCGTCATCGGATCCTGCTTGGCTTGTCAGAATGAATTTTGCACCGGATGTTTATAACTCTGGTGACCGTGGCGTGTGGGAGTATAGCAAGGATGGGAAGAGGAGAAGGTGGATTCGGCGACGGGGCCACAGACATTCTATATCTTTAGAGGAGAAGACCGGCAAGTTAACCTTAGAAGAGGGCAGCGACGTTTTCCCCGCAGAAGAGGGAGATCGCGAAATATCTCTTGTTTATCGAGAGCTTTGGCTTGGGGGTGACACTTCAGATTTTCTCAACACTATACAAGACATCATTCTACCGCCGCCGACCGAAGATAACCAGTTGGTCAACGGTATCATGCCTAAACCAAAAATCTGGAGGATTTTTCGATGTCTCGTTGGAGAGCTCGTCCCAGAATCTATTGCCCAGAAATTTGCTCTTCCCAGTCACATTCGAGACACTCCAGATAACGTCTGGCAAGTAGGGAAATGCATGTTCCATATTCTCACAGGAGGGCGCTTTTGGAATCATGAGCGCAATACTATTCTCCCGGTCGATAATGGCCAGCGCTTCGGTGACTTTAAGCTTAAAATAATACAAAAACATTACAGCTGGCGGTTAATCGAGCTGGTTTTGCTCTGCTTAGCCTACGATCCTACAAAACGACCTACCAGGAGCCAACTTCTAAATCACTTCCGAGAGGTGTTCACTAAGCTGTCAGCTGGCGTCAGCGAAGATCCAGCTCCCCCGACAGAAGCTGAAGACCCTATGTGGCAGCGGGCGGAAGGATCTCCGAAATCAAATGTGATTCCAGAAGGCCTCACCATGTCAGAGCATGAAATATATGAAAATCTTGTTAACGCTGTTGCGGAAAAATATCGTGCGGCGGGAAACAACGACCAAGATCTACCGCGAGTTATGGCTATCACAGACTTAGCCAAAGACTATGACGATCTGATTGCTATGATGATTCTATCAGAGCTACGTCGGCTTGGCTGCCTTGAAGTTGTTGGGTTTGTTGCCAACCTCGACCCGGCGATCACTCGAGCGTATTTCGGCCAGGGAGCTTTAAAAAATCTTCGCCTGAAAGATGTTCCGATTGGAGTTGGTACGCCTGGATCAACTAGGGAACATAAAGTTCTCGACTATGAGTTTGAAAATGTCAGCTTTTTCCCCGAGGACCTGACTACTCCTCCGCCTGATGGACAGGAACTCCTTAAGCAGGTTTTCGAAGAGGCTGTTGAAAAGGGCTATAAAATCACCCTGCTCTGTATATCGAGTTTAATGGACGCCGCAATCTTCACCGAGAAATACCCTGAGCTTGTTAAGAAAGGTCTAGGAAATGTTGTCTTCCAAGGCGGTTATGAGGTCAAAGATGGGATTCTGATTGCGGACGAAATGGCTGCGAACAATAATTTTGACTTCGATTCCGCTTTATTTTTCCACAAGTTTTGTAGTGACAACAAGATCCCTACCCAAGCCTACACCAAAGTTGCCGCATTTGCAACCAAGGTCGATGTTAAGATTCTCGACAGACTGGAGGCGACCGGAAATCCACTAGGCTCTTATCTTCATGGCGTCCAGCAAGCCCAAGACCTCGCCTTCTACAACCGCTCCTGCGGACCCGACCCCTTTCGGCCCTTCATGGTACAGGAATGGTATCTCAAGAACAAAACGACCTGGTACAGCGTGGCACACGAACCGGACGAGCCCCTCCCTCTCGGCAATGCCGTTATCCCGTGGCTCGAACTCCTCACCTGCTACGATGCCCTCGCGGCCATTGGCACACTCCCACAAGACCTGCTCAGCAAACTCAACGTCCTCACCCCCCCCATCACCCGCACCGACACAGACAACCCCCTCCATAAACTCATCGGCATCGCCCCTGTCCTTGCCGGAGACGGCACCATCGTCAAACCGGCCGAGGATGGTGTTCATCCCACACGCATGGCTGCCGCCGTGAAAGCATTCATGCTCGGCTCCCTATTAGCCAAGAAGCAAGACCTCCCCGATTTCGACTGGTGCAATTATCACGCCGGAGACAAAGACTAAAGACAAATAAAAACATAAAAACATAAAAAACCTCCCGCCTTCTTAATCCATGGTCTAGTCTCTTTATCTCTAACTTTCTTTCTCCTCCATAGTAGGGTGATAGAAAAACCTAAGGTTTTTGCCCACCGTGGGGTTTGGTGTCGCGTTAAAGAGATAAATTCTGTAATGCAAGAGGCTTGCAAGAATTTTCTTTTTCCCGTGGAATGAAGGAGAAATATACATTTTTTGTCCTCATCGGGGACGAAAAATGGCTGGATTCTACTAGCGACGGTGGTGAGAGAAAGGAAACATGGGGAGAGGGCTGGGAGCTATGGGCTGTTAGGAAGTGTGTTTCTACACTTCATTTTTACCCTAGGTTTGGGTTTTACATGAAATTTGGGATATCGAAAAAAAGAGTTAGGAGGAGGGGATGGGGATGATACATGGAAGGAAAGGGAAGGGGTTGTGCATGGATTCAGTCATGGACTTTTAATTTTCGTTTGTTTGTTTGGATGGATGGATGAATGGATGGATGGATGAATGGATTGACGGATTGATGGATTGATGGATGGGCGGATGGGTGTCTGGCTGGGTTATATTGAAATGGTGGAGTTTTTAGAGTTGGCTTTTCGGTGGGTTGGTCTGTATGATATTAGTATCAGTACCTTCAAGAGAGCAAAGTTTTTTGTGTTCTTGTCTTACTTTTTTATTTTCTGAGAAAATATATGAAAATGGAGGAAAAAATATAATTTTGTTTGTTACATTAATGAGTTTTTGTGTGGTCTGTATGTTTAGAGTAAGATTGACACATAAAAATTCTTCATTTTTAAACGCTACGTGTGAGAGAGTACATTAATCAGGTCCTTCAAAATTGTCCTGATCTAAAAGGTCAAAATATGCTTTGCTGCAAGATTACCGCCGAAGCCTGAGATGCAAACCAACTTCACCAAGTTTCTTTTCCATTCGTAGCCTTAAACAAGCACGCTCCTACTTCGTAATCTTGCCATATGGTGACCGATCCGGGACATGGCCTGGGCTTCTATTGTGGGGATGGGTTTAGTCTAGCGACTTATTTTGGCCCCCCTTGTGACCCTGTTACACTTACTGCGCCTCTTATGTAAAGCCTACTTTAAAACTTCTGACAGTTCTTCCCAAATTCAAATGAGGGAATTTTTTCCTCTAGGCCGTAGCCTCGGCGGCTTGGATGAACATGAGGCTTTTCACACGTGGCCGGCTGGAATACTTCTAGGTACCTCATAAGCATCGTTGGGCTGCATTCGATGGCGTTTTCGATTTTTCTAGAAAGGTCTCTTCCACGGTGAATTTGTTAGTGGGTTCGGCGATATTATGGAACCAGCATCTATAGTGGGAACATATGACCGCAAGGCTCCTCGAGTCATGAACTAGACACATATTGGAAGACACCAATCGCAACCAACCGTTAGCAGCATTGCCAGAATACGGCAAAAAAAAGAGTTTCTTTATGCATGGCAGCAGGTTTGGTCATTTAGGTCAGTATGTCAATATTGTGCAAACCGATGAAGAGAAAGATATATCGTTTAGGAAGGCATTCTATCACTATTTAAACTCATATAATTACAAATGGCTCTCTACTTGATGTTAATAATTAATACTTCAAAAAGTCGCACCTGTAAGTTGCACTTGATAGTCCAATCCTTTGTTCAGATCTGCTGTAAGTTTGAATGGATCATATAGCAATAAAGTGTCAGGCGTATTTGCGACGACCAGAGTTGCTTCCTCACCACTTGCAACACTCGCAACAACAGTTCCGTTGTTTAGGTCCATATATCTTACAGCGCCGCTTGAGGCCAGAATAGCTAGAGTTGCACTGAATGGCGCACTACCAGAAGCCGTTACGGTGACAGTGATTGATCCTGTGCCTTTGAGAGGGATGATATTCGCTCCCATGTATCTTGGCTGCCGGGCTACCTTGACTTGGTATTTCCCACTACCAAGTGAATCCAGATTTGCATAATTCAAGCTCTTGCGGTTCTTCTGGAATGATTGTTGAGCCTTCTTGTGTCCGATATCGACGTATGCCATACGAGCCCAGTAGCGACCCACCACAGTCTGAATACGAGTTGGTGCTGCAAGCCGCTCAAGAACATGCAGTGGTGTCTCGTTACTATCCCGTTTGTATTTAACCCACACATTGGGGAAGATTGACCAACCTAACCCAGTGTAGTTATCTGGGTTGTTCGTCATGTAGGTTAGAAACGGCCATGCTTGATAGTAGTTTCCCGAATTCTGAGTTGCATCGACAATAACTTGAAATGAGTCACTGATAACTTTATTGATGTCTATAAGTGAGTCTCCTTCTGCCTGGTTGTATTTGGCTCTCGCATTAGCACAGACAGATGAGGTTAGGTAAGTATCTGCGACAAAGTTGGCTACTGTCTCCCACCATGCACCGGTTCGAACTTGATTAATCCAGTACTTTTCACAATACGTCAAAGCATGCCCGAACTCATGGACAGTGACAGATGGTGTATTCAAGTACTGTGTCACGACATTTAAGAAACTGAGTCCGGTTTTTGATTCTGTTCCGGTATTGGCGGCAGCGCCCGTCAAGGCACCAACGTTGTAGACGTTGAGCTTGTAATACGGGCCAGTGTCGTTCAATTCACCATTAAAACTCAACCCCGACGAACGCCAGCTAAGGCCTTCAACAAAACAAGAATAGGCGGCCTCCAGACTATTGAAAGTTGCATTTGTGATAGCATCAGTTGTGTAGTTGTATATGCGAAAATGTGGGGAGTCCTTGTACTTGGTTCCACCCCCGCCTGGTATTGCATTTGGTGTGAATTCGGCTGGAGGTATCGTAGCCGCCTTTTTAGCCAGGGTCGGGACCGAGAATCCCATCGAGGCACGTATGCCACACAGAACGAATAAAAGTACAAAAATATGCATTACGGTGTTTGAGATTACGAAACCAAGTGCCAGTGTCTGGAATCTTTGGAAACGACAATGCAATTGACCTACATATATGGCCGAACAAAAATTTCAACTCTTATATATATTCTCAGGTTATTTTATTTTGATTATATAAAATAGGCTATTGTACACAGGGTATTATACTAGCAATGGATTTAACCTTATACTTGTAGCCAGCCCATGTAACCCTCGTTGGCTCTATGATGTTGTAATATCTTTCTTCCTTACAATTTGACATTAATGTGACGAAGGGATGCCCAAATACCTTCCATCCTAACATAATGTCAGATACCATAGTTTCTTTGTAGAATTCCTCTCGTATTATATATATTTCCTGAAACGGAGTCTGATATTGCATACCAACCAAAGGAATTTAATCTCAAGTAGCTACGATTTTGGGTAGGCTTCTTATGCAATATTACTTATACTTTTAAGCTATTGAAAAAGCCCAGACTATTAAAATGAAATATTTATTAAAATATGTCTTCAACTACTTTACCAGCTCGTTGTAGCATCTCATCATCCCAAATTGTATCATAAGTCTCTTCTTCCCCAGCTGTTCCTTCTATCAAAATGTTAAAGGTTCTGGAGGTAGGCAATAGTAGTGCTATCAAAATAGCCGCAAATTCGAATATCTCTCCGAGAATTCACGGCCACCAGATATTGCAGCTTATCAAGTAAGAGCTCAAAATTGGAGCCGCTATTCCAGCCATTATTATGAAGGCATGGAGATGGAAGAATAAATTTGAGCTTTTATTATAGCTAGTCAGAATGCATAATGTAGGTCACTTCTCGAATAAAGTCCATTGATAAATCACAACATACAGATGACTAGGCCCCATGCTTCTGAAAGGACGGCCCCAAAAATGGCAAGACACAGAATTGAACGCTGTTGTTAGGTTGAGGTGTGTTTACTGGGGCCGGGCTCTGTTTTTAGAACCAAAAGCGTAGGAGAGCACAGCCCCACTTTTTTCATGCACGTGTTTTCAACCTCCGCCGTGACCGACGACGCTTTGTCAATATCCATAGAGTATCGATACCTCCAGCGCTACATTCCAAAATACCTTTCCCAAGCCCCGTACGGCATTAAATAGAACCACGCCCTGTCACCCCGATCAAAAATGAGCGTCCGCAAGAAGTCCCTCCTCATCGGCATCAATTACACCGGTAGCCAGAACGAGCTGAATGGATGTCACCAAGACGTGCAGAATGTCGCCGAGTTTCTGAGTTATAGAGGTTATTCAGACGACCCACAATCGCAGGTGATCCTCCGTGATGACAGGCAAGGCCCGTACTATCCTACCGGCCACAATATTCTTGTAAGACTTCCCTCTTCTGGTGCTTGTAAGCATCCTAAATCATCATCACAGGCAGCCATTGACTGGCTCGTAAGTGAACCTGGCACATGCAACTTCTTCCACTACTCAGGGCATGGCGGGCAAGTCGAGGACCCAACGGGAAGGAATCCAACTGGGCTGATCGACACCATCTGTCCTGTTGACTTCCGGGAGCGCGGCCAGATGGACAGCGACTTGCTCCACGAGCACCTGGTATCCCGGCTCCCTCCCAATAGTACCCTCTTTGTGATCCTAGATTGCTGCCATTCAGGCTCAGCTCTCGAACTGCCTTTCGTTTACAAAAGTGATGACGACGGTAACGTTAGCCTGATGGACAACTTGAAGGCTGGCGCCCACCTAGTCAGCGAGGCAAACGACCTCTTTGCTGGCGGGTTTAGTTTCAATAAGATGGCCGAGGCTCAGGATCTGTATGCTGGTGCTACATCGTTCTTCCGTAGTTTTAAGCATCTGGGTGAGGAACAGCAGAGTGGGCTGAGCGAGGGTGATTATTCCGGCTACGCTAGAGAGCATAAGATGGTGACTATGTTTTCTGGCTGTCGTGATGATCAAACAAGCGCGGATGCCAACATTGGCGGGATGAGTGAGGGGGCCATGTCTTGGGCTTTCTTGCAAACCATGAGAAATATCCCCAATCCGACTTATCTTCAGGTGAGCAGTTTACTTTTCTCCATTTCTACTTTTTAAATCAAGATGGACATAGCGTGAACTGACGTGATATAACAGACATTGACAGATACGAGATCTAACTTGCGGCAATCACAGTACACGCAAGTGCCACAGCTATCTATAGGACTGGAGCTGGACTTGAACGAGCCGCTTGCTCTGTGATTATGAGAGTCCACGGGGTGTTTTAGAGCCCAGCTTCTCAAAATAGCAATACTTTTGGTAGATCTTGAAATTTTGCACTAGTGGTAGATAAATGTTCCATAAATCCTTGGAGTTGTGAAGATGTAAAGCTTGGTAAAAACTCTTAATGCAAATACGAGGGTTTGCTAGAAAAGTGAGCCAACTCTTTACTAAAAGAGTGTTTGCAAGGAAGATAGTTTCGAAGGTTACTTCCTCTAAGGATAAGGAAAGAAAAAAAGTAAAAGCCTACTTCTCATTGATCCTGTATGTATACTACGTAGGCGGCCGGCCTTATCAACAATCAGCTTATCGGCCATCTACCCCACCTCTGCCCCCGCTAGGCCCCGCTTGCCGTGGGCCGTTTTACCCCTCCATATCAACCACTTCTTGAGATACGCAATTCTTTATTCAATACCTCCATAGGGGGAGAAACAAAGCCTCCTCCTAATTCTCCCAATTCTTCCAAGAATCCGTCCCACCGCCAAGCCACTATGGCCGACGCCCCTCTCCGCCCATCCCAAGCGCCCATGCGATTCCGCGCCTTCACCAAACACCTCTCCTTTCCCGCCGCACGCATAATCACCATCCTCGCCGTCATCAACCTTCTAATATGGGCCATTGTGGCCGTCATCCTACGCTGGCATCCTCGCCTCGCATCCACCGCCGCGCTGGCATATACACTTGGGCTGCGGCACGCGCTGGATGCGGATCACATCTCGGCGATTGATCTGATGACACGGCGACTCATCGCAGGGGGCACAAGACCCGTCACGGTCGGCACGTTCTTTAGTCTTGGCCACTCCACCATCGTGGTGATTACTTGTGTGGTGGTGGCGGCGACAGCGGGAGCTCTGGAGACCCGCTTTGATGGTTTCCGTAATGTTGGAAACATCGTGGGCACGGGTGTCAGTGCGGCAGTCTTGTTGCTCCTAGGCGGGGCGAATGCATGGATCTTGGGCAAATTGGTGGTGAGGTTGAGAGGGGTTTTGAGGAGTGAAGAGGGGGAGGAGGAAGCACTCTTTAGTGAGGGCGCAGACGGGTTTAAGATTGAAGGTGGAGGGTTGATGGTTAGGCTCTTGAACGGAGTTTTTAAAATCGTAGACCGGCCCTGGAAGATGTATCCCGTGGGAGTATTGTTTGGTCTGGGATTTGATACGAGTACTGAAATTGCGGTTATTGGAATAGCAGCCGTCGAAGGGGCCCAAGGGACGAGCATGTGGCTGATCATGATATTTCCTCTCCTCTTTACAGGTATGGTTTCTTCTCTAAATTTGCTTGAGAAAGACTCATTGATTACAATTAGCGGGTATGTGTCTCATTGACACCTGTGACGGTGCATTGATGATGACTTTATACACTTCGACAACCCTAGCTCGCGACACCGTGGCTATCCTATACTACTCCATCGTTTTAACTGCCATCACTGTCATTGTTGCTATTTGCATTGGAACAATTCAGTTACTTTCCCTAATTGATGGCGTTGCGCAGCCCACGGGCAAATTCTGGGAGGGTGTAAATACTGTCGGGGATAATTTTGATATCGTCGGTGGTGCGATATGTGGATCTTTCATAGTGTTTGGTGCTTTATCTGTTATCCTGTACAGGCCATGGAGGAGAAGAGTTGACAGAAACCGAATGAGACCGATCATTGAAGCGGATGAGCTGGAAGTTATAGAGAAAAAAGATAAGCAGGCGACGGAACTGAAGTCAGTTCCTCTGGAGGAGAATATTCAAGAAATACCGTTGGGCGATTAATGAGATGAGACTGTGGAAATTCAGCCTAAACTCGGAGAAAATTATATCGTAGCTTTGTATCTGGATGGAAAGATAAGTGCGATACACAGATTTAAATGTGTTCTCATAAAGGCAAACACTCAAGAGGTGTACCAGGACACCACAACGAATCTTTAAAAGAAGAAAAAGTCCAAGATCCATCTGAGCTGCTGCTTAGCATGGATTTTATCCTCTACTAAGAGAAAATACAACTAGGGATACTGGTTTACAGGGTATAATCTATGTAAGTGACCGTGTTGATTTGGAAAAATATATGGGTTCGTAAATTCTCTACCTTGCCAGGAGACCATCCACACTTTTTATTGAAGTAAAAACATATCTTCAAAGGGCATGAGATTGAGAAGGTAAAGAAAATGTTATTAAGATTATTTGTTGTATTATTGTGAAGTAAATCCTCGAGACACTGGGGAATGGTAGAAGTAATAAATGAACGAAGTTGACTTTCCGAGCATCTACTGTTACTACCCTTTTGCACTTATTGAATATTTTATCTAATCAAACATCTCAAAAGCAATAAACTCTTTAGTTGAGATTTCTTTCATTTGGATTTATAAGTTATACCTTTTAAGATGCTCTTTAACTTCATTATCCCTATACGGAATTTTGAAACCGGTGGCCGAGAAAAGATAATCACGTGCGCCTTGCAGTCCTACCCTGCTGCAGCCGCAGGATAGATCGATAAAGCACAGTTGACAACGTCCATAATGCAACATCCCAAAAACCTCTCTACAGCCATTGTCAGCCACCATGGAAGTAATTCACACCAAATTAGACGCATCACCACTTCCATTCCTCCATTTGATGGAGGTCCTTAAGCACCTGCCGCGAACAGGGTGGCTAAGAACAGTTCAGAACCCCGAGAGCGTGGCTGCTCATATGTATCGGTTGTCGATTCTGGCTATGTGCGCTCCGGTATGTGCACGTCTATTTTAAATTATATTTATTGATTTGTCAATAGGCTGGTTTAAGTAGAGACAGGTGCATATTCCTTGCGTTATGTCACGACATGGCGGAGTCAGTAGTTGGAGATATCCCAACCTACGCTGGCGTTTCCAAAGGTAAACATCAGTCCACATATTTCCTAACCCTGCTCAAAGGTTAATGGACGTTAGCACACAAGCATAAACTGGAACTCTCGGGAGTCCGATATATTCAGAGCTTGTTAAAGCCTTTTAACCCAAAACTAGGCCAAGAGATTGTAGATGCCTGGCTAGAGTACGAAGAGGGCAAAACCCCAGAATCTAAATTCATAAAAGAAAATGACAAATTAGAGTGCATGATACAGGCGCACGAATATGAACAGAAAACATACGGGGAGAAAGATCTTGAAGAATTCCAGGGTTTATCATCAAAAGTTCAGTCGGAAGAAGGAAAGGCATGGTTGGAGTTGTTACAGAAGGAGAGGCAAGATCATTTCTCAAAGAGAAGACAGAGAACTCCGATTATTTTTGTCATGGGTATATGCTTTCCAGTGCTTGCACGTCCTCGATGCTAAGTATATCACAGGTGCCCCTGCTGCTGACAGAAAGGCTCAGTTCACTTCTCTCGCCAAGGACTTTGGCTTCCAATACATTGCTTTAGAGGATGTCTTGCGTGAAAAGGCTAATGATCAAACGTATCTTCACGCAGAATATATACGAGATTGCCTCGAGAAAAATATCAGTGTACCAACAGGATTAGCTATCAACTTGCTTGAGAAAGAGATAAATGCGAGAAACAACGAAGGGAAGAGCTGGTGTCTCATAGATGGGTTTCCAGAAAACTTGCTCCAAATTCTCGAATTTGAAGAAAAGGTTGAGAATTTCTTATTTCGATAGGTCTTTGCTTATGCTAGCAGGTTCAAAAAACCAATTACACACTATATCTAAACCGCTCATCAGAAGATATGATTGTAGAGGAAGGTGTAAAGAATCATGAACATATTGATAAGCCGGATGTTGACGCAGATCTAAAGGATCACCTAAAAAAAATCGACGGGTATTTCAAGGAGGCAAGTAAAAAATAAGATCAGACAAAGGATTAGCTAATTGAGATATCAGATTAATGCCAATGGATCTATAGAGCAGGTCTCCGCACTCGTCAAAAGAGCAGTACAAGACATAATGCAGCATGTAGAGGTGGAAAGATGATCTCTAGTGTCTAGTACTTTTCTTTGTCTTGGAAAGCGGCTGTCTACAAAGAAAATACAAATTCATCTCGTCTGTCAGCCAACATCTATTATTAAACTTCTTGGGATAATTTCGAACGGTCGTTAAATGCTCCTGCTCCTCACATTCTAGCACTTTTATACTAAGTGAATTACAAATATGAAAGCCAGTCAATCCAAGTAATAAACCAAGTCACAACAATCCGTAGACCCAGAATTTAAAATTAAAAAAAATTGAAAATTGAAACATCTTGGCTTCGCTCTCTTCCCAATGCTAGTTATGTGAAATCTGGATTTGCTTACCCTGAAAATCAGAGGATGCAAGCTAGCAGAAGTTCGGTTATCTACAACGATGCATGAATTTGAGCCAAGTCGGTTCGTTGAGCCAATTTGTTTAGCTACTGCGATGGCGAGTTATGAACAAAACAATTGATGATAGGAGCTCAGACTGGGTACATAGGAAACTACCCTCGCATGACGCTATACTCAAGACAGGAAAGCTGTATAGCGATTCGCTTATAGAGCAGAGCTAACTTTTCATAAAGGAATATTGAGCAGGAGCCGGCTTTAATGATTACAGTGTGGAGCTTCTGAGATTTAAGTCTTCCGGTAAGAAAGTCGAAATAAGAAAGTCCTACTTACAAGGTAGAATTCTCCGCAAAAGTAAATATTGGAAAAAACATGCAACTTTGGCGCCTGTCAGAATGTTAAATGTTTTGTCAGACCCTTAACTATCGACAATTGCCAAGAATTTTCCGATCCCCCGCTTGACCAGGGGACCAAGGCACGAAAAAGGAAAGCTGAATACATCAAGGCGGAATTCTTCAGAGACAAAATAAGCCGTGTAGTACAGTAACGATTTCCAACTATTATATGGCACTATGTGTACACGGTATTTCTATTTTGTCTGGGTATCCCCTTCATCATGTTCTCGAGTTCATCTGTATCAGCGTTGCGACGTAGCCAACCAAAACTCTTTGGGGTCGCACTCCATGCGGCGATCATCTGTACGCCCAGCCCAGCCGCCACACGCCGCCACCGTGCCAATATTGTGGTGCATTAGCCCTGCATAAACTGGAAAAAAGGGAGAATATATCGAGATCGCGTACGAGGCGGTTAGTGGCAAAGCAGTGTCCCAAGTCGGGTACTATAAAAGCAGGAGGAATCAAACACGTGTAAGGTTGCACAAGCAGTATAACAAAGCATGGAGCAGTAGAGAGCGCAACATAAAATAAGATGAACCGGCACTAAAAGCAAATGGAACCGTCACATAATATCTTTTTCAGATGAGGTTGTGCTGTGGCATGTCTCGAGAGTGCCACGCAATAATAATATAGAGATGGCGCTGGACCAATACGCACCCCTTCTTGGCTACTCTCTGCGGGCACTACCAGCAGGATATAGAGTCGACTAAATTAATCCCAAACCATGGGTAATTCTCTCTGGGGGAATACAATCATACCGTACTGTACATCGTATTTTTGCAGATCTCCCCCTGAAGCCCTCATGATGTGGCTGGTACGATTATGTGCTGTACCGTAACGTCGTAGCGTGTTCTCAAGGACTCGGTGGCACTGCACAGTAGTATCTCGTATTGTACAGCACTTTCGTATATCTTATTGCATCTCTGGCTCTGGTCGACCTGGCAGACCATGGATCTTTTGGGGACGCTTCTCTAATTATCAATATTTGTTCCTTGCTCATTGGCAATTTCACGGTCCCTCGGTTGATCGCCTGGCTCCACCGAACCGAACGCTAATAATCGACCAAGAACCGGACCCAGACCACCGGCTGCTCTGCCAAGTAGAACCTCAATCTTACCCAGTCTGGACTCGCTTTGGAGCGCAACATCAATCCAACCACCTCCGCTCCTGCGAATTCTCGTGTGTGTTCTCTCGCCCTCTCGACTCGAGATTTCTCCAATTGCCACCTTGTGTCGGTTACAGCTCGACCACTCGGTTCCTAGACATTGTCAGGCGGCTGCCGTCATCCTCTGAGCCACCATCGAACCCCCCTTTACGTACGTCGGAGAATTCAATCGCATTCCCGTCCCAGAACCACGCCGAATCCATATCTACCCGGCAGCCTGTCGCTCTGATTGCGCTTCAAGGCCAAGTCGAAGCAAGATGCCGTGCGGACTCGGAGGAAATAAAACTACCCAGCGCAAACTGGTGCTACTGTATGTTCAGCTGCTTGCCGTCCAGCACGTCCCCGCTGCAAATACGCAGTGTTCCGTTGCAGCGCATGCGATATTCGGCGCAAGAGAGGGTATTTGGATGATGGGATACTGACACGAAGAATAGGGGAGATGGTGCGTGTGGGAAGACGTCGCTGCTGAATGTGTTCACCAGAGGGTATACTTCCAATCCAGATCAGACTACCAGACAAGCTCTAACATGGACCTGGTAGGTATTTCCCGACCGTCTACGAGCCGACAGTTTTCGAAAACTACGTTCATGGTAAGTCCCCCCCTTTTGACCCAGTCCAAACCATTCGGGCTTTGTAAAAGTGACTCGGTGGCTAACCGCGACCAAAAGACATCTTTGTAGATGGCGTCCATATCGAACTCTCCCTCTGGGACACGGCCGGCCAAGAAGAATTCGACCGGCTCCGCTCCCTTTCCTACGATGATACCCACGCGATCATGCTCTGCTTCTCCGTGGACAGCAAAGACTCCCTGGAGAACGTCGAATCCAAATGGGTTGGAGAAATTGCGGAGAATTGCCAGGGGGTGAAGCTAGTCTTGGTTGCACTCAAGTGTGATTTGAGGGAACAGAACACGGATGACGAACCAGAAGCCGAGGGACAGGGTAGGGAAAAGAAGGATATGATCAACTATAACCAAGGTCTGGAGGTCGCGAGAAGAATTAACGCCTTGAGGTATCTGGAGTGTTCAGCGATGCGGAATCGGGGGGTCAATGAGGCCTTCACGGAGGCGGCGAGAGTTGCGTTAAGTGTCAAGTCCAGTGGAAAGGACGACTCGAAGTGCAACGTGATGTAAGGGATTGGGTGTATCCTGATCTTTGGTCCCCGGCTTTGCTCTATTATCAGAGAAGAGAGAGTTATATCAGCGGAGGGTGCACAGGAGATTGGGGGGTTTCCGGAGTTGGCGTTGGCGGTCCGATAAGCGGTCATATTTGACAGTACATAATTTCATTTTTCCCCAAGCTTCGCCATTGGAAGTGGGTCAGTTCGGCTTTAGGAGAGGACGCAACTGAGAACAGTAGGGGAAAACAACTACTACGGTATGTTGCGGTCCGGAATCAGGACGGACAAGTGTATCCCGCAAGAAACCCCTTTTGCCATTTTCGCCTATGTTGCCTCAGTTCAACCAACCCAGACCTTACGCTCTCGAATAAAAATGGCGAGTCTTCAGAAGAAATTCTGCTTTATACCCTCCCCTTCGTCAGGATAACGGCGCTCTTTGTTTTGTTTCTTGCAGCAGCACATATGCATACGTCATGGGATGTTTATCACCGCAGCTTCTTCCGCCAACAAATCTGTTCAGCGTTGACCCTGCACCCGGAACGGCTTTCTCTTTTTGTGCGTTTTCTTTTTCTGCTGTCTTTCTGCCCCCGATAATGCTTCCTCTCTCCGAACCCCAGATTCGGAATCTTTTTTTCTGTACATAAATATTTTTGGTTCTTCAAGATTTGATAACATGGATTGGAGGAGTGTGGTTCCTAAGAACTTATATGTTTACTCAGGTGACCTGGTGGTGGGAAGGGATTTCTTTTTTTTTTTTTCTCTCTCAGGATTAAGTACCAGCGGAGGAGATATGCAGAATAAGCAAACGTTTCTGTGGAACAAGATAAGAAAGAGCATGCTTGTGTATATATCTAATATTTTTATTTAAAAAAAAAACCAAATAGATAAGTTGCTTTTCTGCTAATGTCATTGTCTCGATCGGCACTCTATTTTTATTTTGGGTTGATGTTGAGTTGGTGATTATCATTTTGATTTCGGCTATGGTGAAGATTGAGCAGGGAAGCCCGGTGCGTGGGGTAGTTATGAATATTCCTTATAGATATTGCCTCCAAAAAGCCAGGAGGGACTGGGTAGTTGACGATGCTGAAGCGTTATCTAAGAGAATGACACGTCGTCTGTCATATCACACCTCTTATATCAGTATATAAGACCCAAAACTGTAATGTTGGGCCGAAATTAAAGAAAGAGAAACCTGACCCAGCCCATAGATAATTGAAGCCACCACTTTCATTTCCACTCTCGTTGGTATATTGGTTAGTAACCATAAGAAGGGAGAGGATTGGAAAGCTGGATTTCGAATTGAAACATGGCGCGGGGGCTGTATAGCTTCTTCAACAACTACGATCTGAGTTCGTCGCCATTCCCCTTGCCTGTCACCTTTTCCTTTTTCTTTTTCTTTTCACCCTCGTTTATAGAAATGCGAAAAACTAACATATCCCAGCATGTTCCAATTTAATCGCACCCCTGGAAATGGCGGGACGTGCCAAACTCGTATTTTTAGCGTCGAAGGATTGAGCAACAGCGTCAGTGTTCTGAACCTTAATACGATCGGCAGTGTGGAAATGATTACCGTGAACGGGACTGGTATAGCTAAATATTCAGATAATGCCAACGTTCATGTTGGCACTATTACTCTGCATAAGAGCAATTAATCTGGATAGATGGCAGGGGGCCACTCTACTTCTTTTTTTCTTTTTTTCTTTTTCTCTGTGAAGACGAGAAATCCACGATATTGTGAAGTAAGGAGCTTTTTAATTCCTATCCCATACGTCATATGACTTTCAACTTTTAGCTGGCCTAGATGTGGTAGAAATCAGTATCCATGATTTTTCAGTCAGGGGTACAAGAGTGTGGAGCCGTAAACTTTGGAGAAAATCCCGGCCCAAACACAACGCTATTCCTATTTACATCTTCCATTTACGGAGGAGTCTAGCGGGGGACCAGGAAATAGAAATGGCGGAGCCGGTGTGCTGGGTCACTACAGATTTGTAAAAAGGTTAGCACTCATTTAGGATGTTCCCGTGTTTTGCGTTCTCTCGCTTGTCATGTGCCCAGCCGCCAAGGTCTAGAGGCATCGCAGTTGTTTGTCAAGTTATAGATGTAGTTGTTAAAAAAGAACAGTAGGAGTTTGGTCTGGAATTATTATCTTTGTATATCCCATACATTCTAGAGACCGCTATCGCTATTGGAATGCTATTGAAAATCACGTGATCGGCTATGGCTGCCTTGCGAGGCTGGAAATCGCAAGGCTGCCATTATTTTTCGTACCAAAAACTTCAAAGCTCCAAGATCAACGCCGGAATCAACAGATAGCGTTTTCGGATGGATATGGAGATCATAAAAATGGCTGGAATAACCCTTGGATACCACCACAATTGTCTCTCTCGTCACATCCCTCCGATGGGTAGCGCGTTTGACCTTGTGAAAATTTATTGCGATGGCTGAAGATGCCCGCCTCCATCATTTCGCACCCCGCCATCTCGTTACAGAAGCCACTCAACAGATTGGTATACAAACCAAGAACAACCGTCAAATGCATCCTCCATTAGCTTGCATATGCAAGCGGCGAAGGACCATTCATAATGAATTTTGGAGACTTGGAGCATTGTAAGTCGCCGCCGTAGTTGGTCTAATAATTATAGCTTGCTCACCGTCATTGCAGATACCCGTCCGCAATTACAACAAATAGATACATCTGAACGCGCTGTCACTCCTCTCGATGTTCGACTCGAAGCAGACCGCTCTCCTTCCCTTGCTGAGAGCATCTCAGAACCCGCGACGGTCATACCATGGAATAGTCGTCCCCCAACACCCACGTCGGAGGGGAGCTACGAAACCCTCAAACCCACATTATATAAAAGACCCGATACTGTTAATGAAGCCGCTCATGTGCCCAACGCCGCTCCTTTGGTTGTGCGATTCGACGAGGAGCAGATAAAGGGTAACGAGGCAGAAGCTGCGGAGAGGAGAATGGATAAAAATAATGACTTTGACTCCGGTCCACCAACGCCAGTGGACGATACCCCGTATATACGATTCGCAATCGACCAGTTAACGCGAGATGAAGACATCAGAGAAAGCCAAAGGACTGCATCGGATTCAAGTTTGGACTCATATCCTGTCGACAGAATTATACCAGATGCCGGCCTGGGCTTCTACATGTCCCCCGAGCGAGAGAGGGAGGCGCTCGCATTGAAGAGGAAACACCGTTCTTCTCCTACAGAAGGACGATTATTTGCCTTCAATCCGACGCGTCCTTTATCATATCACTCGAACCAATCCGCAGTCGAGGTTCTCGCGCAGCCATACAGGAACAATAATGCCTCTTCCTCCGAAATATTTGTCCCTCTCGATCCTCCAGTTAGTTCGCGACGATATCCCGACCTGACATTTACGCCCACGATTTTACGACCCGCATCAATGTTTATGCTGTCATTTTTATGTCTCTTGATGATAGTGGGCCTCATATTTTGTGCGATTTATTCTACGAACCACCACGGTGTGTGGCCATGGGAGGGTGGCATATATGGTGGCCGATATTTTTTGTTCTCTTTTTTCCCGCAGATTGTTGCAGCTTGCATATTTATCTACATTCAAAGCGTCATGTCAGCAGTTACGAGAATCATGCCGTTTACGTTGATGGCGATGGAAAAGCCAGAGAGTAGGGCTGATGCCTTGTTTCTAAGCGCTTTCCCCAGAACGATGTTATGGCCTAAGAGAATAGGGACAGCGAGTATTGATATTGCGAACTTTTTCTTCTGGTTATCAATATTTACGATACCCTTGCAAGGTTGTTTGTTTACTGTCACGCAGGTGGATGGTGTGTGGCGATGGACGACTGTTCAAGCCGTTGCTTGGGCGCTTGTTGCCATCTATATACATGTTTTGATTGCTGCAGTTCTGGTGGCATTATTTTTCTTCAAACGTATGACTGGATTGATGTGGGACCCGCGATCACTGGCGGACATCATCGTTTTACTTCCACGAAGTAATTGCTTGAGAGACTACCCTGGAACGGATACCATGCAAACGAAGCAAGATATTCGACATAAGCTGGGGTTAAGGGGCGATCGATTGGGATACTGGAGAACTAGCCATGTTAACCAGGGCGTTTTCTACTGCATTGGTGAGGAGGGTGCATCTACGAGACTATACACCTTGGCAGCTGGCAAAATACATGAGAGATCGTCAGCTTTCGGACATGTCCACTCCTCAGATATCGAGAGGGCTGCCGAAATATATAGTCCAAACACACGATTCCGGTACATCCCCTGGTTCTTACGGGATACATATGTGGTTTTCTGGTGTGTTGCAGCGTTCGTCCTGTTGCTCGCTTTATTCATAATATCCTTTCTACCATCCACTGCCATTCGCAACGGATTTTTGCCTCTGGTGTCAATAGCATCAAACAGTGGTGGCTTTTCACCCGCAAACTTCCTGTACAGCTTTATACCATCCATCATCGGCATGTTCCTGTACCTCTTATTCCAACCTCTCGATATGGCCTTTCGAAAGCTTCAACCTTGGAGGGAATTAGGAAGATCGGATGGCGCGACAGCAGAAGAATGCCTTCTTCTCGATTACACCGCTTCATCTTCAATCCAGTGTGCTTTTACCGCATTTACGGCTCGCCATTATCGAGTCTCAATGCTGTCACTCCTATCCTTTCTGTTTATCCTCCTACCTATCCTCGCTGGCGGTATATTCTTCCCACTTACCGTTCCATCCGGTGAGGTCCGGATGATCCCGAACCTCCCATCTTACTATATCGTCCTCGCCGTTCTTATCCTCTATCTTATCGGCCTTCTCATCCTCATCCCAGATCGATACAAGATGCATCTTCCACACGGCATCGAATGTCTTGCCGAAATTATTAGCTTTGTGTACGGGAGCGGAATTCTCGACGATGCTTCATTCCGAGCTCCGAGAACGAAGGCGGATTTGGTCGCAAGGCTGATGGCTGAGAAAGCGAGAGGGGAGATGAATCGATACGCGTTTGGCGTTTACAGAGGGAGAAATGAAATTGAGTGTTTAGGGATTGAGAGGATGGGACGAAGAACGGGTCAAGAAGTTATGATTTTGAGGGGGAGATGACCAAAAAAATTAACTTTCACATCGACGGATTTAATGATTGATGGACGGACTTCTATGATGCATTTTTAGCGACTTTTAATGACTTACGGATAACGGCGTTACGGAAAAACGAGAACGGAACATGAGAATGGAGAATTTGCATGGAGATCATTATGGGTTTTGGAAGAGAGATATATGGCGTGGGCCAATGTACAACTGTGCGTGATGTACGATGTAATATAGATTTGTAGAAGAATGATTCACATCTTTCCCTCTAAATTTGAACCTCGCGTCTCACTTGCTTGATTGCTCTGTCATCCCCGTTTGGAAAATAAGTGAGATTTATTGTTTGTAGCTGGTCTGGGGTACTTACTGGCTTTAGTTTGGTACGAGCTTGGGAAGGCGGGAGTGGCCTCGTAGACCATTCTGCTGGTTGGATACATTGCTGGGACTCCATCCTCGAGGAATGGACTTGTGGCTTGACAGTGAATTCTTCGTTTGAAGACAGGATTTCGTCGGGAGGCGTATCTGGATGGGGGAAAATGGTCTGCCCCAGGTTTGAACCTTAGCCCTCACCACGAGGCTCTCCCCAACCACTTAAGCTTTTATTGTTTGAGCTCTGTGCTTCTCCTAAGTGACGACCCCTGAAGCGATCCCCAGCCAAGGTTGGCACTGGCCCAACAGCTTAAATCTATTAATAGAGCAAGGCAGCGTGTGGAGTATGAGTTGGAAAGTCTGCCCAGGGAAATACTCTTCCATCTGACGTGGATTCACGGATTCACTGAGAGAGATTTGTTACAGTCCGCCAGTCTGACTGACATGACGTACCACTATATTGCGGCAAAACAGGCGGAGAGAGCGCCACACTTGGACGATAATTAAGCGAAGGCTCTGCCTCCTCCCTTCTTGACGTTCCAACCTCCTGTCTTTCTAACCTCCCTTCTTTCTTTCCGACGTCGAGTCTTTCGCTTCAGCTTGGCCGATAACATTCCAGCGACCATGACCTCACTCCGGAGTAATCACCGTGTGTCTGCCCTGAGGAGTTCCGTGCTCCGCTTTTCCTTTGGCAGGGGGTCCAGCGAGGCTGCTTCCAAGATTGCTGGCTGGGAGCGCAGAGGTCTCTTAACAGGATTGGAAATCGAGAGAGCACTACTCCTGGCTACTCAATTCTCCATGGCATCTTCATTTTTTCCAAGCCCCGTTTATATGAATCTTTTTTGAACTTTCTGGACGAGTTGAGAGAACCATTTTTGGGCTAGTAGCCAGCACCACTCCTCAACTAGGGCCAGTGCTCTCGTTTGTCGATTCAGTTATAAGTTTATAGTTCCTTTCAATTTTTTGGGATCTAATTATTAGAATTCAAAATTTTATTCCAAATTCATTTTATTCACGTTAGCTGTACTTCCATATCAGCTCAGATCCCCCCCAGAGTGAAGATGCTTATCCTTACCATCCGCGTTTCACATCTGCGAGGCTGAGAAAATCTGCCATTTCGGATCTGACTCTGGCCATTCTCTCTAGTACACTACACACACTTTCGCCCAGCAAATAAGCATGGTTTATGCAAGCTAGTGCTACCTACCACATAGTGACATCCGCGCATTGATATGATCCCAACTCCTGCGACCTGCTCAGGGCTGTAGCGAGGCAGGCTCAAATCCAAGCTGGCGGCCGCGCTCTGTTTTTCCTGCGAGCCAACATATTTTGTCTTCCAACTCTATTCAGTTTCGCCTTTGAAATGCCGTTTTCAGATAAAATGCTGAGAAGATGCTCACACTTTATTCGAAAGTCTCTATGATCTGAGACTGGGTGCACTTGGATTAGAACTCCAAGCCAAGTTCTTCATTACCATAGCCCTCTTCGAACCCCACGCAGATATTTTCCTACGAGAACTTAATAGTCATTCTAACTGACAGGTTCTTCCTCCATCGTGACTAGAGATTTGGATCAGCCCCTTGACATCCCTAGATGGATTAGTACATGTATCTCTCTAGACGATGAGAGCCGGGCGTTTTCGGTCAGCAGTTGAGAGGTCCCAAGTCAGGATCTGAAGATACATCTTTTTAAGAGACAAGCTATCATGCTGGATATGTATATAATGAAGCCCATGATACCTTTAAAACGTCCATCAGTCGTCTCAACAAAATCTTCAGCTCATCTAAATTCACTTCAGATCGGCTTCCACTTTCTCTCCAAACTAAAGCCCAGATATCTTGACTCTCTTCCTCTCTCCATTAGTTATCAGTGTTTAACCTTCTTACCTAACAAACTCATCATGTATTTCATAGCTCTAACCGCCACCCTCGTCTTAGGGATTGTGACAGCTTTGCCTGGCGCTCCGGCATATTCTGAGAGTTCCTCGGTGGTTCAACTTACTTATTACTCTGCACCACCTGTCCAGAGTTCCTATACAGCCCCACCTGTGGAGCATTCTATATCTAAACCACATGTCTATTACTCTGCGCCGCCTGTGAAGAGTTCCTATGTACTGCCACCTCTCGTTTATTCGACGCCAGCTCCGGTGTATTATTCGACTTCTACGCTACCGGCAAAGAGCTACTATTCCACGTCTAAGACGCCTCTGTACTCTGCTCCTGTTGTCTACTCAACGCCACCTGCCGAAAGCTACTATTCAGACCCTCCTCCAGTGTACTACTCCAGTTCTTCACCAAAGGTCTACAGCACTTCCTTAGTTGCTTCTACTTCGGTGTACTACTCCACTTCTACACCATCTGTGTACTACTCTGCACCGCCTCCCAAGGTCTACTCAAGTGTCCCTCCTCCAGTATACTATTCTTCCTCTACACTACCAGTATACAGCACTCCGTCAGTCGTCCCTCCTCCAGTTTGCTACTCTACCTCTACATCCCCTATATACTACTCCGCATCACCTCCCAAGGCATACTCCACCGTTTCATCTCCGGCCTGCTACCTAACGACCACATCCATCTACGCACCAACATCTACACCGTCATGCGGTAACGGGAAAGTCGAGACGGGAGAACAATGCGACTACGGCAATCAGAATGGAGTACCCGGATGCCTATGTGACGCAAATTGCAAGAGCTCTACTGTTCCATCCGTAACCACCACCTATCAACCGGCACCTACCTACGCCGGCAGCTGCCCACAGACCTGCAACCCAGACCCGTTTTACAGCAAATGTGACGTGAGTACCTCGTGCATCAGTACCCCATGGGGAAGCGACTTCTGTGCCTGTAGAGCCGGCTATAGAGCCGATGGGCTCAGTCCGACCGACCCCAAGCAGTTTAGAGTCGAATTCCCAGGCCAGCTGTATAGAGTCTTCGTTGCCCCCGGCGTGATCTGCAACACCCTCTGCGATAGCCCATTCCCTGGCCCAGCCAGCTGTCAGGAAGTCCCAGAGAAGGGGTCTTGCTAGAGAAGAGGAATTTCCATCTATGGTGAGATGGAAGATGAGATGAGATGGCGCCATCCTGGTTCTTGTTTCCTTTATTCTTTCTTTTGTTCGAGGGGTATTGCGGGTTGATTTGGCTTTCCTTTGCCTTTGTTGTAGGAGTTTCGCTCTTTTACGGAGTAGAGGTTGAACATGGGAATAGATTGGTTGTATAAGGACGAAGGTTGTTAAGGGTTATAGTTAGGGTCAGGTCATTGGTCTGTCACTCTTTACAAGCGAGGCGGTAATAGAAATAGATAGACTGCTTACATGGAGTAAAACCATACAATGAATATTCCTGTCGAATATAGAGTCTTTCTTTTACTATCGATAAAATATCCTTCCGCCGAGGAGAGATGATAAATGACGCTACTAGAGTTGATTCCTGTCTCTTACTTCTTACCAAATGAATGAAAATGAATTCGTACTGTTGGAAATGCCGGTAATAAGATAATGGCCATGTATTTCAAATATATATATATATATATATATATGTAATTGCATACGTAGAGTCGATAGGCCTGACAAGATAGCCCCTGAAAATCAGTGAGCAAGCCAGAACATTACCTCTAGAATTGTGCCAATATCAAAGGGTTAGCCGCATGCCAGCTACCTGATCTCGCAATTAACTCCCGCAAATAACTCCTTTTCAGCACTGCCAGGCCCGGCTTTTCAAATTCTCGTACTTGTTTACCATAAAAATCAAGCACCTATCACCGATGGCGTTGGGACCCAGCTTTTCCACACCATCATATCACCCGACCATTTCTGCACATCCCAAATACCGTCTTTGAAATCGGCCATTTGATTACCAGCTCTCTTCACGCTCTTGATTCCCACTAATGGAGGCTCCCTCCCCGAGTCCTCCCACAACCTCTCAAACCACATCGTTAAATTTTCCACTGTTGTGATGGCATACTCGGTCTGGCCAGCAGGCCGGAATTTATATGTGCACGGCGGTTGTTCTAATGTGATTTCATGCGCCCGATAGTAGTACTTGTCGTCGAGGGAGTTAACCTCGTCGTCAGGGACGATGTAGAGTTCTTTCATCGGGCGCAACCGGAGTGAGTACAGCGCGTTCCGGAGGTATTCCCACCCACCACTTTGGCCAATCCAGAGTTTGCGGTCGAGCGCTAGGTATTGGACGTCAGCGAGTTCAAGCCCGTGGTGGCTGCTGGTGAGAAATGACTCAAGGTGTCGGGCTCTGAATTCCGGGCCGAGATAGATGGTGTCGTGGGAGTAGGCGATGTAAATTTCCACGGGTTTGAGAGGGAGGACGCGCGGGTTGGTGACTTGTTGAAAGCGGCGATGTGGATTGTTGGGGTTGTTAGGATGGTTGCGCCAAGAAACGTATAGGTGATGGCTATCAAATATTTGAGTTGAAATGCCAATTTTCACACGCTTGTATATCCGTAAAGCTTCTCTCCTGGACTCCTGGTTAATGGAGAAAAGGACGGGTAGTTTATGCTGTAGTATGCTGAAGTTGATAGGTGCGTGGGGTGGTCGTTCTGGATTTCCCCAGGATCGGATCTCGATTACTCGTTCTTGCACAGAGAATGCCCAGATTCTGAGTCTGAGCTCGATGGGGAGTTTAGGAAAGTAGTGAAATTCATGTAATCTTCGATCCCACCGTGTCTGGCATGCACGTGTGGGTGAAGGTTCAACCGTTGTCCACTTGACTCTTGCGTGTGGATGAGGTTGGGGGTTGTAGTATAGCAAGAGTCCCGGTGGAGGGACCGGTGGAGGGACCGGTGGAGGGGGCTGCTGAGGAAACGGGGGAGGAATCTGCGGGACTAAGAAAGGAGCTACTTGGCCATTTGGATGAAAGTGGTTATGAGCTGCCATCTTGAAGTACCCAGATGAGAAAGGTAGGGGAGAAGCTTTGACAAGAAACTGAAGAATCAAACAATATAGCAGTTGCGGAGAATCCCAACATCTAGAAACAGAGATTCTTCAACTCAAAAAGGCAAAAGGGCAAAACCCGCAATATTTATCCGTTACGTCCTGTGTACGCCCGACTTCAGTATCAAATCGTTGTAACATCGAATCGCTACGCCTCCCGCACGCCTCCCATGTATTGGGCCGCGAGATGCGAGGCTGTCCAGCGTTGCCCTGTAGACATCGCGCCACTTGGACGATGCGCTCAATCGGAAGACAGGCGGCTTGATTGCCGAAGTCTCGGGCACTGGCAATGAGCGTGTAAATGGTCGCTTGAGGGCCCGGGAAGTTTGGACATGTAAGGGAAATAGTTGAAGTTGCGTGGGGAGAGAAGAGGGAGAGGACAGCCTATTCGTTGGGTGACGGAAAGGGGAACACTCCCTCCTCGGTAGCACCTGCACAATGCCAGACCCAACAATACCCAAATGAAATCCATCAGCCTCGCCCGCCTTGTCATTCAACATCTCCGTCCCCCGCGCCCGCCTTTCGTGACCCCCATATATCGCCACTCCTTTGTGGCCGAATTCGCAAGAGCTAGTATGGAAATACCTTCCGCCAGCGGCGTTGTCTCCTCGACGGACGCAGCGCCGAGAAAATTGAAGATCTTGATGCTTCATGGTTCGTTGCCCCTCCCAGCATCTACATCAGGTTATATCAAACAAACCAGATTGTCCATACTTCCTTCATTCGACCCTCTCCTCTTCCAGTTTCCTTCTTTTGCCCTTTGCTGACCCTTCCTCAGGATACACCCAATCCGGGGCCCTATTCCACGCCAAAACCCGCGCCTTGGAAAAACACCTTCAAAAAGCATTTCCTGCCTCCCCCTCTACAACTCCTCTCCCCACACCCTCGGCATCCGGCTCTTCGACTCCCTCCCACCCTTCTAAACCATTCAAGCCCAAAGCGCCCAAAGCTGCTGCCAAATCCCTCCACCACCCGCTCTACCCCGGCGGAGTCACGCTCATATACCCCACAGGGCCGCTCCGTCTCGCGCCGGCCGACATCCCAGGCTTTTCACCTTCGGATCTCGAGGGGGCAGCTTTAGACGGAGACACCGAGACAGAGAGTGATACCTGGGGATGGTGGAAGCGGGAGACGGGGTCGGGGTTGTATGCTGGCTTCGAAGATGGGTTGGAGACGATTAGGCAAACTATCGTGGATGCGGGAGGAATCGATGGGGTGATTGGTTTCAGTCAGGGAGGATGCATGGCTGCATTTGTAACTTCTCTCCTGGAACCCTCGCGCGCTGCTGCTTTCGCTGCGGCCTCCAAAGAGCCTAAGATGGCTTTTCCCAAAGGCTGGGTAGAGCTCCAAAAGTTCCAAGATGGAAGGCTCAGATTCGCTGTCTCGTACAGCGGGTTCTACTCTCCGCAGGAAGCCTACGCGCCTTTTTACGAGCCCAAGATCAGTACGCCTATCTTAAATGTGATTGGTAGCTTAGATAGCGTGGTGGAAGAGAGTAGGGCTATGGGCCTGGCGGAACGATGCCTAGAGAGCACAAGGAAAGTATTGTTCCATCCCGGAGGGCACTTTGTTCCTGTGGGCAAAGATACAGTGGGTGTGTTGCTAGGATTCATTAGGGATTGCTTGAAAGAAGGAAAGGAAGAGGTAAGCGTCGAGGATATGGATGTGCCTTTTTGATCCAAATATGATTTATAGGCATAGCACGGCGTTATAGGTAAATAGACAGCCGCTGGGAGAATGTAGATAGAAGCTCGCGGCTCGCGGCACATATTTTGATACCTAGAGTCTAGACTAATATACAGGCGGTACCAACCTCCTCAAGCGCAAAAAAAGTCCCGTTACAAAATTTCCCTACCCATCTAATGCGCCTTCCCAGTCTTGCCCGCCTTGGGAACTTTTGTTGGTTGGATTCTGGCCATCATTTCCTCCTTTGTAATCAAATGATCAATTCTCTCCAGCAAGCCTAGCAAGCTCTTCATGTTCCCACTCCACTCGTTCAACACATCATCTGCGTCTCTCGGCTTGGCAAAGTTGACGATCCTGGCAGGTCGGTCGATTTTGGCATACACGGTCTTTGCTGTGACGAGCTCGCTGATATATTTCTCAGTCTCGTCCTCAGTCAAATCGAGAAGCTGGGTTAACCGGGGCATCTGGATTCGGGTGTAGTATTTGGCAACAACACGGACGTTGTGCTCAATCACACGCTTTCGGAGATCTTCCCATCTTTGATTTGCTTTCTTGTCTGTAGACTCACCAGGTGCGGCATCAAAGACATCTGTGCTGCAGAGGTGAGGGCCAAATATCTTTGCTACTTCGGGCCATCGCATGAGTTCGTGGACGGTAAAAAGCTTGAGGAGTTGAGCGTCGAGGGGAACTTGGGAATTCCGGGAATCTTTGTGTACACGGTGGAGGAGGTCGGATTGTTCATTATCGTATGGCGCTAGGATGACATAGTAGATGATTCTTTGCAAGACCTAGGTTTGTTAGCAAAGGTACCATTACTCGACTTGAGAACGTACCGAATGGAGCTTTTGGGGATCTTCCTCGACAGCTTCGGTGTCCAAGACTTGTCTGTAGTGTTTGCATGCGTCCAAGTACTTGTCATCATGCTTCGCAAGAGTGATTTGTTGTTCGTAGTACCGTAATTTCAAATCCGTAACATCGTCCTCCACAGGCTCTGGAATATCCTCACCCTTTGCCCGTTTCTTCTCGCGATCCTTTTTCTCCTTCTCCAGCTGCTCGTCGGTCTTCTTGGGTTTTCTCGATAGATATTTTGTGCTGATCTTCCGACTCAATATACCAGCCTGTGTCCAATCTTCATTCTCTATGCAAAGTGCAACTTGCGCTAAAATGAACTCTGTCTTTTCCCGTCGTTCCATAGAGCCAAAAGTTTCAACCTGAAGCTCACACAGGATATCTGTAGCCGCCTTCAGGTCGCCTTGTTCCTTCTTGATATCCGAGAGAATCTTGGTGACACGAGCCCGTTCCACTTCAACGAAAATCTTGCCCTCGGTGACAGTTCGTAAGGTCTCAATAGTCGTTAATTTCGTCTCTAGGGATGGCGCTGCATCTAGAAATCCCATCACGACCTGCACCATCTTGGTTGTAGCTTGTTTGAGTTGGCCATGCTTCTTTGAAAGCAGTAGGACCTGCTCATTTAGTAAACTCCAATCGCCCGAATCCTTGCTAATCGTGACAATTGCGACGAGAATCCGAGATGTTGATGCGAGATCGGAGGCCTTGGAATGATGTTAGCGGCTGTGATGTTTCCTTCTTGATCAGCGCTCAATTACCTGTCTTGTTTGTTTCTCCAACGCCGTAAGCTTCTCGATGGCGCCTTGAACATTTGACTGAAAAGATTATATTGTCAGCCTCCAATTTGCCAGATTCCATCTCCTGCGACATACCTGGGCCAACTTTTCAGCTTCCGGAAGCTGTTTGTCAACCTCTTTCGAGAAGTCCTTGTCTGGCTTGAGGACTTGCTGGTCAGACATCGTGGCGACTAAAGAGAAATGAAGGAGGGTTCAAGGTTGGTATAGGATCCGGTATGTGAGATACAAAGGATGGAGAGGGTTGATGAGATGGTTCGCAGAATTGTGATTTGTTTGATATTATGGAACGGGCTTCGTCCAGGTTGACAATTTGACGCGGCAACGTCGAAGCTCGGATTGCGCGCTTGGTTTCTCTCGCTTACCCAAGCGTTCACCTCCATCAAATTCCATACCAAACGACCCGCCATAATTATGATTTTCACAATTCATAAAGACGGAAACGCCAGTTTAAGTATGTAGCGCTCTTAAGCATGCGAGAACCATTTACTGCCTACTCGGTTCTATCTAGGTGTGATAAGTTTTCTCCAGCCTTCACTCCTCCCTGTTCACTGAAGGCAAAGATTCTATACTAGAATAATACGCGAGCCTTGTCCTGTTCATAGCTTTTCATAAGCTCTCCATAATCTTACATTATACCATGAAAATAATAGGCGACCAATTGATTGTTACTAAGTAGATCTACTGTCTATAGGCACTCTATTTTCAAGCCCGGTGCCTCTACCCATGTGACATACTTTTATTTCGAGCTGCTAATTAAGAAATGTGATACTGGCATTTCTCTGCACATATCCACCCTTTAATGCCCATCTCTCACTAGCCACTCCTCACACCCCCCATAAACACCTTTTAACTTTCCCTCGTCATCCATCCCCACTAACCGCTCAAAGAATTCCTCTCCATTCACCCTCAGAGCGCACCTCAAAAATCCCGCGACCACAAAATCCGCATATGATACTTTAGTGCCGAGCACAAATGGCCCTTCAATCAACCCCACTAATTCTTTAATTGGCTCCTTCGCCGCCTCCCATGCCTGCTCGCCGCCCTTCGACGCTCCGAACTCTGGAAGCGTCATTCCGAAGCGCTTAGCACGAGTCTGCAAAAAGTACTCGGCTGAACGGGGAGGAAGCAGATTAGTTGGGATGGGAGGGAGAAGTTCTCCCATGAGAGACGTCCAGACTGCGTATTAATATCATTGTCAGCATCAATATCAATTTCCCCGTGCTAAAATGGGTAAAGAGAAGCGCGTACCAGCCTGGACCGCAGCTTGGATTTCGGGGAGTTTCGGCGAGTCGAGATGGAGTGATGGGTTGGGGTAGAGCTCCTCGAGCTTGTCAGCGATGGTGCGCGAGTCTTGAATGACTTCACCTGAGGGCAGACGAATCGCAGGGATGGTGTATTCGGGGCTGGATGAGATATGGGGCAAGGTGTTTAGAGATTTAAGGAGAGGGGCTACGTCGGGATATTCGACCCATTGGGTTTTGTAAGAAACGCCTTTGTAGTTGAGCGCGAGGCGTGCTGGGGGGTGTTAGGACGTGTTATATGATATAAGAGTTCGTTACTTTTCCAGGGGTTGAGAGACCAGCAGGTGCTGTTGCCTTTGCTGGGCAGGTCGAAGAGTGTTAACTCGGATGTAGATTTCGAATTTGACATTGTAGCTGAAGCTGCAAGTGATTGCTTGTAATATTCAGAGTCAAGAAGAAGCTGTGGCTATGGTGAGGAAGCTTGGTTGAGATACTAGGTGAATGTTTATTATTAATAAGTGGGGTGGATCCTACTCACGACACCGTCGGGAATGGAATCCCGTGATTTTCCCGCTGTCTAGCGTATGGCCCTTTCTTATTAAGTTTAATTATATACTGTAAATACTCATATTATAGTATAGAGGGCGGATGGAGGATGATTAGGTGGGTTTGAGATGACAGCGGGGGGCAGAAGATTTATTTCAGACGGAGTTTGGGTTTGGGAATTTATTGGTGAATTTGGCTTCGTTTAGGTTTTTTTAACTTTTCAACGAAAATGCCGGGCAAGAAGGAGGGAAGGGTATAACTGTCTTGTTCTACTTACGATTGAAATAGTGGCCGTAAAAAGAACATAACTTGTCCCTTAGATACCAAACCCCGCGACGCATTCGAAAACATATTGGTGATATTAAGTATCCGTTCTTTAATGATAGCTTATGTTTGAATGAACCACTTCTATGAAATACTGGCTTCGCTCTTTAACAGGCTCGGGTCAACCAGGGAGTTGCAACTGAGTTCTGGATAAGGTAGCCGTTTGCTTGGATTCTCAATCATTACCACTTGCATATTTGCTAAGCTTCACTCATTCACTAAATGCAACAAAAGTATAGAATATAATGATAAATATTTGACATATTTTTGATAGGTGGCCTAAAATAAAGAATATATTAAGAAGATAAGTTTTTTTGACTTAATCTGTATCTTAATAGTAGGTTAACTAGCTTCGATTAAAATGCCAGTTCAATATATTTCTGTCGCCCTTGGAGGCTTCCTAACCTTTAAATTATTTCTTCTTATTATCTGCCACGGGTTCGTCTGTGGTTGAAAAATAGGATTGCGATGCAGACTCGACTTTCTTTTGATTCATATCTAGATTTAAGCTTTGCGAATCGGTAGAGTTTTTTGAGAAACTAGCTTAGTATCAGAATATAGCACGAAGTTAGAAGCTTCGCAAACATACGTCCGGTTAGTCCAATAATCTTCGTACAGCTCACGGTCGCTCTCTGCCTGATCAACTAATTTCTGGAGGGCCGATGGTAGCACTGTTTCCGTAGGCGGAGTAACTTCTTTGTGATGTGGTTCTTCGCGGCTATCTTTAGTGCCCGCAGGCTTTGTCTCATTACCTGACATGATATGAATATCCTAGGCGTATAGTAATGCTCCAAAGGTGTAAATACACAGAATAGTCTTTCCGACCAAAGTAGGTGTTATCGTGGTAACGAGCTGAGCAGGTCTAAAAGGTATGGAGAGAGCTTCGCGAAATAGCCTAAGATATGAGACAATCCATCAAAATATATGTCATACCTTATCAGGTTGGACCGAGGTTAGCCGAACCGTGGGGTTGATTTCCTAACCGAAATCGGCTTGGTTCGATGGCCTCAAAAGAGCAAGTAGGTGGGAAGAACAATTTTGGCTGAATAATTTTAGACTTTTAAGTTGTGTTTTGTCATTGGATGGCTAGAGCTAGTAGACAGCTATGATTTAGATTTCAAATCAAATTAAAAAGTCAGTTCTAATTCTCAATGAGTTGACGCTAGATGCTGACCGTGGCGGTAAAAGCTTTTTGAAATTTACTGAGTCGTTTTTATATGCTCTGGCGAAAGACATGCGAACTGTTTGAGGTAGACTTACTATATTAGTCTTTTTCTCCCCCATGAAGTTAGTTGTGTCGGTAATCTAAAATGGAAATTCCATCTGATTTGGGATTGTGGACAAATGCGGCTAGGTTAGAGCGGGGGCGATCGAGCCTCCGAGTGGATAGTAATCATTCTGCTACGCTACTATTCATCCGCGAAAACTTTAGAGTATAGACTGATTTGTAAGTCCAAGTCGTGATAGAAGTGAAAATAGAAAGTCGACCGCTATGGATAAGGGCAGTCCTGATGTTTGAATATAAAGGTATGTTTCCCCCTCAAACAGAATGTTCACTATCAATCCAACCTCGTTCTACCTTGACTACATACCACTACGTCTATATCTTTTTACACAGTTTCATAACACTACAACTCTCCAACCTTGTGAAACGTATTTTTTTGCAACTTGTATAATTAACTCATTAAATGGCGCCTAGCAGAAACCACGTTCTGGTAACAGGAGGCACTGGATTCGTTGCTACACATGTCTTGAATCAACTCATCACGGTAAGTGGCTTGAAGAGACCTTATTGCTGCACATTTTGATTTTCACAGGCTGGATACAAAGTTACTGCAACGACAAGAGACACAGTTAAAGCCCAGAAGCTTTACGAGATCCTCCCTTCCTATAAGAATACAGTCACATTTGCTGGTGTTCCTGACTTCACGGTCCCTGGAGCCTTTGATAAAGTATTTGAAGAGGGGCATTTCGATTTCGTTCTCCACACCGCATCTCCTCTTCCTCTTTCGACTCCAAACCTGCAGAAAGACACTATTGACCCCGGCGTAATTGGTACTAAAAATCTAATGCAAGCTGCGCATAAGTTTGGAGGAAGAGATCTTCAACGTATTGTCTTGACTAGCAGTGGAGTTACACTTATAGATCCTTTTTTACCAAAAGATGGGGGTCTTGATAGAAGATACGATGAGACAGATTGGAACACAGTTAGTAAAATAGGATCTGGACTTTTCGACTAGAGACTTACAAAGACCTAGATTACCGCAGAGAAAGCAGTCGAACTGAATCATCCAGGTCTGGCATATTTCGCTTCCAAGACGCTTGCTGAGAAGGCAGCATGGGACTTTATCGCCAAGGAGAAGCCTTCTTTTGAACTGAGCGTTGTGCTGCCTGTTATTATCCTTGGTCCATCCCTTACCCCTGTCAGAAGTGCCAAAGATATCGAGCAGGGCGCCTTCAACCACATTTACAAGTTTATAAATGGCACAAACGTTACCACTGAAGTCGAATTCAACTTTTATTCCCATGTCGATGTGAGGGATGTAGCACGAGCGCATCTTCTCGCTATGCATGTTCCTGCAGCTGGTGGACAGCGCATTTCACTTTCGTCTCACGATGTGATGAGCCCACAGACAGTCGTTAATGTCATTAATAAACATTTTCCACAGCTGAAGGACCGAGTCGCAAAAGGCAACTCGAGCCAGATCTACCCAGCAGGAGCCAAACCGACTCTTTTCAGTGGCGAGAAGGCATACAAGATATTTGGAGATTCTTGGGAGTTTAAAAGCCTGGAGACGTCTGTGACAGACGTCGTGACACAAATCTTGGAGCAGGAGAAAAGTTTTACTGCTTAAGTTTCAGGCGCGACAATAGCATGGCAAGGAAATTTCTTTGAAGAGGGAAATCTGTCGTGTAATTGCGTGGATTCGGTATTCTATGATTGCTATCTTTGACCCCGAGTTCGCATTTAAAGTGAAGTTCTATGAATAGGTTGTGGTTAGATCCAATGAAAAGTGGTTTTCCGATTTTGTCTATACTCGATTTCCCACTTAAATTCCCATCCTACTTAAATTGCCACTTTTAAGCAACAGAACCACATGATCTTAAAAATTTAATTATTAAATAACTATGTATTATTTTAATACTACAGTCACCTCAGTTAAGTGTTGGTGATTTTTATAAAAAGCGCGTTTTTACGCGAACCGCGTTTCCTTCCCTTAATATTCAAAACAATAATATGCCACCTCAACGATCTCCCTTGGCTCCTATCTCTGGAAATAAGACTGAGAGAAAGGAACTCTCTGAGTATGACAGAGGTAGAATCCAAGGGATGAGTGATAATGGTGCTACAAAGGCGTATATTGCACGATACTATTCTCACCTATATTCGACTGTCACGAATACCCTCCTAAACAACGAATCGCGCGACGACGGTCATTCTCTACCTCGATCAGGCCCTCCAAAGTGTTATTCTCCTGCAGAGGAAAGACATGTTCTACGACGATTTCCTAAGGATACATATGCCCAGGTTATTACTGCCTGTGCGGTTACATTTAAGAAGGATACGATTAAGAAGATCTTAAAGGAGCATGGAATTAAGAATTGGAAGTGTAAACGACGCCCTTTCCTTGACCAGAAAGCGGCTAACAAGCGCCTTGCTTGGTGCCTTGTACACAGGTATATGACAGAAGAAGAATGGGGTATGCATATATAGAGTGATGAGTGTTCTGTAGAGCGGGGGCGAGGGAAAAGGGATAAATGGTGCTTTCGTCCAACAACAGAGTAATGGCAACCCAGGATAGTTTAAACCTATAGAACAAATAGGAATATGAAGGTTATAGTCTAGGCAAGCTTTTGGGACCTTGGGAGGTCTAATCTTTATATTATAGATAGAGATTTTGAGTCTAAGAAGCATAGCTATTCCGCGGAGTTATATCTAGATGTTTTGGATACAGAGGTTGCCTTAATCTATTCTAAACTTGACCTAGGGTATCTCTTTATGCAGGACAATGCATCTATTTATACTGCGGGCAAGGTCAAGCAATGGTTCATTAATCACGGAGTTCTACAGCTTAAAGACTAGCCTCCATATTCCCCGGATTTGAACCCAATTGAGCATATTTGGTAGTATTTGAAAGTCAGGTGCTATGAGATGTTCCCTGAGGTTGCGGCAGATAAATCGGAGTCAGAACATGCGCGACAGAGGCTAGAATCATGTTTACAAGCTGCTTGGGATACCTTGGATCAAGAATTATTTAATACGTTGGGTGCAAGTATGAAGGCTAGGGTTGAGGCGGTTATCGAGGCAAAGGGATGGCACACAAAATACTAGGTTTAATTGCGACTCAATTAATATACCAGTAAGGCCATTTAAAAGCTCTTACTTAGACGAATAAAATCATTAAGCTTTTAATAGATTTGGGTAATTATTAGTAAAGTTATGAGCGATTTAAAATTACGGGAAAATGTAGGGTGCGGGGTAAAAATAAAAATCACCAACACTTAATCCTTAGTACTGTATAAGAGAAAATATTATAGATATAGACTATGTAGAAGTATAGGAATAAGAGAAATAAAATTACAAGAAGCGTTGTGGTGTTTTTATAGTACGCCCTATAGAAGTAGACTTCTTAGCTACAGGTGTAACGAGTAACGGGTTGATACCCGTAGAGCGTCTTGGTGCCTATGGCACTTGCGATAACTAAGGTACGGGACGAGCCACCTCATGAGGCAACTAAATACGAACAGACAAGGACTTGCGAAATGACTCACGTGCTGTGAGGCGTCCCAGCACGTGATAGTACTACCTCGCCTCGCCTCCCCCTCTCCCCATACTTTCCTAATAGAGTAAGGGTTGATCATAACTCAATGGTGCAACCGGGTGCGATTGCTGGCCAGTGTTGCTCCACAGCTTCATCTCGACCACTTTCCCTGGAAAAATCTCGAACCCCAAATTGTGCAAACACAGCGCAAGCCGTGCAAGACGAGCCTCTCTTGGCAAATGCGCATCTCAATGCCCAAAGGGCAGCTCCTTCCGGGAAGGAAGATGGCTACAGCATTCAGAGCATACAGGGTGTTGCTGGTATACGAGATGAGCTATTAACTACTACTGGGTCTGCTGAGAAACAGGGACAAGGGGAATGCTCAAGGATCGTATCCGGGCGGCGGGTCGCGGTTCATGTTGCGAGGTCCAGCCATGTATTGAAGAGAGCGCGGACACAAGACATGGGAGGTGGAGTGCAGAGCCAACGCCCTGGAAAGCTAGCTCGAGCACCGGGTGGAAAGTCATCTCTGTCGATTTCTGCCCAGCCTCTCGAGCCGGTAGTCATCTCTGACTCGGAATCAGAACCTGAAGACACTGACGATCATTGAACCAAGTTGCTTTATGGTCCCCTTCGAGAGGCCTTCTCGTAAATATACGCCACATTCACTGTCAAATGCATTGAACCATGGCCCTTTTCTGAGCTGTCACACCGTCATCTATGCTTCAATGTTAGAGCTTATCGTTTTGTCAGTTCTGCCATCTCGTTATGGCTACCACTATGTCATCTTGTCAGGGCTGTTGTAACTGGACTTCAATCACTTTTAGGTAATAGTTTATATTAAGCGACAAGAAAATTTTATGGGTGGATGGCTAAGATAGTATACTTTTGATTTACCTATCCTTCTCACCACTATAGGTTGTCCTTTCAGAGCAGACATGGTTGTGAGAAAAGTAAGTAAAAGTGACCATTATCGTGGACCAGTGACAAGTGGAATTACCAAAGACTACTTAAATATATAGATCGCTCTCTGGATTGATAGAAGCTTTCTTGGAAAGACTTCGAAATGATGCCTCGGGGTCTAAGTGGAGGTGTTTCCGCTTCTTGTTCGGCGAAATCTCCTGAAGAACTGACACCTGCTTGAAAATCTCTGAGCACTCAAATCTGCCAGCACTAAATTTCTGATATCGGGATTCCATAATACGTTCGGCGGCCGTATATCACCATGCTTCACTCCTCTATCTAACATTTTCGTAACAGCCTCGCTCGTTTCTGCGACTAGATGTCTTCATATAATCCAACCATGTGTCTTGGACGAGGTCTGGGAGCATAAGAAAGCTTATAGTATTTAAATGAGTGTGATGCCTCTCGGAGGCTAAGTTCTAAAAGAGAATGTACAGTATATTTCGGGCTGAAAACCAGCGTCTCTGAACATGTTTCCCAGAAACTGCGGTAGCAGTCTCTGAATAATCCTATTACTTATTACGCTTATCCCTACTGCGTTTTCCCGCATTAAGAGATGCCTCAATGGCATCCGCCCTTCTCTGCGCTTCTTCCTCTCTCTCCTTTTCTTGTCTCGCTTCGTCGCGTCGCTCTTTGCTCTTCGTCCCAGCTGCGTCCATTAGATCTTCGTTGGCAAATTCGCGCTCAAGGCTATTCTGCGACTGTCGATCGTTGTTGGACATGGCAAATTTGAAGAAATAGTTTCCAAGGGCAAAGTCAGTTTATGAGGAGTGCATTGTGCTACGGGTTGTAAATTACCTGGGTTACTGCTTGAATTGTTTGAAGCCCGAGGAGAAATAAGTCAAATGGCGCTTTTGGAAGCGAAGTGCCGTCTTTGATGAGTTGAGAGAGTTTGGTGAGTTGGAAAGATTGATGAGTTGGATGATGATTGGTACGTTGTGTAAATAGTTCAGGACTTAGAGTGATATGTAGATGAGATGTTCCCTTTGATGCATTGTTGTATCTTGTGGCAAAGTAACGAGAGATATGGAGGCAATCATTTGGCTTTATATCCTCCCCCCGCGGGATTCATTCATCATTGTAAAGGCTGGTGTTGGCTATTCTTCGCTAGGGATACGTACTGGCTGAAGACTGCCGATCGGGAGCAATTACTGCTGAGTGAGTGTTGGTTGCAGCTAACATCTGTAGATGCTGTTCACGTCAGCGCTTCGAAGTGTCTTGTGATGCTGAAATTTCTGAGCAACTGATAGTTCAATTGGATGGGCTTTCTCCTAAGTCTACAATATTAGCCCAGCTCTGAGATGTGACCAACACAGATGAGGCCACCATAGATGCAACCAGCACAGATATCACCAACACAGATGCAACCAACACAGATGCAACCAACACAGATGCAACTAACCAATATAGATGTGACCAACATAGTTGCGACTAGCACAATTATCACCAACATAGACATTACCAGTATAGAGGTCTGGTAAATATTCGAGAGGTGAGAGAGAATCTCTGGGAGCTGAGTGGCTACTGAGTTGCTGGTTTGGATCTGAGGTATAAATAACATTTTAATCGAGCGTTCCTATTGCTAGTTTTTGTGCACATTCTTCAATGATATAATTTTGAGAATAAGTGCTGTTTTCCTTGCAAGATCTACTTTTTCTTGAGCACGAGCCGTTACACATTGAACCTGCATATAAAATTAACCACCAGTTAGTGTCACATCGCATCATGAAACGATGGAACCCCAGGCGGCCAGAATAGCGAGACCCAGGCCAGCGCCAAGTAGCGCCTCTATAAATAACCGAGTGAGGCGCGCGCCTCGGATGTTAGACTTTCTGCCGCCCAAGTAATCCCTCTTTCATAACTTCCAATTTTTGCCTCAAGGCAAACTATCAATTGTGACACTTCTTAAACGCATCTGTGGTATAGTCAGAATGGGCGATCGAGCAGATTTCGACAATGTCGCCTGGGATAGAAACGATCTGGCCTGGGAAGAGTCACAGAAATATTTTCGGAGATTTTCCACACTTCAGAAGATGGAATCCTTTGTGTCCAAGAAATTTGGGAAGACCGCAACTTGGGTTAAGCCATTCCGCATCGGGGGATACAACAACCTCTATCAGATGAAAATCGAGGAGATTGAGGATTATGTTTTTCTTCGACTACCCCAACCTAATATAGTCCTGTTCCCAGACGAAAAGACTCTTGCAGAAGCCGCAACAGCAAGTTTTATTATACAAAATACCCGGATCCCAGTTCCCCGAGTACTGTTCCACGGAATATCAAGTCCAGATTCTGACATTGGGCCCTACATCATTATTCAAAATGTTGAAAACTGCAATGACGTTTCGGAAGTTCTTCATATACCTAATGAGAAGGATCCCGATGAAAATCATATGTTAAATCCTAATATTTCTGAGGATGTTCTTGAGAACTTTTATACTAAAATAGCGGTCCATTTGCTACAACTCTTTAAGCCCAGTTTTCCTCGTATTGGGGCTCTCGCTCAGACTAGTGAAAATACCTTCGAAGTAGCAGGCCGACCGATAACCCAGAATATGAATAGTATGCTTCAGTAAGAACAATTAGTTCTTTTATTTACAGTCCCTAATGCTAATGCATTTTATCTTATGTACTCCAACTCCCTTTATAATCTGACAATTTACTCCTTCCAGAACAGGAAAATGCTAATTGCCTTGTTCTCTAGGATTGCGAACATCCCCCTTGCCGCTCTTCCACCCAAGAATAGAACGTATAGTACTGCAAACGACTGGTACATCGCGCTAGCAGAGATGCATATAGCCCAACTCATTTTCCAACACAACGACCTTGTTAAAACAGCAGACGACTGTCGGAACAAATATATTGCACGCCAGCTCTTCCTTAAACTAGCCAAGCAAGGCCAACTATCAACTTTCGGATTTGCAGAGGACGACTGGTCAGCTCAATCTCAGGCTAAGAGGCAAACTTCCACGTTATCCCCCGCTCCTAGCGGAGCAGGCTCCTTTAGGATTTGGTGCGATGACTTGCGGCCGAGCAATATTCTATTGAATAAAGAGGACGATATAGTTGCTGTTATTGATTGGGAGTTTTCATATATTGCTCCTACGCAATTCACTCTTGACCCGCCTTGGTGGTTACTGCTGAATATTCCCGAGTGGTGGAAAACAGATATCGATGATTGGACTAAGATCTATGAGGTACGCCTGAAGACCTGGCTGCGAGCGATGGAGACGGCCGAGAACGAGAAGTCCGAGGAGAGGACAGAGATGTCGTCAAATAGACTGTCTAAACACATGTGTGAAAGCTGGGAGACAGGCCGATTCTGGCTCAACTACGCTGCTCGAAAAAGCTGGGCCTTTGATACCATCTTCTGGAAATACCTGGATTATCGATTTTTTGGTAGCAGGGAGGACCTGACTCAACAACACCCGACTCAATACGACTCGACTCAACAAGAACCGGATCGACAGGAGGACCCGCCTACACAAGAAAACCTTACTAAACAGAAGCACATAACTAAACAGAATCTCTGGAAGACTCGAATACATCTTTTAAGTGATAAGGAAAGAAATGCTATGGAGGCATTTGTGGAGAGGAAGATGGAAGAGGGGAAGGAAAGGATCTTGATTGATGACTGGGATGATGAGGTAGTTAGGGAGAGACTACACCAGGTGGTGGGTGAGATGCTAGGAGAGGAGCAATGGGATTTGAGCGCGGGGATACAGGGTATGAAATTTGTGGATTAGGTTTATGCTTTTAGTTGCTCTCGGGGTCTTTGGCGTTTGAAAATTCGAGCTTTTAAATGTTATCATCTATCGTCAGAGACCCTGTGCGTGGAAAAGGAAGTCGATCCAACGACAGTATGATTCGAGATAAGTCCCTGAAGAGATTGGCCCTTCGATCCTGGTCGTACCGTAGCGTCTCCCAATATTCGGATAGCATCTCTCCTTTTTCCGCGCAGTCCACAATTAGATAGGGCGATTGGCGGCCAACGTATCGAGAGGGAACCAAGTATCTGAATGGCCATGATGCTGTCCGTCGGAAGAACCATGAGATTCGGGTCAATGTAAGCGTATTTTCGAGAGCGGTGAACTAGTCGCAGCTAATTCAGTTAGTATGTATTCTAGAGGAAGGGGGATATACTTCAGCATAAGTCACATGCATTTCGACCTCTAAGAAAGCCGACACCTCATAAGTAGGGTATCGGAACGTCGGGACAGTTCCTCTGGATCCATATGTAGCATCGCAGAGAAATCGACGCTGTGGTAATCCTTCCATCTAGGAGCTCTCAAGGATGTCTGCAAAGTAGCTGAAGAGTTCAAAGAGTGGCTTCACGGCAGTTTCAATGCCTGCATGCATCCGCACTAAAAATTTAAAATTAAATATAAAAAAGTAAATAACTTAACTTAAGTTAACTAGATTTTAAAAGTACTTAAAACTAGGAGAATATTCACCCTTGACGTGTAGATTATCTATATATCGCAAATATAGACTTTCTTTATTATAGTTTTATACTACTATACAAAATTGCTAGTCTAACTCTTACTAACAGCGTGTCTAATAATCTCCTTAGCAAGGTTCTTTAGAAGGTAGCTCGGGAGGTAGTTTTCCCCTTAAATCGTTTTAAGAGCGTTGTACGCCATAAACTATACTTTCAGCTATCTTTTTAGTATTAGGCTTTAAAGAAGCATTTATTTCATCTAGAGCAAGCCCCATATCGCGTTCGAATTGCTCTTTGTTGCGCTTTGATGTTGGTGTCGCAAAAGTGGGAATTTAAGTGGGAAATCGAGTATTGGCCACCATATACTTATCCTTGCTACCGCAAACGTATGCTTAGTCCGCAATCTCGGATTATGCTATGAAAGATTTGTAAAGCTCATTTTGTGTATCATCAATTCTTCCGCGTCGCCCTGACTTCTTTGCGTCATTTTTCTTTTCCCGTCAATGGATTATTCAATGGATTATCATTCGGCGAATCCAAGCTCAAACTTTATTATGTACTCCTAAGAGAACATCAATCCTCACCTAGTAACGGTCCACCAGAAATCCTGCGTACTAACGTCACCCTAACATCTGGTTCATTATTCAATATAAGGATTCTTGAGCATATAGACCTAGAAGAATTATCGTAGGTGTCTTCGCGCTTTGGCTCTCTAGTTCTTAGGAGATGTAGAACTACATATTTACCCTTGCTTGGAAGATGTGTCCAGATTAAACCATGTAGCATTGAGACTATCTAGATGGCGGCGAATCTCTCGAAACATCATAGTGACTTGGAAACATCAGGGTCTGAAAGCCTAAAATGCTTTGAAATCAGTTCTCCTCTACCACCAGAGGCGCTTTCAATTTTTGGTGTAACTTCGGTACTGTTTACTAATCAAGATATTTAAACCACCTGGTGGACCTTCCAACATGCACAATTCTAAGACTCTGCTTGTCAAAAATGCCGGCAGGTTACACTCCAATTGCAAAAGCTTCATCGGAATGGAAATTCGTTCAGCATACGCTCCCCGAGGAAAAATCCGAAAGACTACCTGATGTGGCGGGGGATAATGGTAACCTAATTAATGATTTCTTGTTCATTAACATAGATCCATCCGTGCACAGAACAGGCATAATTAGTCGCACGTCCATCAGGTCTCAGGTGATGAGAAATTCTCAGAGGCAGACCAAATCCAAGAATAAAAGATCAATAACCAAAGTTGAAAGCCAGATGGAAAAGCCGTTGCCAAACCGTTCATCAAGCAGCACTCTTCACAATAAGACCGATGGAACACAGAGGCTCACAACGGTGAAACACTCAAAATTTCGAAATTTTCTTTTTCTTCCTCCAGGTTTTCACGACAGCATTTGGTCTAAAGCTGATGTACCCACTCAATGGATTATAACAGAGTCGTTGGCTGAGATTGAAGACACAAGAAAAAGTTTGTTTAGGAGGTACAAGCCAACATCAAATACCTTCTCCGAGAGCCCCCTGACGCCTCTTGGGTCAGGCTCTGTGGACCCGTTCAAGACATATCCAGGAAGCAACAATGAACCTTTTGTGGCGCAGATGCTAGATTACCGTAAGTTCCGCCCTATACAACTGCACTCGCCATATCGGTTGCCTAGAAGCTAAAGCTCCTTAAATCTACAGAGATAAAATGCCTTTTCCCTGTGCTTGTTCCGCCCCGCGGTCGCGAACGCGTTAGTCCATTAACGACGATATTAATCCCCTATGCCATGAAAACACCTCTTGTATTCCACGTCCTAATATCTAATACGTCACTACATATGGATGTTGCTCTTGGTAAAGAACATGTTCTTGACCCCAATAAACTGTATCATAAGGGCGAGGCCCTTCGGCATCTAGCAAATGACTTACGTAACTCCTCGAAACCAATTGGTGACGATCAGATAATGGCTGTTGCGGGACTTGCTGTTCATGACTCAGCAGACGTACCTAGAGATTGTACAAATGTCTTTGATGCACCTCTTGGCGAAGTTGGGTGGCTGAATGTAATGAGCCAGATGAAGTGGTCGGATTTGCATCTTCAAATGATGTATAAGTTATTAGAGCTTAGAGGTGGTCTAAATGCAATCGAGATGGTTGGTTTACCGGACATCATTTCACTGTAAGATGCATGGGTCCTTGCTGTATTGGCTCTAGCTTACACTCTCTTCTAGGCTTACCATAATTGATGCGACCCGGAAGCTGATAAAGCCTCGACTCTCTCTAATGCACACGAAAGAGGAGAAGGCATCGTGGGACAGCCAAATTAATCGCTTTGCCAGTCCCAACACGATGTGTCTAGGCTTTGGATTTAAACATTTGTCTTCAGGTTTCCTCCATGATAATCTTATCGACCTCGTTGATGAAATGAGTGAATACACTATCGTTATAGATAATTACCACCGTGGAACGCTACCTCAAATAAATCCAACTGTCTTTACCTACCGCCGTAATAAGATTCAATACGATCTTCTTTCGTTGCCTACCACAGCTAGCAGAACTAATAGGCTTAGCAGCTATGATTATATGTATGAAGCAATCCGATTGACCTTGTTGATTTACAGTAGTGGAATAATTTTCCCAGTACCTACTAGTACTGGAATGCATCGAAATATTGCGCGAGCACTTAAGAAAGCCCTCAGTGAGCCAGCGTTACGAATATTACTAGACGAACAGCCGGATATCGCCCTCTGGATTTTAGTACTTGGTGGAATGGCAGCATATGGCTCTCAGGATAGACAATGGTATATTAAGGCTCTGGAAAACGTTACATTCTTACTACGGCTAAGTACAAAGAAGGAAGTCAAAGAGAGAGTGACAAAGTATTTATGGTTGGAATGGGCATGTGATGCGGCGCTGAGTGAGTTATGGACGGAGATCGAGATATACAAGTTGCGTCGAATACCTGATTCTTCTATTTTCTGAAGATATTGGCTTTTGAGCTAGTTATAAAAAATTATAATTAATCCATTCAAATTGCTTGTTGTTTAAAGCTTCATACCCCCCAAAGTCATTCTTTGTATTATTACGGTACGGCGACAGAAATTTGGCACTGTACTATAGTCTTCCACTTGGTGCCCTTGTTTCATCCTCTATCTCCCAGATGTACTAAATTTTCGAAAATTCTACTGTAATTATTAGGTCCATAATAAGTGGCGGCAAATAGTAGTACAGCACTTGTTATGACGTGCTAATTATATTCATCTGGCGAGACCATGAGACCCCACAAATCACTCTGAATGCCAGCAGTGCCCTTAAAATACTATTGTTTGATCAACTAATTGGAAAGACTCTCTATTTTTTCCCTGTCATGGTATTTATGGAAGGTCCCGCTAACAAATTGCTTGAAGTTGTTTATGATTGTATATTGCCTATGCCTCACACTTGAAAATATGCTTATTAGAATATAAATATGTCCTGATATGGTGTGTTATATAGGGACTAAGACGGTTCCGGCACAGTGTCTAGAGAACCGTCATCCAAGTATCTGACTTAAACGGACCTGTAACCTCACCGTGCCTGGAAAATCAATTAAACAGTGGAAACATGAAGTACTCGCTTTAAGAGAATGATTCAAGCACCTCGCACATTCATACAGTTGAATTATTTGACTATAGATCTTTACTCCACTGAAATTCAAAACATATGGTCATTACTTTAGGAGGTGACATTGGGCTTGGTGGAAATATATCCAAGGCTAGTGAAATTGTTTGCTTCATACGTGTCTCCAGCGCCAATTATTCTCCAGGGTCAGGGAAATGCATTTAAGCTTATGGGCGAAGTATATATTACGAATAGTGAGGCTTTGAGCGGCGTTGTCTTTGAGAAATACACTAAGCGAAATTTTGAACTTTCAATGCTAAAGCCAAAGTCTGCTAGATACAAACGAAGCTCCCTTCTGCACATTTTTGCTTTGGCCTCTGAAAAGATCATAGTGAGGTACTCAAAAAACCTCTCTCACATCCCCAACTCGTCAGCGTACTTCGCTCACCTGCATTGCCTATGAGTCTTCCACTAATATGTATATTAACGGGCTCAGTATGGATGGGCTTCTTACGGTGGACTAACGAAAGTTTGGCTTATAAAAATATTCTGATGTGGGAATATGGAAATAGTGAGGGCAGTGGTCTATTATATATATTGTGCTAGCACCAGACTAAATCACAGGCTTCATTTCTTAGACCCTGTTATCTAATAAAGGGGCCCTCTCATCTTCGCTTGGCCTTAGATTCTCCGCTTTCTCCTCTTTCCTCAAAGTAGACTTGACGTAAAATATTGTCCACACTGCCATCAATCCAGCCAGTGGGAAGGGACCTGCCCATCCCACAGCATAGACAGCGACTTTTGGCAACTTAAACACAAGAACTGTGAATATGCCAGCAAAGATAAAGAAACACATCATCCAGACAACACTCAGCGTCCAGATCATTCTCTGAAAAATTGGACTACTTTCATACCGAGCATTAAATGCTTCCCTATACTCAACGCCGCCATTTCCATCCACTGCTACAACATCTTCCACAATATAGTAAATAGCCGGTCTCACTATATTGCCAGCATCCAGACTACCAAACCGAAAAGGTAGCTTAACATTGAGCCCGTTGAGAATCAACGATATCAGAGTTAGAATGGCCAAGAAGTACATAAGCACAGGTGCTGGCATCGATACTAGACGAGTTTGCAATTCGTGCCCATCCTGGTCAATATCGCCTCTTGCCAGCGTCGAGCTGATGAGGGCAGAGATCATAATTAGAGCGGCGAAGTAACCCCACTGAAAGATGTCGAGAGCATAGCGTGGTGATTTGAGTGGACGGAATGTTGGTGAAACTTGGACCAGTTTCCAGATGCGTTCTATCACTGCGATCGCGGTGAAGATCCCCAGGACTGCAGTTGGGATCGTCAGGACTGTCGTATTGTTAGTGATCATGTGTATGCAATTGACAAGTTACCGAGATTGAGGAAGAACAAACCAACAACGCGATCCCTTTGTGGATTGCCATACCAAAGACCATAGAACAGGCCTAGGTTTATAAAGATCGGGGGTATGATTATGACTGTCCAGGCGATTGCTATTGATGAGTAGCGACTGTGAAGACTATATGGAAGCTTGACCACCATCTCGAACTCATAAAATGTCACCGACTCCTGGATATGATAAGAATAGGAAAGATGTGAACGACAGAAGGGATTGTGCCACGGCTATCTCATGTATTGTGAATGACACTCTTGAAACGTTGACGTTTCTGATTTCCTTTTTCGCCGGAAGGTTCGGCACCAGTAAACGCCGGCGTTTACGTATGACAAGTCAGCGCAAGCGAAACGTAAATTTAAACCCTAGGTCATAATTTTATCACGTGACTTTTTTCTTCGTGCAACATAGCATTTAATCGATGCTGATGCCTTTAACATGTACATAAGACTTTCCAACTCCTTTGACTTAAAAAGCATAAGTTAGAGCACTTATAAATATACTTAACTACTATTTAGACCAATTTTAATTGCTTAAAGCGGCAGATATCTTGATTTCTGTGCATAAATAAGCCTACATTTCTGGAAATTGCGATGTAAGGCTTGGATTTACTAAAGCGTTTCTAGCACTGAGAGAAACTTCATTGTAGCAGGCTGTGAAATTTATGGCCTAGATTAACGCTAATTCCAAGTTTGTGTCTCATAGATATTTAGTTAAATATTTGATATTTTAGTAACTCTAAGCTATGTAACTAGTTTTCACCATATTTGCGATTTATTGAACGCTTGCAAAGCCTTGGATACAAGCCTTACCCAACACTGCGTTACCGCTTCGCATGTAACAAATCTTAGCTTCGAAGCATTGAGCCGTGTTACATGGTGGCGTCAATACGCTGGACTTTCCTTGGTATTGTGTAAATAGCTCAACAAGGGTTGAGTTATTCTCCATGGCAACAGTCACCTCGTGCCAAAACGTGGAATTTAATGGGTCATCCTTGCCCCAACCTACGGCTCCGGTATAGGCGTCTCTTGAAGAGTATTCAAATTGCCAGACAGGCCCTTCAGTCCCCCCAAGAGAAGTATAGGTATTGACATCTGAATAGTAAGTATATGATTCATAAATTTCGAAATTTCCCGTATCAACCTCATACATCCTCCATCCTGAATTCATATTACTGCGAGGCGTCACACTTGGCATGACCCAGCCGACAGCAAGTGCATTATCAGAAGTTTGCATAGTTCCGTTGTTATTATAATAAACCATGAATTGATCTTCATGCGAGTGGCCAAAGAACATGTTTGCAATCACGTGGGGAGAGTAACGTTCCACGATCTGGTAGAAGAGATCCGTAGGGTTGTTCAGCGCGTTAGAACCATCCCAGCCGGTCAAAACGTGGGATATGATCCATACACGTTCTCCTGCATCCTCTGCCGCTTGAAGCTCTGAGATAAGAAAGCTAAAAGTACCGCTGACGTCCGGGTTGGTGGTGTTAATGAAGTTGAGGTAGTTGGACGGATACCAAAAGTCACTGTTAAGAACAATGACTCGAAGGCCATATGCATTAACGGTGCTGTAGGCACCATAATGGGCCTTCGCCTGAGCTTCAGTTGCACTGTCAACCCAGCCGTTACTTTGCCATAGCGAGGAGATGAGGTCGTAGTTCCAGCCCATTTCATCAGAAAGTCCTCCCGGAAGAGTATCTGGAGCATCGACAGCCTGTGGATTTGTATCGTGATTGCCCAGTGCGACATATACGGGACCATCGATGTACTTCTTCATGAGAGAATACATGGATATCTCCGTATACTCAACATATTCTTGGCTCAATTCATTTTGAGGGTCGTGAGACACAAGATCACCTGTATAGACGGTCCAGGCGAAATTATCGCCGTTTGCGACATCTTCCGAGGTGACATTACCTCCAGGAGCATTTGTTCCAGTGAGTGGTGAAATAGCCTGAAGAGCTGCAACAACTAGGTAATACGGAGAATCGCAGTTATACGTTCCAAAGAGAGGCGCTGCTTCAGTGACTGGCGTGGTGAATCCAGTATTGCTACGGCAGCAAAGACCATTTGAGCACTCTGCCTCTGATCCCACATCGTATCGAGGGTCTAGATGGAAATCGGACAAGTGCATAACCTTAACACGCTTGCCACTTGGTGGCGGTGCTACTGCATTTGCCGGCTTTGGTTTTGGGAAGAGGCTATTGATATCCAGGCTGCTAGTGATGGTTGGTGTAGTGCAATAACCATTGAGTTTGGCACAAATAGCCTGACCATCTGGACCAGTAATGTCCGCAAACGCAATTAATTGGGTTATAATACCGCCATAGTTTGTAGCGTTATAAGTAGACTGACATCCACTGACACTGCTAAAGCTATATTTTTCACAAAGAGCCAGCATTGCACCAGGAATCATCTCTGGAACCACATTGGCCGCGAGTTTAGCAATGCTAAGTGCAGCAACACATTTCGCACAGTTACCTGTAATTTCACTGTCGCCATCGAGGATGTTGACAATCTGGTTGTAAGCAGAGTCGAAAAATACTTGAGCACTGGACGCCGGGATGTCCGTAGCTATGGGATCCGGGTAAGCAACGGAATCCGGGGAAAGCAGCGGAATGGTGTTAGGATCTGTCAGTTCCAACGGGAAAGATGATATCATTGGTTGAGGTTCGACGGTAGCTCCAGGAAGCACGAAATAGCTGGAGAAAGCACCAGTTGGGAACTCGGCTGGAACCGTGAAGACAGAGGAGCCAGGCAGTGAACCTGAGGAAGTTGGGGTGACAAGGCATGAGCATGCTGAAGAAACTCTTGATGCCAATCCTCCGCATTGAGAAACAAAGGTTGGTAGCGAAGCAGAAGATGCGGCAGTGGTGGCGGTGAATGTAGGGCAGAACTGAGACACGGCAGATGATTCTTGGATCATTTGTCTAAGACAGTTGTCATGGTTGCAATTGGGCGCAATAACTGAGGCTGAAGCCGACGCCGAAGTGGACGTGGTATTGGCGGCGGAAGCCAAGCCAATACATGATACGATGATCAGGCTTAGAAGGGAAGACATGGTGGACTCGAGGACGGTTGGTTGCCTACACTGCCATAGCAGGGCAAGTAGTGGCAACCTTCTACCTTCATATATACTTTTGTATTTGATCCCTTCATACCCAAAGCCATTCTATGAACTCCATCCCAAGTGAGCTCCCATATCGCGCACAGTGGAGCAGAGTAGGTGCAGCGACAAGGATTCAAGCACCGTTCCTGGCCGTATCTGCCACGTGCAGTCGAATAGCTGCGCGGGCTACATCCACGTGCTCCGGAGCACGTGCCGAAATAGGATTCTTGCATTCAAGTTGAGTAGCTCTCCCCTCTTTAAAACCTTTGCATACCACTTATATCTTCACGAGGTCGGCCGACAAGTCATTCTCCCCCATATTTCAAACTTCTTCCTTCCTCTTCCGCCGACAAATAGTGACAGTGGCTTTTACTACTGCCGTCACATAAACTACTGTAAAATTAACTATCGCTCAGACCAGAGCATACAGCGTGGATATCTACAATGTCGTAAACAAAAGCGGCAAGAGACTACGAACATTCGCTTTTATAGCTCTGGATTCATCTATCAGCATGTGTAGTCGTAAAAGTATATTTCAGTACCTAGATGTCAGATTCGGGGACAAGCGCATTGTATGCAAATAACATGAAATTGAATTATAGGTTGAATTTTGGTTCTTGAAGGACTGCTTTATAAAGGTAATAAATAGCAAACAACGGCGGATGCTCTTCTGGCTTCGATACTAAATCAGCCGCACGGCCTTATTTCATTGCATCACCGCTGCTCTACTTACTCCAGGACACCCGACGATCCGAAAAACCCCAGACAACTAAGCTTAGACCGTTAGTTCATCCGAGGCAATCCGATCTAAGGATCAAACTGAGTATAGGTTACGCATCAAGCAAGAACGTGGTATTGTTTGTTCCAAAAATGGTTGTTGCATCCAGACTATCAATGTTAGTAATGAGAATGTCTTCTGCTAACCGCAGATAAAACAGAGGCATACGATCAGATAAATTTTTGCTCAAGTTACATATTTGGTCGCCGATACTAGGACAAAGTCTATTGCCGATCTATAGCGTACCGCCCATCGACATATTTCATAGATTCCCTTGATCTTTTGACTTTTCAACGGCAATATGAATTTCCGGGTACATGAATTAATCGGTGTGAGATAATATAAAGACCGCACCATGATCTCTGAGCGTTCTGCATGTCTGCACGACAAGGGGGGCAGTCGGTTCATGTCTTTGCATTAGAAAGATGGTGAAACTAGGAAATAAGCTTATATTTCTTATTTCTAGGATAATCATAGACGTTTATATTAACCACAGATAACCTAGAAAAACACTAAGCCTGTTCCAGTCCGCACTGCCTGATGTTTCCGCTTACTTGAGCCGGGGATAGTAGAGGGCTAGATACCTTGAGTCTATACTTAGGAGTTTTCTTTGCAGTTTCTTTTACCTATTGCCCACTATGCTCCATTTCACAGTAAAACGGCCAGGTGGCTGTTGTTTTCAAAGGGCATAATCGATCAAACTGCACGAAGGGAATCCGGTCTTTTACGATCCCACAGTAATCTGCGCACTGCCAGCCATTTGCACCCTACTACCACCGGAAACGTTTACTGTAAACCGTAGGCGACCTGGTTACGATTTCAGCATAGGTATCTATAAGAAAGGAGTGGCCGCAAGAGGTAGACTTACCCTTTCCCGCTACACGAAAATTTATAACCGACTTGCCCAATCCGTTCTTGTCCAGCTCAACTCCAAAGACGACTGAGCTCTCTAGTGGGCTTCCATCGGATGCAATAGAGACTGGGAATGTGACATTCCAAGTCTTGAGGCTAACAGGCCCGTTGAAAGTGCTGATTAGTTCGAAGGAGCCGCTCCATAGAGGAGCCGGTTTTATAGGAACGACACTGTTGTGATCTGGGAGACCAGTACAGGACACGATAGGGTCGCCCTGCGTAAGAGGAGGCCAACAACGGATCTGCATGTAGAGAATATCGCACCACCATGAGACAAGACTAGGCATGGTCACTCCTCTAATTGGATCGCTACCTCTTTTATTGGTGGAGATCACCAGGTGTCCGTTGTCAAAGATGGTTACCATGCCATTTCCAGAAACCATGACAACTGTATTCACAAAGTCGCCAGTTTTGAGATACGATGGGCACTGGTCGATGATTTTATCGTTTGCCCACAGCACCCAGCGGCCCGTTTTGGGCATGAAAGTGAAGCCACCAAAGATGACAGCAGCAATTAGGATGTCGCCTTTCCCAGGAGGAATCATTGAGCTGTAGTCGTAGACTTTGGGGATGGAAAATTGATAGGCAGATATACTGCACCCATAATCGGACACAGGACTTGGGTATATCGGCGGAAATGCTGCCATATTGGGATTTTGTCCGTTGACGAGGAATCCTTTGCCGGTAAAATTCCCGTCTGCATTCATTATGTAGAGATATCTTTGAGCCCATGGTTCGTTAAGCACTAGGTCAGTCCCTGATTCTTTGGCAGCGGGTTGCAGTCGGAACGCTGTCGGGAAGGTTGTGACGTTGGAGAGAACCAATGAAACCGGATCACTTGTCCTAGGTCGAATTGCAAGTCCTAGGGCGGGCCAAGAACTCAACTGTTGGGTACTGTCAACTGGCCACTGGTAGGTTGTTACTAATATCCCTGCTTGAAAGACAGTCAGACAATGCTGGGTTTCGTCTGGCGAAAAATAATAGAAGAAACAGATCGTTGTCGGCTGTGTAGACGTAAGCTTAAGGCGATCAGCTGGGAGCTCAGTAAAGCTCTTGGTCATGGTTGCTGGTTGATCCTTCGTATATGTAGTCAACTCCCATAAAAGTGAGCCCTCAGAAGGTGAACTACTTGAAGGTTGCCACTTCATATAAAGCCTAGTATATGGTGGGCTGGAGTAAGGTTCTATCTGTACCCCTGACTTACAATCGATGCTGAGATCAAATGAGAGCATGAATCCCATCTTGTAAGGGATTTCTGTCTGCCCTAAGCTGAGTCGCAAGAACAGTGGATTTCCTTCTGTGCCAGATATTCCCGAAGTAGCTGTGAATCGTGCAGAGCTTTGATCTAGAGCTTCGATTGCCCAACCTTTACGGTTCTCAATGGTCCAATTTCCCTGGCTGGAGGCTATATTGTAGCTAGAAACCTCCCAGGCTTGATCTGTTGATATCGGATCAATCTGCGATTTTTCAACCTGCACAGCGACTGGTCGTTCATCAACCGGCTCTGAGTTGACGAATGCATGAAGATTATACAAACCACTTTCCATCAAATTAGGTATTGTGTACCTGCCGCTAATTATACCAGAGTTAAAAGGATCCATTTCGCATGTCACATAAGATGGTGTATTTGAATCGGCCTGCAGGACATACGCGGAGGCTGAGTAAAAGCCGCCAGAGGCCAATTGATCTTGGTCGTTCCTACATTCAATTGTAAAGTGCTGTTCTACCCCAATACGCGCAACAAGCGATATATTGGTGACTTTAGCCTTTGTAAAAGGCTCCGGCCGAATAGGGAATGAAAATGGACTCCCTTGAATAGCTTGTGACTTAACCAATACCTGTAGGCCAGGAGCTGTGGAATCCCCGGATTCGCCAGTTGCAAATGCGGCTAGAGGAAGAAGCATTGTAACAGCATATGAACCATCGTTATTGTCCTTGAGAGAGGTGATAACCGTTATAGGGGTATTGGCTATGGGAGTGATTTCAACAAACTCCCCCCCGCTGTAGACGCGGTTGCCCTCGCTGTCTATCATGAAGAGCGTAGCCTCTGAGACCCCCCCTTTGACGAAAGAGTCCCAGACAATGAAGCAGCGGGAAGGATCCACTGCCCCCAGTTCTTTGCATGGAACAAGATACATTCTTTCCCCGAAACTATGCGAAGCAGCGGTAAATTTACTTAGAGGGCGTAAAACAATCAGGATAGGACTCGGGCTAAGAGGCGGCTTTTGATATATAATTGGATCTTGATCCGTTCCCTTTCCAGTGGTTTGGATACGTCTGCTATTGTGGACTATTAGAATCCGACAATTTTCGTCCAGCAATGGTCTCCAATAATCGCTATACTGATCTAGCCCTCGCAGCCGAATCGTGCCGGTTTCGTCATGACCACTCGATATACCAGATCCATATGCGATTATTAAAGAGAATTTGCGCATGGGTAGAATTGTGAGTGTCTGAGGAGACCCTTGGGCATTTTCGACCGGGCTTTTGCTGGACCTGACGACTAATTGGAAGGTGCCAGCCATTTCGCCTGCAATGGCAGCAATTGAATATGTGCCATCCTCCGTCGCAATAATCTGAGAGGCTCTAAACCCAGGGGGCCACACTACCTGAAATAGAGGGGAATTGGTGTTCACTGATCGCCGGAATCGTTGGCCATTTGTGTCGTAAAGAACAATTTTGCCGGCAACAGCATCCAAAGCGGCAATTTTCTTTGAAACTGTTGGCGGGTCTGCTTGTAGTTGATAGCTCGCAGACCAGACGCTAAATCGACTTTTTGGAATTGACAACTCAATTGAATTGTTTGTGCTTAACAGATTGATGGCGCCACCAGCCACGGGGATACCGTCGATCAAAATATGAATGGAGTATGGTCCACTATTTGTGGGTCGCTTATAAGAAACCGTGATAACATCTAATTTCAATGCATATGAAAGAGGGGTGCTAATATTTGGCGGCGATATCAATGTGATATCAACAGGGCCTATATCTTCTGCTGCAGGAGTATAAATATGTCCATCTTGGTCTTTCAATCTGATGGAGAATGAGACGACTTGGTTAGGAGGACCTGAGACGACACCCTCTCCAAATACCAAGCATTTGCTTTGGTCTAGTACTGCAACACCCTGGATTACGACAATCCGTGGCTCGGCCGGAGAACTTAACTCCTTTATCGTAAGGCGGTAGCTCCCTGGAGCGATCACGGAGAAGGGTAATAGCATGGAATCATTTCGTCTACTAAATGCTTGGTAAATTGGCGCAGGACCACGGTTCTCATGTATCATTTCGACTGACAGAATAGATGGATCATCGAGTCCATATCTAGGTAGATTATTTTGATCTCTTGGCTTTAGAATGACGAGGCCGGGGGAGCGGGGTCCAATCGAGGTTGGGTACTCCAAGATAGAATTGCGTAAAGAAAATATGCTTTTGTCGCTCTTTATAATATTCCGATAATTGAATTGAAGGGGAGGCTCAGTTCCTCTATATTCGACCGCCATGGGAGACTCAAGCTGAGGGCGAGCCATGGTAGTTCTGTAGCCAAATTCAATATTTTCCCAAGTTAAGTTCGGCATAGCAGATTTTTGTTCTCCAAAGAGGATTGCCAATAGTGAAACTGAAAAGCCTTGGAAAAAATTTCCTTTACTGTCTTTTGGGTAAACCAGGACGTCAACTAATTCACCAGCCGGACCTGGCGACAGTGCGCTGCCTCCAACAACTATACTAGGCTGGCCTCTTACAAGCGGGGTTTCTTCATTGGTTGATGGATCGTTGCGAGATGGTGGAGTCGTCCAAGTGATGGGTGTTTTGTCTCCAGTGCCATAAGCTTTTTCAATTGCAATTTGAACAATGCTAGCAGGAATTCCTACTCCAGTTAATGCTGTGAAGACGGCAGCCATGGTACCCGCAACTTCTGCAAACTCCGCCATTGAGGCAATGATAGCAGCTATTTCTTCTGCAATTTCTGGGAGCTCCTCCGACTCCTTGAAGGCTTCATAGAGCCTCTGTGCCAGCTCATACGCGTTGTTAACATCAATCCCAAATAATCTAAAAGGCCCTTTAGGAAGTTCAAATGACATAGGAATCGATACCTTTAGCAAGCTATGAAATAACTAGAATTAGTCACACTGGATTGATAATTGGGAGGGGATAACATACAGAGCTTCGCCCATAAGAGAGCCCTTCGCATCGATACTTGTACCGGACTTTAAGATCGTAGCCTCTAGTCGCGGGGTTTTCATTGCTATAAGTTTAGGGACTGTAGCTGAAAGAGTCCAATCGGGGCAGGTTGCTACGATTTTAGCTCTGCCTTCGTCCCAAGAAAGAACCAGACTTAGCGAGTTTGGCGTGATCGAAGGGAAATCTAGGATGTCCGATGGATTCCAGATTCCCCCAGTCACGACATAGAAGAAGCTTGGAATGGTACAATTGCTTGTGTCTATGATGGCAGAAAGCTCTTTTTCATCGGCTGTGAGGCTGCAAGGGAGAAGAGCAGTTCCTATACTGGGTGGACGCTTGGCAAACACGAAGTCCACAGACAAGACCACACTCGGTTTTTTGGTATTAGTTGAAAGCACACTTATCAATAGTGCAAGTTTCAAATTTTTGGCGTATAAAACACCTTCGACACCTTCAACGCCTTTAGCACCTTTAATAAGTTGCCACTCTTTTTTTCCACTTGTGATCTCGAAGGCCACGCTATCAGCGCTCCATGAGACTCCAGAGATCCTCTTGAACGAAATTTGTGCGCCAACAGTGGGAGTTGTCCCGTAGTTCTCGAATCCCGTTGCGGAGCTGATTGATGGTAGGTTCAACGAGGTGTGATTGCTCGATCCACCATTTACAAAGAAACCTGCAGCTTTCGTTGGTGAAATTGCGGATAAAAGCTTTACATCGAGAGCCTGTGCATTTTCGGTGAGAGAGGCAGAAACTTCTGTTTGGATGTCAGACACCTTTGCATGGCCTGTAATTGTCACGATTTTCTTTGATGGTGTAAGATTAAGGTCTCCAAAGCTTGCAATGAGCATGACATCTTGGATCAGTAACTGCCCAACTGTCCAACCGACCGCCGCATGGAGACTTAGATTGACGCTCACTAACTCGTAAGTCTGGCTGTTCTGTTTTCGCTTGCAATGAATCTTGAGAAGGAAGGTATAGCCATCCGAAAGCAGAGACTCGTCCAGTAAGCTGCTTGAGAATTGGGCTCCGACCAGACTGTTCATGAGACTCTTAACATTACCCACTGAAAGGGAAATCTCGAGGGCTCCACTGTCGCCAGTCGGTTCCAGAACTGTAATAGTCGCAGTCAAAGCAACAGATGTGCCAATCGTAAGTGTAGATTGTGCATGGAACCGGATATTTCGCTTTGACGGATCTTGGGGATTCTGGATATCCAACACAAGAGTGCTGTTTGTAACAGTGATTAGGTCTGTTATTATCACCCAAGGGCTAGTTTGAGCAAGCCTAGCGCTGATCTGCTGCAGCTCCCAAGTATCCTTTCCTGCTGGTTTCTGAATGGTAAATGAGCAATTCGTGGCTGAAGAGGCTAGTAAACCTTGCGGCTGCACCGGAAATTCTGATGGTATATCTTTTGAGCTCGGGTCATTAATCACATCTGTTTTATCCAATCCGGTTAATGGCATTTTTAAAAGCGTTTGTATAGTAACGTTTGCTTCGGTGTGGCCAACGTATGTGGCCGATATTCCAGCAGTGAACGAAGAAGACTGGTCCACGCCCTGTTGGATTTGTGCGCTCAGAGATACCTCATACTTTGTTTGATCCACAGTAGAGAGATCTGAAGCGAAGGTACCAACTAACTCCGCAAAATACGATGATTGATTATCCGGAGCAGATGATGGTAAAACGACCACATTTAGGAAAATACCTGTTAATGATACGCCCGGAATAATGTTCCACGTGCCAGTTACAGCCAGAGAAGCTTTCACCGACTTAATCGCAGTAGTATAGCCATTATTCGCAGTCATATTACGAGTTTGCTTGATGGTCATTATCATATAGGCACTTGCTGATGTCAGGGTCGTGTCAGGAGTTTCTTGGGATGGGAAGGAAGAGGGAAGCATCCATCCACCAGTACTTAAGCTCGACCCTATGAATTCGGTATCCTTCAGCACTTCCAATGGACTAACTCCCAGAGCAGCCGTTGGGTTATAGCTCACGGAGAGGCCGACAGCAAACTCAGCTTTGCTGGAGTTCTTAACTCCAGCGATAAAAGCAAACAATTTTAACTTCTTGGCAAGAGTAACCTCTCCGAAGACGTAGCCACTAATAGCTGCCGGAATTATCGCTGACAAAGGGTCTAAGATCTCGAAATATATACCGAGTCTGTCGATGGATATCTGGGTAGTAACTTGCCAATCTAAATCGAAATTGGCTTTCAATTCCGCTCGACTCAATGATTCGTCGGTAAATTCGAGAATACAAGAGAGTCCCGAACCCCATACTTTGGAAGAGCACCAAGCAAGATCCACAGGAACACTGTCAGGAACGGGTAGCTTCAATGCTTCTGCGTGAAGGCTGTGGCCGATTTGGGCATCAGACGAGCTGAGGGATGGATCAGCAGCAACATCTTCCAGACTAATAAAAGCCTTTTCTCTGAAAAGGCAGGCCACATTCAATTTTTTATTAGAAGACTCATATGTAATAACCGCAGAAACATCCATTTTGGCCAGAGAAATCTGGCCACCAAAAGTGGCTTGGTAAATAAACGGAGCGGTAGAAACTGGTTCAGGAGAGTCTCTGCTGACGACTCCTTGAAAATATAGGCTTTGGAGATAAATATCTAAAGCGGGAACCGGTCTCCAGAACATTCGTTGCCAGTCAAGAGTGACATCCGCAGAAGCCAAAAACCAACCAGACGAATCCTTTCGGAATGATAAAAGCCCCGAGAACGGGTCTTCTCCTAGGTTCGGATTTTTTACCGAAGGCGGCAGTTCAAATTTCGCATTATATTCAGATGCTACTTTGTCCCCCACAATATGTTGTAGGAGATCAGCGGGGGACATTACGAATCGGCTCTCTACGCTGACAAAAAGATCGAGCGAAGAGACATCGCCAATCTCTAGCCGGCCAGAAACAGCAAGAGTGTTTCTAGCAAGTGACAACTCTGCATCTACTTCAAGGGAGACTTTCCATGGGTCCGAGGGTGCCTCGTGAGAAAGAACAAAGTCCAAGTCAATATTTTCGAGCGTGAGCTTTTCTGGGATGATATTCCAATGGGCCTGACTGGAGAAGCTTAGCTCTACACGTCTGAGAAAGTAATTGTTATTAACATTGCGGCGTATCTGGACGATGGCACCTGTCGCAAATCCTACATCTCCAGGACTCCCATCTTCAAGTTGACTAGTAAGTGCTGGATCGAGCTTTCCCGTCGCTACGATACGTTTGATTAGGAGAAGTACTATCATGAACGGGGGAGAGAAAAGGCCTTGCCTGCAGAGAAGTCGTAACCCCCATTCGTAAGACCGTCAAGAAACGACCATGGCGACAAAGAGTTCAAGGCGCCTCTGACCTGCAGAATGAGGAGAAAGTCGGTCGGTTTGCCTGTGGACAGTCGCGGGATTGACCCGGTCACGGTAAACGTCACATCATCGACCACCGCCGTGGCTGATAAGTCCACGAACAGGTTCGCTGCAACACATTAGAAAAGGCCACGACCACGAGGAGATGGGGACGAAGACCTGATTTGCCCTTTGATTTCTGCACCGCTGTCCGCAACGTGATGCCGGTTAATTTCAGGCCTGAGAAGAGCAGCCAGTTCGTCTCAAGAGTCACTTCGATTTCTGCTTTGAACTTGTAGTTCAATGTCGTGGAAGGTTTACTGTTGGGGACGGCGGAGTTAGAGAAAGGATAATTGAGATCAGCCTGCGTTTGATCCAACAGCAATGAGATGGCTGATTCCACCGAGGACACCTTGGTGTCAATCTCGGCCATTGTTATCGCTGCTGCTGCTACTGCTGCTACTACTTCAACCCTCTCTTTCGTCGGGTGCGAAGGAGATGAGTCTGGCAGCAGACGCAGGAGACGCGTTCAATTTAGTCACGGCCAGTGCGGACATAGTGAGAGAGAGGAGAGCGACGGCGAGCGACGGCGAGCCGAAACTGGCATATTTGATGCTCAGCTGGCGATTGCTATCAGATTCAGCCCGCCACAGAAACGCCCATTCGAAGGTTATGAGCAGGTGGTAAGTTCAGTTCTGCCCAAGGGTGCAGCTGCTTACAGTGGAATACGGGGTTTCCGCGAAGCTGAACGCCACCAAGTCCAAATCAGTGCTAATACTCAATTACTGAGGATTTTCCCTCCTGAAAAATAATCACAACCCGCGCCAGCCTCCCCTGGTCAACGCCTCAATCAAGCCCTGCAGCAGTCCCTGCAGCAGTCCCTGCAGCAGCACTATGCAAGCAGCGCAAGCACTGAAAGCTCCTCCCCTCCAGAGGCCACCGCCTATAACACCAACGGCGGTGCCACATCCTCCTCATGGTGTTAATTTGCTGTAGGCTCCTGTGCCTTTGTCTCTCTATTGTGCTCTGTCATGACGGATCCGGCTATCTCCAAGCTCGTCTTCCCCGCGACGATCGTAACGGTAGGTAACACCCTAACCCTAACCCTAACGCGCTGGTGATGATGATGTTGATGTTGATGTTGATCTCATGCTGTAGCCTCTCGCCCAGGTGACCGTCGTTGATGCCGATGAAGGGGACTGTAACCTCATTGATTTCTGTCGCTTGCCCCTCAACCCTGACCGCACTTACCCCGCCGGTGCCTGGCGAAGGACCCTGATCGACACGGGTCCCGGCCACGTCAACGGCAGCGCAGATAGGGCCATCACCAAGTCTATCGTAAGGCTGGTGGCGTATCAAACACAACCTGCTCTCAATTCGATCACGGCCCCAGTCCTGCCCGACCTGGATGACTTGCAGGTCTGGCACCGTTCTCTGACCCTGTTCCACTATTCCACAGATCGCAGCTAATGGCAGAAGATAACCCATCCGGACAATGATCATATCGGCAATGCGGCATATGTTCTCAAACAGTTGGCCGTCAATAGCAATATCCCCGGCGTAGCACCGCCCCGTACGTATCTTAAACAAATCCAGCAGTGCTTTGTCACTTACTGCCACGTACCGAAGACATATTCCAAGCCAACCATCACACAGCTCCAGCCACAGCCGGCAATGCTAAAGACAGAGAAGGTAAACAGGGTGACGTTTCAAGCAGAATTGGATGTAGGCTGGACCAATAGCATGGAAGAGGCGGGTTTTGTTATCAAGGTAGTGCTCCTTCCGACCAACAAGCATTATGAGGATCATGATGTTGGTAGTGAAGGCGTTGAATGGGAGGACATGGATGCAAGGACCGATGATTCGAAATGTCGCTTCGTGTATGTCGAAGATGCCGCACAAGGTATGACTATAGAATACACGCCGAAACTGAAAGCCCAAGTGGTGCTTTTGCAAGAGGCTCAGAACCGACTCAATGTGAAATACAAAGAAGTAATTTCCAAGGCCAAGAAACCCAAGAAGGCCACCAAAACCCTGCCAAAGAAGTTCGAGGTCAAGGTATCAGATGACAAAACGCAACAAACCTCCGAACTGGTAGAGGTCGAATTAGGAGATATCGTCGAAGAAGAATTAAGCCATAAGGAATCTTTCGATTTGGTGTGGGTCGCCGGCCCCCCAAAGAAGAAGCTTAAGACTGTTTTGTTTCACGGCGCTATGAACGCAGTGAAATCAATCCCTCGAGGCCCACCGCTAGGAACCGACACCATATTGGGGGAAAATATTCCAGTTCACCTGCCAAGCCCTCGGGCCCCGCGGCCCGTTGTGCATAGTGTTCGGCAAGTCCTCGATCTAGGTCAAACTATACAGGACCTTAATATGGCATTGCCCACCCTGGACCTTAAGGTTTATGTTCCAAAAATAGGTAGTTATTGCACCTGGAAGACAACGGGGATTGGTCTAATTTGAGATCTTCAGGTGATAAAGTATTCGCTATAACCGATATAGGGAAGAAATATGGGTTTGAAAAGACAGTAGGCCCAACCGCTGCGCTCTACAGAGACATGTTGCGACAGATTTTAATCTCTAGATATGATATCCTATCAGAAAATATAGACCTAGCTCACGCTAGCATCAGTCTTGACGGTGCAGTCGTTAACCGTAGCTCTATAGTTACACTCTTCGAACGTCCGAAGGAAGACCCCATAAAGGGCCGTGATGCTACATTCTCAATGCTCTTTACTGGAGATGCTTACGACCAAGCTTGTGACATCAGCCACACACTCCTGGCATGGAAAGGTGGAGAACAGCCGAGGATCCAGGTAGATGTACTCAAGGTAGGGGCTTCCAAGCAAAAGCTTAAATTTCTCGTTCCTTCGTACCATACCACCTCCAATACCCCTCCTTCTCATTCCCTTTCAAAAAGTACTTGTTTTGCAGCAACTTACATTACATCCAGGTACCACATCATGGATCAGATAACACAACGGCCGCTGGCTTTTACACTCTCGTTCGGGCATATACATATCTGATCTGCGGTTCTCACATGAACTCATCGGGGAACCCTAAATTCACCACAATCAAGGCCATCGTTGAAGGCTTCAAAGGTCGAAAAGTAAGTCCCCACAACCCAGTCCCTGCATTTCAGAGTCCTTTCGGCTTACGGTCACACTTCTTTCGCTCTCTTCCAGGCTCCTGGTGACCAGCCGTTCCGCATCTTTTTCAGCAACGCGAAAGCGATGTCATCCTACTCGGTGAAGATTAAAAACAAACCACAGCCGCGTATTTCATGTGTCGAAGCGATCTTGAAAGATGAGCTTCTGAAACCATGGCAGCCCAGTACTTCAGATTATTACTATGAGATTTATTGTCTCGATACATCGAATGACAGTACTTATGCCTCCTTCGGAAGTATCATCTGGGGTAAAAATGCGGCAAATGACCTGGTTGTCGACTGGGATAAGAAGCAATGGAGAGCATGTAAATAAATAGAGGTCACAAGTAACAGCTTCAAGAAATCTTATGCTGGTCTCTGGGATGTACGGCAGAGGCTGATACAGTTGGATCAAAGGTTATGGTAAACGGTCTCTTTCGGTCAGAGAAATGCATAGCCTATGCGCCGACCCGGTAGATTGAACTGGGTTTGAACTAGCGGATCTATTTATTCGAGATTTTATGCAGATCAAACTAAATATTTCATATCTCTATTCATACTGTGTATGCATAGAATTTAGAATAATATGTTAGTCTCTGCCCTTTACATGCTTTCTTGAAATACGTATCGACTCCAGTGCGTGCCCGACTTTCCTATTGTCGGTATGAGCACTACAAAAACAGTTACGAAGACGGAAGGCGAGAGAGCACACATTCATTTCAAATTGAATCTTCCATAATCCCAAATCTTCACGCATACTAGTAGAAAATTTGAATACTAATGGGAAGACCCGTTTAGAAGGATAATGGCAAGAGGTAAATACCTATATAATGAGCAAATGCAGCATGTAAGAGTAATTCAAATCTGAACCAAAAGAGGTTTGCAACGCCGTCAAACTTTTATGTCATTGGAGGCCGAATAGCTACAGAAGTAGTGTTGTTGAGAGCAAACTGAAAGATAGCCAAATACAGACACAGCCCACAGTCGGCCTTGGTAGCGCTAGTACTAACTTGTGCGGAATCTATATAAATTCCTTACTCTATGATTATTATTATAGGTTTGCCCGCAACACGCAACCCAAAGGCTTCAACATGCTGAAATTTAGCAACAGAACTAGAATGAAGTAAACTTTATTTGTTGGAAAGACGCAGGATCAAATTCCGAGAACGTGTATTCCAAAGAGTGTAATTTCGTTCGTTATTCTCTAGGTATAAAATAATTCTGTGTAGGCCGAAGAATTGTTAATATCTTCAATAGAAAGAGACCGAAAAGCCCAATTTTCCATTAGCTTGTTCGTTATCGGGCTGAGAGATCAGCAGACAGACAGAGAGGGATGATGTTCTGCTATCCAATTATAGATCCTTATAAATATTCCCTAAATTGTTTTGCCTGGAAGAATACGCAAGTATATCGCCTCCATCAACATATAAATGATTGGAGAAGGGTACGGAGCAGGCAGGTTGCCGCGAAAGATACTTGGGACAGGTCACGTGTTGCTCGGTGCAGCACGTTCCCGGCCACTTTCGGTAAAGCTCTCTCTGCGGCTTGCAACTTTTTCGTACAGTACTGTACAACCCGGATAAATGATGCTGGACCTTATCCCTCAAGAGATTTTTTATGCAATTATTGATCAGGTTATAATCTTACATCTCGCTGCCAGTGATTCTGTATTCTGATGGCTTTAGATTCCCCACAACCGCGACCGAAACAGCATTTCTCAGGCGTCGAAGAAACTCTATACTCTTACTTTACCAACTTTGTATGAGTCTATTACTATAAGATCCAGAGACGAGTCCAATCTGGATCAAACTGATATCGATAAATTCTTGCGGACTGCTAATCGACACTACTTTACACATGTAAAGCGTATGCTGTTTCTTGCGCCGATAGAAACGAACGACCAGTTTCGTTGCATCCACAATACACTCATCCGCGAGGTAGATAACGATGCTCTTTTCCGCAGAGATGAGGAACTGGTGTCGAAAATTAATGATCTTGGGGACCTGATGCCTCAGATTAGGCCGCTGTTTCAGAGCTTACCTGACAACCACCTCAAAAGCTTTCAGTAGGTTCACGCAATAGAAATACATTACTGTTCCTGATCAATCGTAACAGTTGGCATCTTGGGATCTGTATTCCGAAGGATATACTTGGCCCTGGAGGATATTTACCTACAAAGCAAACTGGCATCGAAGATTTGTCTCTGATAACAAGTGATCCATGCATCCTACCCAAGGAGGATTGGGAGTACCAAATAAGCCTCAATAGTTTCAAGTCGCTAAAGAAATTCTCGTGGAGTGGTGGACTCTCAAGAGAGTACTTTGATGCCCTCCGAGATATGTTAAGCATTCATTCAAACCACCTCGAGGTCTTGAAAATTGATCTTATTGATTGGTGGGATGCGCAATGGAACTGGTGCGCTCAAGACCCGGAGTTACAAGCTTGGATCCTAAATCACAACTTCTTCGGAGAAAAAGTATTAGGACTGTCTCCTGGCGAAGCGCATGTATTATTTCCTTCTCTGAAATCTTTATCATTTTCTTCCGTTCACTTCCAGGGTGCGAGTCTTGAAATAGCACATGCTTTCAATATAAGCAACCTTCACTCTCTGAACTTACGCGACTGTCCTCATTCTGGAACACTGCTTAGAAAAGTAGTAGAATCGGGAAAGCCTATAAATTTGCGTTCTCTTGAGCTGCTAATACGACATAATGGTGTTAATTCATATCGCAAAGAATTGGACGAGGACTGGGTTATATCATTTCTCAATTCATTTGAAGGTCTCTTAGATCTGCGACTTCTTGTTTTGAATGATAGGATTGTTACCGCCACACATCGGTATTGGCCTTCCATACACCATCACAAAGCAACCCTGAGAAGGCTTGTCTATCATGAACGACGTTTTGAATACGGCTGGCTGGATTGCAATACCCATATGTACGATACTGAAATTTGGGATCTTTTCACGCGAATGAATCTTGAATGTATTGGCATATGCCTTTCTCCTACAATACCCACGGTAAAACGCCCATATATTTCTCCTAATTCAAATATTCCTGATTGGGACATGAAAAACTAACTTTATGGAATACAATATAGGAGGAAACCTTCTCGCAGCTCACAATGTCACAAACCTACAATCTTCGATTTCTCTGCCTTCGAGCCACCGGTATTGACCCAGAGTTTGAAGATCCTGGAGCATATTTCCCCGAGGGAAGTAACGTTAATCATGGATTTGCTATATGGGCTTTTAGTAGATTTCCTAATCTTCTCTTTATCGCTTTCGGTGACTTTTCATATGGCAGCCAACTTCCGTCATCTCAACAGATTCTTCACAGATATCCTTTCCCAGGTGTGGATAGTAATGAAGGCTTTGGGCCTAGTGGTGATGGGTTTCGACAACTACATACCGAGGATTATAAACTTCTTGCACATCTTGAGCAGTTCCGAGGAGTATTGGAGGCCTGTCCAGCAGAACCCCTTTACAGAAAAGATTTCTGATCGAAATGGAGAGTCTCCTTTCATCTTCTCGGAAGATTACCTAACCTAGGCAAAATTTTTATTGAAGAAGTGTTTTACCAAATGAAATCATTGCAAGAAAGGATCATAGGTATATTAAATGGCCCTATTAGACATGTTCGCTACACTCTCTCATAAATTACACACCATATTAGCAATTTTCTAAACTCCAAGATTTCCAGAAAAGGTCTTTGAGATAATGGCAAGATAAGGAACGTTGACAGATTCGAGTAATGCCTACTGGAACATTTTAAGTCCAATAGGTAATTGTTGTGTATATCCTCGTTTGTTTCAATAACACGGATTGGAAGTTGTTTAATCAAATCGTTATTTGACCTGGATAATATTCTTTCACGATTTGGTTGTTGACTATTATGTCAAGTCCGTCAAAAGTTTTTATAGTCCATAGGATATGTAAGACGTAGTGTATTGAGCTTCCACTACGGCCACAGAAGCCAAAAGACTAGTAGTATTCACGAGTAATCGTGAATACGCTCAATACCATATATATATCAGGTTGCAAAACAGTCACGTGACAGCTGCACCTGTCCTCTATTACAGGTTATTAGTTAAGCGGTAAGTTGTCCATATGGGCTGTTTTTCAACTGTGCAGTCTGAAAACACATATGGTATCTTTTTCGTGTGATTTCCTAAAACTGCCAGGGCTTCTAGAGAGTCTGTGCATAATGCAAAGCCTGATTTGACTTCTTGGATTTTTTTTAAGAAGTGTTGAACCTTTATTGAACCGGTTCTTGAAAGCTGTGAGTACTGCAAAGGAGCCTACAGCTCGAGCTGAGTGTTTAGGATTAAGTTTAACAAATAAGAAGGTGTTTGGGCGAAAAACAATACCCTTTTTCTTAGTAATCTCATGGGATGGGGGCTTGCGGGTTTGATTTGGTCCGTAAATAGGCGTGCCTGTGATTACAGCGCGGGCACAGGACGTGGGAGGCGTATCCTGAGGATTCGTGGCATCTAGCGGCGTGTCTTGAGAGGTTGTAATGCCTGGAGATATGCTCGCAGCTGTGCGAGGGGGGTGGGTGCTTTTGATATATGCATTAAAGTGTTGGCAATAGCCGCTATCTCCTTGCAAAGGGCAGTAAGAGGTCTGCGGAGTCTGGCTGGGAGTTTACAGACAGCTTCGATCTGTAAATATTCGTCCCAGAGGATTTTAATCAAAATCGTGAAAGCTTTTTATTATTCCTAAAAAGTTAATACCAAATAGTAAGCATTTGCTTTTACATAACGGAAATATTCTTTCGTGTTTTAGAGTTTAAATCGAGAAATAAGAAAAGAAAGTTCACAACAAATTGGTCCTTGTGCATTATAAGGGAGAGGTAGCCTGGTATTCCTCGGTTTGCGGTCGTATGTAGCAAGTAATGGATAAAAAAGTATTATAACCGCCATGATAAGACCTTACAAAAACAACATGCAATGTTACGAGTTACCTGTCATACCTAACCTACTTCGTTGTCTTATTGCGTAACACCTGACGCTCCCTCTCCAAGACCGATTCACACAAACCTTAGTCACCTAAAACGAGTGATCATGACACGGAGTGCTGTATAAAATCAGAGCGAGGGTTCCCCATGCGCTTTCTGATTTCCCCTCCCCTAAATATAAGCACAAGAATCGGCAGAAAGAGCACAACAGCAAGAATAGCATAGATCCCATAAGCCCAGCCATATCCAACCCTTGCAGTGTAGTGAGGTAAGTAGAAGGAAACATAGAAAGAAAAGATCTGGCGGCAGAAGTTTAGAACGAGCGCAACTTCACCTGCCACGTGTTCATAGCAATCGACGGCATAAGTGAACCTGCTAAACCGTCAGTGGACTGAAATTGATATAGTAAAGATGAGCATCCGTACGTGACTGTGGATATGATCTGTATCGCGAAAGAGTAAATAGCGATAGCTATACAGGGAGCAACCCAGTGAACTTTGTATAGAAGGGTTAAGCCAAACATCATTAACCCCAACTGTTGCTTCTTAGCTGCTAGGTTCTGCTACAAAATTGGAGAAAGATCATGTATCTTACAGGTACTAGAACTGCACCCAGCCAATAAGCTTGAAGACGTTGTTCCGGATGTCGTACACCGTCCTTCTTCTGGGCAAGATAACGGACGATCCAGTCGGAAAATGTCCCAGCGAACGGCTCTCCCAGAATCGTACCAATGGCCAGCGGAATTGCTACAAGACCTTGGTCGATGGGACTAAAGCCGTAATTCTCCACAAATGCCTGGTAACCAGTACGTCAGCGGGAACCCATCTAACCTATGTCACAAGAGAAAGGACTCACAAATGGGATCATGCCTAGGGCACCAAATACACAAAAGCCATACAGGTTCCCATAGTAAAATCCAGGTAAAATCACAGAAGGGTAGAAGAACATGGTACATGGGTGCCAGAAGCTACGGAAGGTAAGTTGTCTTGCTTTGAAACTTTTCCATTTCAGCCGTTGCAAGTATGTCTTCTTGAGCGGAACGTCGACCAGGTCGTGATGGCGGTCATACAGCGTCTCCGGTAGCGACACTACACATAAGACCAATATGCCACACCAGATAAAGAATGTCAGCCATTGCATCCACCTCCAGTCAGCGTAGGTGGTGACAAATCCATCTAGAAGAGTGGAGATGTAAGGGGACAATCCAATGGAAATCGTCCAGATACCCATTTTCTGTCCACGTTCTTGGCAATATTAGATAAGAAAGCATTGAGTGTCAACTTCAACTTACCGTGGACGAAAAAAAGATCTTTAACCGTCAAAGCTCCAACACTCATGGAAGCAGAGCAGCCTAAACCGTTGACCACCTGCTCTATTAGGACCGAGCTATAGAGTTAAGGTTGGGCAAAAAGACATACCCGAGCACCGATAAAAGCCCCAAGATTATTTGCAAGAGCACACCCCAAGCTTCCAAAAGTAGCGACGATAGCTCCGGCTGCGTAAATAGGACTGCGGCCGTAACGGTTAGAGAGCGGAACCCAGAACAGTCCTCCAACCCCAAGCATGATTGCCTGTGCTCCAACAGCATCAAGCATCGAAGAGACTGATGTATGGTAGTCAGGGGCTTGCTGAAGGAAGCCAGCGGCAGGAGAAGCCGAGTCAAACGGTCCTTGGAATGCCATAAATGCCACCACGAGCATAACCCAGTGCTTCTCAGTCCATGACCAATTCAATGGGTCATTGGGATCATTGGAAGGCTTAGGGAGGATCTCACGATAGTCCGTACCGTCCATTCCCACGCTCTGATCGCTCATGATCTGCTTGAGAGGGAGCGATTTTCCTTCTAGGCCATCGTCGGCTTCGAGGTGCATAGTGTCGCCTTCGGGCTTAGCCGCAATCTTGTCAGACATTGTTAATGAAGATAATCTAGCAGTTAAGACCACAACTATGAATACGATCTCCAGGAGGGCTAGGCTTCAGAATATATGGTCCAGTCTACTATATCTCTTTTCCAGGAAAATAATTGCGGAGCTGCAACAGTGCACTCGGATATCGGGGTCTGGGGGAAAACGACGGGACCACACCCGAGTGGATCACCCATCTTCCAACTGACCCCTGTAGCCACATTCCTGGGGATACTAGGAAGGCGAAAAGAGATGAGTGAAGAGAGCTCCCCGCACAAATTCGTTCTCAACCGGAATCCCTGCCGCCACGAGGCAATACGAGGAGAGGGTGTCAGTGTTGACCCGACCGGGGAGGTGAGAATGCAAAGCGAAACTGTGGCGGGTTCGGTAATTTGACTCTGAACGGGCGAGAAAAGACAATGCAGGATAGACTTGAACAATGCCCGGTGATCAACTCGACTAAGAGACAAACCTCAAAGTTGCTAAAAACGACTGGTGTGGATAGTTTTTCTCATCCAGTAATATTGTTTACAAGAAGCGTGACCTTACAGCTCTAATCGCTTGCCTTTCACCTCTTGTGTGCGATTTCTATCTACAGTCTGCTGTGAAACTTGGACTAACTGCACTTTCCTTAAGAATTGAGGCAAAATTGGCGACTTTAGCCAGGGAAGATGGTTGGTGTGCTGCGAATGGTCGCGCAACTGAATGGGTTCAATTCCATAGACGGCACAATTAAATATGATATTCTGTACATATGTGCCGCGAGAGAGGGCATGCAATGGCTTTCAAGCTGTTATCCCAATAAGGGAGTTCGGGTTTTCAACCTGTCCGTACTGCTATTATTTTATAGCTTGCTGAGAGCTTTTCCTTGGCTTTTCCTCCTTAGAGACTCTTTGACCTCCAGCTTGAATCCTTGACCTTCCAAGATCTCTGCAGACCCTCCACCTACGACCTGTGAGATAGTCAACATGAGATAGATTCTCGAATCACCCAGGACGTAGCCATAAATGCAGGTCACTTACAAAAACTCGCAAATCCCTTGCAATCTGCTCAACGACTCCACCTCGTCCGCCTTTGCTGAATGACAGACCACCAAACACTTGTTGAGCTTCTCTACAGGCTTTTTCTAAAATAAGGGATGACTGAACTTTGGCAAGTGCAATACGTCCACTGATTGCCTTGTAGCCTTTCATTTTCACCTCAAAGCACAGCTGCTCATGCCAGGCATGTTGCGCCTCAATCATCCGTGCAAGGTGTGCGAATTTTGCTTTAATAATATCATGCTCAATGAGAGGTTTGCCAAAAGTGTGCCGCAAAGTGGCGTGTGTGTAGGCTTCTGACAGACAGCTGCGAGCAACACGCAGCCCTGAGATGGCTAATCCCAGGCGTTCGGCGTCAAAGTCTGCATTATCTATTTGAGCATCTTCAGAAAAATAGAAGGCTTTGATGCATCACTTACTGGACATTAGGACCCTGAAACCTTGATTTTCAGATCCGAGCAGGTTTTCAGCGGGAACTATCACATCCTCGAAGTCGATAAAGGTGCTACCTAGAAAACTGTTTGTTAATTCGGGCTCGTCAAGTACTGAGATATGTTGCCCTACCACTCGCCTCCACTCCCGAGTTCTTCATTTTCTTTAAAAGGACGCCATTTACCTTCAGAGGCACAAGTAATACAGATATCCCCTTTACACCTGGCCCGCCTGTTCTAACTGCGGTAACAGCGTAGTCGGCGAAAATTCCTGTTCAAGCATATGTAAGATTCCCTGATAAGGAAACCTCAAGATTGAATCTGAGAAGCTACCTACCGTTTGTAATCCACTTTTTCTGTCCATTAACCCTGTATCCATCCGGACTGGGAATTCGCTCGGCGGTCGTGGTAATATTTGCTACATCGGATCCACCTATTGTCGCAAAAATTCAGAGAGAAGAGAAACATCATCTAGGTGTCTTGGCCTACCGTCAGGTTCAGTCACAGCCAGACAAAATCTAAGTCTTCCAGTACATGCCGCTGGCAGCCACGTAGACTTTTGCTCTTCTGTTCCAAATGCTGCAATAAGAGGCAAGGCAATACGATTTCCAGAGCTGACAGCCCATAGAGGACCTAACCTGGGTGTTCTTGCTAATTCGTCGCTCATCTGGTTCTCACTCAGCTCCAACTCGGTATCAGCTCAACGGTTGCACCCACTATCATTGTATGGAATACATCCCAGACTAGAATGGCACCTTAGAAAATTTGCAGATCAGGCTAATTACAGAATTGCAACCAAATGGAAGTGCTTACCTTTAATGTCTGCCGGCATTCTGGCTCCTCCTCGGTATCTGCGAGGTATACTTGGGTCCACAAACCCATCTGCGACGAACCTTTCGAATAGCTTTGAGAGATACAATTGTCAATGAGTGAGTTTGATCCCATAAGATGATTCACTAACGAATTTCGGCACCTCGCCAGCTTCCTCCCACTCGGCTGCGTTTGGAGCCAACTCGGTTTCTACGAAGTCGCGCACATATTGTCTCAGCCTTCTGTGACTGTCAGAGTAATACGGCGACGCAATACCCTGGCATGACGAGGGCTCGCAGAAAGGACTTTGGTTCCCAAATAGATTCGAGTCCATCTTCAGCTGATTTTAAAATGAGAGTTTTGAGCCGATATCAAATTGGTGTTTGCGCTGAGCGAGGGCTACACGCGGTGGGAACAGACAAGTGGCGACTACAATTGCGGCGGCAGGGGAAGAGGAACCAGAAATGGACGACAGAGGAACGCAGAGCCATTGAGAACAACAATCTGACAACGGTAGATCTGAACCTGAACCGTCGTAGCAGTAGTTCCGGTAATGTTGGCAGCTTTCCCGCAGTCCGGGAGCCGGTCTAGGATGTCTCCCACTAAATTCTTGGCATTTTAGTCGAGGTTGGCAGTTGGCCCATACAGCTTTTGTGCTCAGTTGGATGCTGCTAGTATACTCAAAAGCCAGATCCCTTGTCCTCCTTTGGAAAAGACGTTCTAGAAAAAATATTGTTTGAGACAGAGGGCCAGCAATTTCTACAACGCATTTTTTTTATCTAGACTAAGATGAAGGACAGAGAGAAGAAACGGCCTGTCCGAATTGCAAACTGTGCCGGAGCAAAAGGCTTGTTATTCTCAGTTGGCAACCTGAAACAACATTACTAACGGCATAAATGGACAGGTGATCCGGGCTATCAAATGTATCGTCAAGCCACAGCGGGAGAAGTTGACGCCATCACCGGTGACTACTTGGCGGAGTTTAACATTGCCATGAATACGCAAGCTATGCAGAGGGGAGAGCACCCTGGCTATGAGCCATCCGCTTGGGATGCAATCGAGATATGTCTAGAGGTGTTGGACAAGAAGAAGATCAAAGTCGTTATCAATGGTGGAGCGCTCAATCCAAAAGGGATGGCGGAAAGGGCGCAGAAATTGGTAAGTAAAGCTGTCAATCACATATCATGCTAAAAGATGAAAATAAAAATAACCAAGTTCCAAAACCAGGCTGCTGAGAAAGGGTTGGGTTTGAAAATAGCCTATGTCTCTGGAGATGACTTACTTCCTCGCGCGCGCGAACTTCTGCACCCCGGGGAGGGGTTGGAACATCTTGACTCTATCAACCCTAATGTCAACCTTGCCAAAGATACTGCAAATTTCCTAGAAGATGAGACGAAAGCTCTGCTGAGTGCTAATGCCTACTTGGGAGCACGAGCAATTGTCCGCGGTCTCCGTGAGGGCGCAGATATCATCATATGTGAGTGCCCGAACTGTTCGCCCAACAACAAGTAGCTCAATCTGCTTTAGGTGGTCGAGTCGCCGATGCCAGTCCGTGAGTCATGTCCACGAAGCGTTATCCTGCCTAGCCTTATGCCGCTAAAGTATATAAACAGAGTGATCGGGGTCTCACAATGGTGGCACGGCTGGGGTGAAGACGATTTTGATGAACTTGCTGGTGCCTTAGTTGCGGGACGCAAGTATTCCCATCATTATTGGACATTAAGTCATAATTTATTCTTGCTAATCTGCGTTTAGATCTCATCGAGTGTTCTGCTTACGTTACAGGCTCGAACTTCTGCGGATTTGATAAATTCCCTTTGGATGATTTTGTCGATATTGGGTTTGGTATTGCTGAGGTAGATGCTGATGGCTCTTGTGTTATCACTAAGCACGAAAACCTCAAGGGTATGGTCTCTGTTGATACCGTAACCTGTCAACTCCTTTATGAGATACAAGGGCATTTTTATCTGAACTCCGATGTCACGGCTGATCTTGAGAATATAATAATTGAACAAGCTGGCACTAATAGGTATTTGTCCTATGGAATTTTAATAGTAGCGCACACTCACAAAACATCCAGAGTACGAGTATCTAATGTCAAAGGCCTGCCACCTCCTCCGACCACTAAATTTGCGGTATTCTACAATGCAGGTCCGTGAGAAAATCTTCGAAAAGTTTACAATAAGACTGATCCAATTACTAGGTTGGACCTCGGAAATGTACTTCGGCACCTGCGGTCTGGAGGTGGAGAGGAAAATGGAGCTTATGAAGAGACAAACCATCCTGAAACTCAAAGAATGGGGTTACTATGAGAAAATGGACATCCTCAGTTTCGAGCTCTATGGAAGGCCAGAGCCAAATGCCCGCAGCCAAGCTGCAGCAACTAGTTTGTACGAAACCCATATTGGTTAATTGAACGGAGTTCGCTGACATGCAAACTTTCATAATTCGCATTACAGCTCAGTCTACTGACAGGAGAGCGATTGAATTACTATCCAAGTCTCAGGATGAGATGGGAATGCAACATTACCATGGAAAATCGTTCAGCATGGACTTTCGGAGCCGTGCACCACGGCCTTTCATCGGCTTCTTCCCTGCTATAATCGACCAGAGAGAACTCAACGAGGAGGTAAACTTTGTGGATTCGAAGCTTTCCTTCAATGTCGGTCATGTCAGTAAGACTCAACCAATCGGCCAACGAAGATCGTATGAGACAGCTTCGCCCGTAGATTTACACAAGTTTGGGCCCACGGAGGAAGATATCCTAGGCCGCATTGTCTACGCGAGAAGTGGTGACAAAGGCGGTAACATCAACATAGGATTTTTTGTCCATGCGGATGACGAATTTGACTGGTTGCGTTCATTCTTGACGTCCAAGAAGTTGATCAAATTGATTGCCGATGATTGGCGCCCTGAATATTATCTCGAGCGTGTGGAATTCAAGAATATTAGGGCAGTGCACGTAAGTTTTGGGGAAGATTGAGCCAACTTATGTCTAGGAAACTAATCCTCTCTATTCTAAACAGTTTGTTATTTATGGAATCCTGGGAAGGGGGGTAACCAGCACTCCTGTTCTCGATACCTTGGGGAAGAGTTTCGCAGATTATATTCGGGCCAGGTCAGCGATTCTATCCCAAAATTGTGTCGGAAATTGACTCAAAGCGCATACAGGCTAGTTCCAATCCCAGTAGAATTCAAGAAAAGGGCACTTCCGTCTATACCATTCAAAAGCCAATAGCAGAGGTCAGAAGGTAGAGTACTTGGTTGCGTTCAGTGTGTGACAGGAATACAACCAATCAAAACTTGTTGTTTTCTATACAGCAAACGTGTGATTCTTTATGTAGCTAGTATTTATACTATGATATTAAACCAACGAAGAAACTCTCCTCAAGTTTGTATTTCATACAATTATAAAAGCTGAGTTAGATCTTTTGATATGTAGCCAACTTTTTTTTGAACCATACTCTGTATTCGGCTGTCCTAGTCGGTGCCTGTAGAGACTTTTCGAGCAATAGTATACAGTTTCCTACATTGATATTCCTATAATCTGCTGATAACAAAAAAAAATCAACAGTGAATGGATTAGGAAAAGCCTTATTCAAAAGTAAGGCTGTAGGATTATAGCCCTCACTACGTACAAGTGTTAAGTCTCAAGGGCCTTGACATAACCACGTGCATAATGACTAACATGGATCCCACGAGAACAATAGAGGGTGTGATTTAACAGGATCAGTCCGGTGACTGTAAGTTGCTCTTATCACAGACGCAATAGGTAGTATAAATGCGAACTCACTGTCCATTTCGGAAGTGTGGATGGCTTGAAAATCACTCTGCAAGTCCCTTGTCCAAAGTCTGCCGAACTAATCTCCACCCTCTATTACGTCGGGATCGCTGCCGCTTAGTACGTGGCAGAGATGCCGGCCAGTACCATCATTCCACTATCCACATGCGGTGCTACTTCTTTTAAGATATGGGCACATCCTGACGCTATGATACCCGATTTACCTGTTGTTCCTGTACCATTCCATTAGTTTTGGCTAAGCCTTAAACGGTTATTAGAGAGCTCTGAAGAAAATATGACTTCCAGAGTACTTGGCGATTCAGAGTCTGGAAAAGACAGTTACGTTAATGGACACAAGGAAGAAAGCGATGTCCCAGGACACTTGGGCAATGGCGATATAAATGGACAGAGGCACGAGAGCAAAAACTTGAGCGACGGCGATATAAATGGACAGAAACACGAAAGCAAACACTTGAGCGATGGCGAAATAAATGGACAGAGACATGAGAATAAAGATGATGTTTATTACGTCGACCATGAGCAGATCCACAAACGACAAAAGATGCGCCTGATCTGCATTGGAGCTGGTATAGCTGGGATCGCAGCGGCGTATAAGTACATGGAACAGCTACAAGATGTTGAGTTCCAAATATACGAAAAGAATGACGATGTTGGAGGGACGTGGCTGGAGAATCGTTATCCAGGCTGTGCATGCGACATTCCAGCCCACGGATATACCTACTCGTGGGAAGGAAATCCAAACTGGTCAAGATTGTGAGTAAGCTCAGTAGCCCCGACAGACCAGGAATTAATGTATTCTCCACCATAGCTATGCCGAAGCTGAAGAGATTCACTCTTACTATAAGGGTCTAGCAATTAAATGGAACTGTATGCAATACATAAAACTGTCTCACCGTGTCATCGAGGCAGTGTGGTCTGAAACTGAGCAAAGGTGGAATTTGAAGATCCAAACCTTAACCGATGGGATGATCTTTGAAGACCACTGTAATGTTCTACTCAGTGCCACAGGAGTCTTAAAGTAAGCACATCCAGTTCAGAGTCACGTCGTTTTCAATAATGACTAATAATCACCAAGCAACTGGAAGTGGCCAGATATTCCAGGGCTGCACAGATTCAAAGGACAACTATTACACTCGGCGCGATGGGACAAAGAGTACAGTTTCGAAGGCAAGACCATTGCTGTTATCGGAGCTGGATCCTCAGCTATTCAAATAGTTCCTAGTCTGCAAAAAGGTGAGTAACTTGAGCTACTCGATAGACGTTGAGGCTCACACAAGCAATAGTTGCCAAGCACTTGATCAGCTTCATCCGGTCTCCTACCTGGATCACTCCAGAGTTTAGTGAGAGTCTTGCTACTGACGGCCGTGACACGAAGTTCTCCCCTGAAGAGATCGAACGTTTCAATACTGACAAGGAATACTTTCTTCAATACCGAAAACATGTACAGAATACTGGAAGCTCCTCATTTTCTTTGTTTTACAAAGGATCAGAACTGCAACAGAAAGCCTACCGGGATTTCTCGCAGTTAATGAGGAAAAGACTTGATGAAAATGAATATCTGTGTGAAAGGTTGATTCCAAAGTTCGAAGTAGGATGCCGGAGGTATGACATTCTAAGCTCTGCTTGGAAATCTACTTACTCTCCCCTAGATTTACACCAGGAAGCGGTTTTCTGGAAGCCCTTGTGAAACCGAATGTCACAGTAGTCTTCTTAGAGATTGAAAGTATCACTGCATCAGGCCTTCGCACGACAGACGGCATCCACCATGATGTTGATGCAATTGTTTGCGCAACGGGGTTTGACTGCTCATACTGCCCAGCCTTCCCTATTATCGGCCGCAACGGTCGAAAATTGAGTGAATTTTGGAAAGACGAACCAGTGCATTACTTCTCAATCGCTGTTCCTGGATTCCCTAACTATTTCAGTGAGTTGCTGCTCTTGTTTAAGCCGATAGGGTTTCCTCCCGCATGCCATCTGTCATCTGTTAACTAATGCGTTCCAGTTACTGGGGGCCCCAATAGCCCGATAGCAAATGGTTCTCTCATCTCAGGTTTGGAGACTGAGATTGACTATGCCTATACCTGCCTTCGAAAGTTGCAGAAAGAGAACGGGGCCTCCATGGAGGTATCTGAACAAGCTACTGAGGACTTCATGGAGCACAAGGACACTTCATTAAAAGAGTTCGTGTGGAGTGGTGGTTGCACAAGTTGGTAAGCTACTTGGAATTCTCCAAATTTTCAGGCTTCTCATTCTGTTCTAGGTACAAGAACGGACGAGTCGACGGGCCGGTTATTGGCCCGTGGTGTGGCTCGACATGGCATTTCAACGAAGCTCTAAAAGATCCACGTTTCGAGGACTATATTTTTAAATACCGTAGGAGGAATCGTTTTCAGTATCTTGGATTTGGCAGGACACTGAGTGAGCTTCAAGGGAATGGTGTCGCCAACCACCTACGTGAACCAGGGGCGTAAATATCTTATCTTCAAGTAGGACTGAGGAGAGTAGCTACGGAAAATGATCTCTTCTCTGTGTATTCTGAACTATAAGCTTGCTGAGTGTCGAGACTTAAAGTTCGATCCCGAATAAAGTGGTGGCACCAAGAGATACCATTGTGTAATGAATCGAGGTAAACTTAAAGTGCTGAAATAGCCAAATAAAAAGTATCATTAAAAAAATATCCAAGCCTTTATTTCAGCAAAAGAGAACCGTCTAGTTACATTGTTCAACTAATCACCCAGACTTGATCTCTTCGTTCTCTTCGATAATTTGCATTTTCATGGGATAAATAGGATGCCATAGGATAATATCATTCCTACTAATTGCAAGAACATCCTTCTCCACCCATAAGCTATGCACATAAATGACTAGCTTATCTTTAACCCTCACGAACTACTATCCGCGCCTTTCAATCTTGCTACCTACGCTAGTAACCGTTGTTGAGCAAAGTCTCATAGTTTCGTATCTGGAATTGAGATTCGCCTGCTCTCGGACAACAGCCGACGCAAGATCTTTCCGCTGTTTGTCTTGGGCATCGCTTCCAGAAAAACTACACCACCGCGAAGTCGTTTGTACGATGAGACCTTAGAGTCAACGTAGCGCCGTACTTCATCCGCAAGTGCTCCCTTGTCTGTACGTCCTCTGGCCTCATCTGTCAATGTGACATAACCAACGGGAACTTCAGTGGCCTGTGACACATCATAACGGGCAGCCACACCGGCTTCATGAACCAACGGATGCGAGGCCAAAATTTCTTCCAGCTCAGTTGGTGCCACTTGAAAGCTTTTTTTAGTCAGAGCCGTCTATTAAAATGAATAACATAGTGTGTAGCGCTGCATACCCTTTGTACTTGATGAGCTCCTTCTTCCTTCCAGTGATATAGAAATATCCTTCATTATCACTCCGGACAAGGTCTCCTGTTCTGACCCACCCATCATGAAAAGCTTCGGCAGTGGCTTTAGAGTTCTCTTTATAGCCCCTTATATTAATGTATAAGCCTGTGCGAAACAACGGTACGGATTTTCACGGCTATACTCACATGAATACCGATGTACCTCTAACTAACATTTCGCCAACCATACCAGGCTGAACATCATGCATGTCATCATCAACAACCCGTGCTTCCCTAAATTGTTGTCAATAATCTACTAGGCTGGGGACAGAAAGGAGACATACATGTCTGGATAGAGCGTCCCGATGCTTGCTCCACGGCTATTTGCAACGCTCCTCTTCAAAAAGGTCACAGTGGCTTCTGTTGATCTGTAAATTAAATCAGCAACAGATCAACGTGGAGTATTTTGAATAACCCGACCCGTATTTCTGAGTGATGACCATGTCCGGGGCTTGTTTCCGCAAGGCTGCCACAAGGTCTTTGCCTAGTGGCGAACCAGAGCATATAATCGTTTTCAGACTTTTCAAATCAAGATCCTGTGTCAAAGGACTTTTGGCAAGCCGGACCACAACAGGAGGGAGTACGTGCATCCAAGTGCACTGAATCTCCGAGGACTTTTTTATAAACTCCTCAAAGTTGTACTCTTTCATTAACAAGGTGTAATTTCCGAGCCACACAGCCGCAATGACAACCACGTTAAACCCATACAAATGGCAAACTAAAAGAAGATCAGGTTAAAGAACGCTAAGGTGGCAGGATAAGACATAGTTACGCGGTGGAAAAAAGACTTCCTTCTGCTGTCCATTGTATGCCTCGGGATCCGCGATTCTCGTGGCTAAAAGATGAGAAATTATGCCATGATGGGAAAGGAAGGCACCTTTTGGATTCCCAGTGGTACCTATTACACTTCTCAGTTTTTATTGTAGCAGCAGAGAGTGAGATTGGTCACCAGAACTGAATAGAATGACTGCGGGCACTTTGCGGCTATCTGACTTCGTTAGGTCTAGAGGTGGAACCTCCTCATGTGTTGTACGTCCACTGATATCCTCTGGAAACTAGGATATGTTAGAAGATACAGTGAATCTTTTGGCATCATCATTGAGTAAGGCATTATTGGAGGGGATATATTGGTGGCAATGCATTTACTAACCATCGGCTGATTAGCTGCTCGTCCACAAAGGGTGACAATCTTGGGATATTTGTCTCCATTGAACTGCGGCATAGACAATGCTTCTATGAGAACTGGGAGGAGGTCCCTGGAGACTGCCACCACTTTTGGTGTACATATTTTGATGTAATGGACCAATTCGGAGGCAGATGCCATATGGTTAATTGCACTGCCGAGGTTAGCTGAACGCAATACTCTTTAAGCAGGCTGCGAGCTCTACCCTACCACTCCTCCAGCCCAGAGGACTGAATGCGCAAACACCATCCAGTCAACCTGTTTCCACTGAGCAGGCTGGTCGAAAATCTTATTACATATAGTGCGTACTTACCGCGTTGGGGCACAAGACTGCTGCCACATCCCCCTGTTGGAAATCTAACTTTTGACGCAAACCCCAAGCGCCCCTTGAAGCAGCCTTACGTATGCCGCCATAGGTGACACTTTTCCGAGTCCAGTTGTCTTCTAAGATGACTTTATCATCATGTATTTGTTCTGGATTTACTTTAATGAGAAATTGGGACAGTGAGATATTTGTGGGATAATTGGTAGGAGGGCAGTTCGAGTAGTAGACTCTCGCACTTGGCTTGGCCTCAGCTGATGTCGAACCCATCTAGACGGTATAGCAGATGATTTCGGTGGCGGAACCAAGAGCAAGATTGAATAGACCCCATAATATGGTCATCTGGGGTGCCAGCCCCTCCCTCGGTTCTGTTTTTGCAACCGGGAGCACTGCCGGGAGCGAAAAGAACCGTGGAATGGGCAGCTACAATACAGTCCGATTCCGGCTCCCCGTTGCCGAGTGCTAGAGCCGCAATCTATCTCTGGAAACGACGCCATTGCGGAGGGGGTCTCTTCGTAGCTAGGCCCTGGCCATTCGGGAGCTCGATGTGAGCTCCCGACCGCTAGGCTATCCCATTTTTGGTCTTACCCCTCCATCCACGGTTAGGAATTGCAAATGTCAGAAGACTAAAGCTTGCGGGGACAATGCCGGGAAGTATGGAAGGAAGCATCTACTGCTGCTAAGACCCCTCGTAGTGAATCCTGTGGTAGGGTAATCAGAAAATCAGCTTGTAGCGACATGAGCTCTTGATAATCTTGATATTACTCTACGTCTTTCGCTAAACTCCTTAGTCTCTCCGTGACAATCTTGAGTGTAGTCGAATCATTGAGATGGCCACTCCTATTATTATCGGTGTTGCTGACGTTGTCAATCGATCTCTTACGCTTCAAGATGCACGTGAACCAATGCAATTAATGGTTGAGGCGATCCAAAGTGCCATTAAAGACACTGGACTCCCACCACCATCTGCTCAAAGGCTGCAGTCCAGCATTACAAGCATATCCGCTGTGCGCTGTTGGACATGGCCGTATCCGGACCTACCTGGCCTTCTGGCCGAGCAACTAAAGGTCAACCCACGGCACAAGAGGTATAGCACACAGGGCGGCCATAATCCAGCCCTCCTTTTGGATGAAGCTGCTCGCATGATATCACTTGGAGAAAGCAAAGTGGTAGTCATCACGGGCGGGGAAGCTCTGGCTTCGTGTAAGCATACGACTCTTTCAATCAAAGTGGCAAAACTAATTGACAGTTGTTAGTACAATCATGGACAAAGGTCAAGAAAACACCACCTCCTCATTGGAGTCCTCTCGAGAAGACCGCTAGCGCTACATTTTCGCCAGCCACGAGGGATCTCGGAGCAGGTATTAGAACTTAGTCCAGTGACGTGCTTTAGGCTAGATTTGCTGAATCTCTACAATTTATTCTAGGTCTCGGCTCAATCCATTCTATCGGTAGACCAATTCATATTTATCCGCTCTATGAAAATGGCTTTAGAGCATACCGCGATCAATCTTTATCTGACAACAATACTGAATCGTCACAGCTTTATGCCAACTTTGCCAAGATTGCGGAACACAACCCACAAGCATGGAGCTACGGAAAACCAACAGAAACAACAGAGACGATCGGAAAAGTGACCAGGAAGAACAGAATGATATGCACTCCATGTAATTTCAACCTGAATTTATCATTTCTGCATATCTAAAAGTTGTTTCTATCTAGATCCGCTACTCATGAACGCATACAATAATGTCAATCTAGCTGCCGCTTGCATTCTTACCTCGATCGACTACGCTAGAGAACTCGGCATACCAAGTTCGAAGTGGATTTACCCTTTGGGCGGTGCAGGCACAAAAGATAGCTTGAACTGTAATGCGCCGAATCCCCTTCTTTGTTGCCTGTTGACTGACTCCTGTTGTCTAGTCTGGGAGCGCCCAAATTTCTACAGCAGCCCATCTATTTCACATACACTCAACGCAGTCCTAAGTGTTTCTGGCCTGAGGAAGGAAGATATAGATCTCTACGATTTCTACTCGTACATCTGATTCGTTTCCGGTCGTGGTCGCAGCTGATGTGGAAATTCAGTTGCTTCCCTATCGTACCAAAACTGGCGTGCCATTACCTTGGACTGCCTATAGTCAATTCACCGAAGCCGATCACACTCCTAGGAGGTCTGACTTCCTTTGGGGGAGCGGGCAACAATTATTCGATGCATGTAAGCAAACCTGGCGAATAGAGCGACGAGAACATATCGATAACAAATTCCAGGCTCTCACGGAAATGGTAAGACAATTACGTCAAGATCATCTTCACAAAGGATTGGTTCTGGCAAATGGAGGATATCTCACGTACCAGTATGCGGTGTGTTTATCGGGCCAGCCAGGCAACGGACGATATCCGAAGGAGAACCCACTTCCCGATTTAATATCAGAAAGGGATGCGCCGGCCCTGGATTTAGAACCTAATGGTGAGGCTGTTATCGAAGTAAGTCAAAGGGCAAATCGAGATATATTTTAGTCATTAATGGTGGTCAAAATACAGACTTACACGGTCGAGTTTGGCCGGGACGGCTCTCCTTCAATGGGGTATATCATCGGGCGAATGAAGAACAACGGACGCCGTTTCATCGCCAACCATGGTGACATGTCAACATTGCAACAGCTTTCTAGTTCAACGGAAGAGCAGATAGGAAAATCCGGAACAGTGATGCGGGATCCTGAGGCAAAGGGCAGGAATTTGTTTTATTTCCCGAAGGAAAACAAGCTTTGAACATAAAGAGTTCTGCATCCAACTTGTACGTGACTCAAGTCTTTTAACTTCTAGACCACAACAAGGGTTCCGGTTTATTATATCTTGCTTGAGACGCTTTACCAGCACGATACAGACTGCTTGGTTATTATGCCCACCACGCTCAGAGAATAGCTTGGACTAGCATTGGTCTGTGTCTTGGTTTTCAAATGTGAATTCATCCCTTCTATAACGTGAATCATAATCCTCACGAAATAAAGCCATCCAAGTCCTCTACTAAGGTGGAATAATAGAGCCCAAAAATACTGAATAGTTACCCCCTTACATAACGGTTACACCGTGCAGCTCACTCACTCTTAAGGCCCAGAATTGACAATTTGGTCAAGCAACTTTGAATATTGCCATTATTGATTTGAAGTTTGATTAATATTATATACAAATATCCTTGTGCTTCAATAACAGTATTAAGTTTATGAAGTTAAACAATACTGTATGCCGAGTTGTCTTTATAGCTTTAATTAACGCATTTTAAGTCTTGATTATATTATAAGCAAACTCTAAGTCGAAAATAATTATATTCTTACAGTACTTTCACTAAATCCCATGAGCTCTTAGCCTAAGTAAATTGTAGCAGTCAGGCGGAGAGACTTTTGCACCCAACTGTTAACCTCACTCGTAAGCGGTGGGTCCCCAGAGTTTAGGTGCTTGGTTTCTTAGAGGGGATACAGCTTGGACCCTAGAACCGGCATCATTCCCGATACGACACCCGGGACAGACATGCAGGTAATTAATTCATAATTTATAAAAATTAAAAAACACCGTCCTCTTTGGAAGCTATCGACAGCTAGAAGAGAAAACCGAATTTAAAGCAACTCTAAGATCACCTGTATAACAAGGCAACCTCAGTTTGCAGCCCTTCTCTGCCGGATCCACAAGAATTGACTAGGACCCTGTCACGCACATTCTCCAGTCTCACACGACACAGAAAGAAACATTCTTTGATCACTCACAAATGTCTCCTGTACCTCGATTTTCGAGCCCGCCGCCGAAGCAGAACCATGTGACGCTGTCGTATCCCGCCGAGCAGATCCTGCTGGTCACGATCGATAGAGAGAAATACCACAATTCGCTTCCCCTGGAAGCCTCGTACGAGCTTGAAGCACTCTGGCAGTGGTATGATTACGAGGACTCTCTGTGAGTTTTCTTCTTCTTCTCGTCTCTCCGAAGAAAGGCACAGTGTACTACCGATGAATTTGACTGACATCTCCCTTGTTAGACGAGTGGCCATCATCACGGGCGCCGGGAAGAAGGCATTTTGTACCGGCATGGATCTCAAAGGTAGGATTACCGTGATTTAACGATGTTTGCCAATCGCATCTGACTCGGAGTAGAAAGGCTGAAGACACAGGATATGGACCCGTCAGAAGCTGCCGGGAGGCAGTTCCCGCCAGGTGGATTCGCCGGATTGAGCAACCGGGTTGGTTTGAAACCGTTACTGGCGGCATGTAATGGTTACGCTTTTGGTTGGTGGTGGTCCCAATTTCTCCATCAACCAACATGTGTCTCTCGACTGACGTGACGCAGGTGGCGGCTTTGAAATCATCCTGAATGCGTAAGTTTTTTTGCACCTTTTCGCCCCTACCTCCAAGCTCTGATTGGGCTAGGGACATGGTTATCGCTTCGGAAAATGCGAGTTTCGGTCTGCTGGAAGGGAAACGAGGGCTTGCGGCTTTGGCTGGGGCTCTTCCCCGCGTCATTCGAAACTTTGGGCTTCAGCGGGCCATGGATCTGGGGTTGACCGCTCGGATTCTGCCAGTGCGAGAGGCACAGGAATGGGGGCTCATTAAGGATGTGGTGCCGTCGGAAAAGCTCATTGAGAGAGCAGTTGCGGTTGCCCTCGAGATCACGGAATTGAGTCCCGACAGCGTCATTGTTACCAGAGCAGGCATACGAGAGGGTTGGGAATCGGCGAGTCTCAGTAGAGCGACGACGGCTACGGCAGAGAGATATCGGCACAGACTATTCACGGGAGAGAATATGCGAGAAGGTAAGAGCCTCTGAAATGACGAGCCACAATAGCCACCTGACAATTTTTCCCAGGGCTAGCAGCATTTCAAGAGAAGAGAATGCCTGTGTGGAGAGCATCTCGTTTGTAATTTTATTGCTGGATAGAGTATGACTGGGAGATCACATTCACCCGTATTCATGCACATACATTCCTCATCGTAATATATTATTCATAGAGTTAAAAAGAAGCAGGCTGCACAGATCAGAGCTTCGCTCTACTAATAAAGCCACCAGTTGAAGTCAGTAATTCCCGTGCACCAGCGACAATCTCTTCAACAATTTCCTTTGCCGGTTGATTTGCTTTTGTGACCATGCCACACACGTATCCTGCCGGCCTAGTAATGTCCGTCAGCCTAGCCTTTACGAACAAAAAGGGGTTAAAGATTCCACAAACCTCATTGTGGATTGTTCTTCGATTTCTTCTGTTAATTTGCCCTCGGCATTGAGAATTTCCAGATCGTGTTCCAGAGGAACGATACCCTGTTTTGTGAGCGATTCGATCTCATCCCGACGTTGTCGCTCCCAACGTTCGATATAAGGCGACGACAACGCTCGAAGAGGACGACCAGTGAAGATCGTGGTGCGGATAGTCGAGTCGAAGCCTGCGTTAACAATTCTGCATGAAAAAAGGAATGCCTATCAGCCCGCCATCTCCTCCTCGGGGGGGGGGGGTATTCTCGGGTTATCTCAAGAACGCACGCTTGCTTTGTCTGCTCTGATGCACTAGATTCTTTAGCTGTGATGAAGCGCGTCCCCACCCAGACAGCGCTGGCGCCGAGCATCAAGGCAGCGGCGAGGCCACGGCCGTCATAGATACCGCCGGCAGCGATGAGCTGGACCGGTTGTTTGGTGAGTGCAGACGTATATTGCTTGCATAGGTCGGCGCATGCTGGGATAAGGACACTATTAGGTCGTGGTTATTATCAAGCCGGATTGTAGTACCGAAACGTGAATAGCTCTTAGGTGGGGTGTTTAAAGCTGACCTCGTAGGTATGTCACCAGTGTGGCCACCAGCTTCGGCACCCTGAGCACATATAATATCCGCACCAGCCTGACAAGCTTTTATGACATGCTATGAGAAACGAAGCTTAGTCGATATCAAATCGAGACCAGAGAAAAATAAATTCAATACCTTGGGATGTCCAACCATGTTCATATAAAGGACTCCATGTCTGTGTAGCTTATCGACAATATACTTTGGCGGGACCCCCACGGCAGAGACGAATAACTTTGCGCCGCTTTCGATAATGATATCGACGAGCTCGTCCAATGCTCCTTTGGTGTAGTCGTGGTTCGTCTTGCGAGCTGAACCGCCGATCTGAGGAAGTAGGAGGTCGACGCCGAAGGGGGTCGAGGGATCCTTCAGGTTCGCCTTGACTTCGGCGATTAGATCGCGGAGCATCTGCGGTGTGTATCCGACTCCGCCAATGACTCCCAGCCCGCCGGCATTGGAAACTGCTGCCACCAGCGGACCGCCAGACGTGCGGCCCATCCCCGCCAGCAGGACAGGATGCTGGATGCCCAGCAGCTCCGTGATCGAGGTGGTGATGGACATGATTGATTGGCTCTGGTAGGAGCAGCGTCAATGTGAATTTATGTGTTGAGCGAATAAAACTCCCCTCTGCGTCAGCGCAAGCCCGGACGAAGTTTATGATCTGAATTATAGCTTGGCCTGAATTGGAGAACTGGAGTCCGTGGGGATTTGTCTTTTCAGCAACACGCCTGTCAACCCGAGTACCTGGGTCCGTTGAGGGACATGATCCTGGATTAAACGGATCCCTTCCTCCAACCATTCCTCTGAATCGTATCGCCTTGTCCCAGATGCAGACGTCTTCCGGGAACGCTGCCGCGACGCCGAGGCATGGGGGACACCACCCTAGGTGGATTGATACTCTCACCGCAAGTCCAGTCACGCCATAGACTCTGATCGCTGGAGAAACCAAACAGCTAGCAGGAAATCAATGTACATACCGGGAAGACTGCCGGCCACATCTCGCTCGCCGGGCTTCAACGTGGCTGATTCCATGCCGCCTTGAGGGCATCAACGGTGTGAAGTTGAAGTTGAAGAGCCGCTTGTCCGGATTCGCTCTGCGGGGCCCCGCCATCTTCCCCTGCCGACTGCGCGTGTCACAGGGATGAAGAAACCCATCATCTCCAAATGTCCCGTACTGTCCAGCACAGCGGGGATCTGTACCAGCAGCACACCTATCACATCCAGGACAATCCAGACCCCTCCGCCACCCCCGCAAAGAGTCCCCTGAGCTGCCTCCCGGCTGTGGGTTTCGGTTCCTGTGCTTGGCCTTCACCCAGCTTCAAATTGAGACATGCCCTCAGAGAGCTTGACCTCCATGCAAACGTCGCATCACCAAACGTCATACCACGGCTGTCCCCATACAGACATGACTGCCGCCGGAAACGTGACCCAGAGGTCGCCCATGCAGAGGGCACGCAGCCCAGCCGGCGGCGAAGACTCCGGGCAAGCGCAGGAGGGCCCGGTGCTGATGCCGGCGAACCTCCACAGCGTCAAGTCGGGCAGAGGTCGCGGAGACGCTGCCCAGGGGGCTGATCCGAGCGACCATCAACCCGGAGCCAGAGGCCGGAAGAGAAAGAGAATCCTGCTAGCCTGCAAGACCTGTCGCGCCCGTAAGCAGCGCTGCGACGGTCTGCAGCCGATATGCAGCTCCTGCCGGCTGCAGAAGTTGGACTGTGGCTATGAGTCCGCCAGCCAAAAAGCCGATGTGTCCCAGCTGTAGGTACTCCCTATACCTTCACGTGGTCAAGTTATGGTGCTGAACATGGGCCGTTCCTTACAGTTATGTTCACAATCTCCTGAAGCAGATCGAGTATCTGGAAGGCGAGGCAGAAGGGAGAAGATGGCAGAACCGAACGACAGAAAGAGACTCTCCTCGCAACCAGCAGTCCGTTTTCCCCCCTTCCAGTCCGCTGGAATCGACGTCAACACCGCCTCGGGCAGAGCCAGTGCTGGAGACTCTTCAGGATGCGTCCACCTCGCAACGGAGCGGTCTTGTTCAGCCGCCGCCATCGATCTCTGAACATGACTCTAACAACCATCAAACCGATGATGACGGTGACAGGACCGGGCCGCAGGATGCATATCCGACCCCGGAGACCATGGAGTTGCCGGCGCAGTGCTATCTCGGTCCTGCTTCCAATATTTCATTCCTAGAGACTCTCCTCACACCAAATGAGGAGCGGCGGCAGCAGCAGCAACTACAACAACAACAGCAAGCACAACATCGCGGAACAGGATTGACGGCTGTGTCCACCGGCATGGGCGTGGCATCGCAGTTATCGCCTTCGAAAAACTTCGCCAACCTGAGCAGTCTCATGGACTCATGGCCGCAGCGATATCTCGCGGATCACCTCGTGGAATGCTACATGAACCTGTGCTATCCGCAATATCCATTCCTGCACGGCCCAACCTTCCAGAAACGCTACGAATCGATCTGGACCGCAAAAGAGCGTCAAAGCAACCTGGTGACCGCAACCATCAACATCGTCTTCGCCCTGGGGTGCCAGTTCTCCTCGGATATCTCCCCCCAACTAGGCCAGGAGTTCTTCAAGAAAGCTACCTCACTGGTGGACTTCAATTTGCTTGGTTCGTGCACGCTCGGGACGCTCCAGGCCTTGATTCTCATGAGTCTCTATCTGCAAAGCTCCGCCAATCTGAACCACTCGTGGAATACGATCGGCGTGGCAGTCCGGCAGGCACAAAGCCTCGGGCTGCATCTGAGCAAGACCTATAAGTCTTCGTGGACACCGCTAGCGCGAGAGACGCGAAAACGAGCGTGGTGGGCGTGTTATGTGCTCGACAGCGTATCAGGGATCGTGCTAGGGCGTCCACAGATGATCTCGGAGGACACTTCCACGGGCGTTAGCCTTCCGACGTGTTCAGATGAGGAACTGGCTATGGCTGGACCTCAAGAAGCGCAAGAGCGGTCTACTTCACAGGCTGGTGTGGCCGACTTTACGGAAATGACTTTCTTCCTGGCTACAATCCGCCTCAGTGGACTGATGCGCGAAATCACGAAAGTGTACGATTGTGCCTTCGATCACGAGAGGGTACTTGGCATCGACGAGAGATTGTGCGAGTGGATCTCCAATCTTTCTCTCGACCGACGCTCAGAGATGGAAAGCAATGTAAACAACAAGTGCTGGCCGCACAGAGCAGTTCTGATATCACGGTAAGCCTTTCTTTTACCATTCCTGTGTCCCCCCACGAACTCTCCCTCCGAGATTCTCTGCTTATCCCTCTTGATACGCAGCTTTTTGAACTGGCGGGTCGTCCTCCACCGGCCTTGTGTCTCGCATAAGGCTACTGAAGCCGCCACTTTTACTCCATATGCTTCCATTCGCAGCGCAGCCGGAGCACGATTAACCTCCCTACGTGCTGAGCTCTGCACCGACGCAGCATCTGAGCTAATTGAGCATATTTCGAATTTTTATACTCAAGGTTTGAATAGTGCTTGGTGGTACGACTTGAATTGTATGTCAACACGAGCTCTTCTCCTCTTGCTTCTCAAAATTCCATCCCGCCGTTGCAACAATCGCGATGCTGACTACGGAACTGATTAGATCTCTTCTCGGCCGCAACGGTCCTACTCGCGCAGATTCTGCGCCAGCACCACAAGGCTGATCTTCATCGGCACGTCATCGGGCTCGCCATGGACGTCATGCGGGGCATGAACAATTCCGGAAAGACTCTTGCCGGAGAATACCTCCGCATGGTGGAGGAATTGCAACGACAGGTCGCCAGCCAGATACCTTCACTGGTACCTCTCAGTGGCCCACACTATCCACAGCTTTTAAACTCCGGAAATCCAAGTTACCACGGTCCCATGGATGATGATTCGGGGGGCAGAAATGATCGTGATGCCGTTCGAGAGTCGATGCAGTTGGGAGCCGACGAGACCCAGGGCATGGCCATGGCCAATTCCTCAACGGCAATGGGCGAGACGGATCTGAATGCATTGTTGGAGTCTTTGTCCTTCCCATGGAACCTGCGGTCGGAAGCTATGATGCCATACAGCGACGATTTCATGACTGGTTTCTTAGACCCTACTGAACTCAACGACCCTGCTTAGGTCTTTAGATCCTCCGAGGATACGATTCACCAATGCCAATACCTCGAGCTTTTCAGCCTCCTTCAGTAATGGCACCGTTCCCACAGCTACGACTGACCTACCTTACTCAGTCAGGTCAATATGAATGAAGAGAAAGTTGCTGAGAATCCGTCTTTCTTGAAAGCGGCAAAACCTCAACTATACTAAGCATTGGTATGCAGAACCAAGAGGAATCCTGCCCTACCGCTGTTTCTTCCCACGAGCTATATCCAGGAGCATGGTTTACGCCGTCAAATGATAAAGCGCTCTTCAGATTTGGCCAATCACCTTATTTTATATACCGGACAGCGGCGATTAAATGTTTGAAGCTCGTTGAAATTGAGGAATGCTTTGCAGGAAGATTCAAAGATGGTCGATCTAGCTGATCTTGTCGTGGAATTTGATTATCAAAAACCGCTTGGATACAGCTCTTTTTGTGGAGATTGAGGATATCGTGAGAAAGCCACTCTACCCCCCTCATTGGATTAAATAATACGAATCTGCTTTCGGGAACAATATGGCAGGACTCGTTTGAATTAACATCTGGATGAATATATGTATATATATTGTAATATTAATGGTATTGTAGTATCGTGATTGTCGACATAAGAAGTTTACATTTGCATCACGGATTCTCAAAATAATTATGATACGCGTATGCTAGTAAAGAAAGCAAGTACCACAAGCAGTGTCTCACAGAGTGACTTTTAAACTTGACATGTATCCAGCCCCAGATCTGCATTGCTTAAGTTTATTGTAGTTGAGGTGAACCCTGTCTACACCCACGGACTTACAATATACAGCGAAATCGAGAAATAGTTATTATATTATGCTTTTAATAATCATATATAATTTTGAGCTATATCTTTGTGATATTACAAGTGATATAATATTGATTTAATATTTGCATTAAAAAAATCCAGAATTATTAATTTTTGCTTTTACAATTGAAGGTTAAAGTTTTCTTAGCTGCTAAATAAGCAATTTAACCTTCCCAAGAAAAGGTGCAGCCTTGGTGGAGGTTTGTAATCCTGCAAGAAGTGATTGGCGAGACTGCGGCTACAGTAAGCTTGACTTTGCGGGATCGATTCCGTCTACCGCCCGTACGCTTTACTTGTTTGTTCGACTGACTGTCGGTGGAAGTCGACTGCTGTGATTAAACTTGGAGAAAGCTGAAGCCATGGATGCTAGTTGTCGTCTCCCAATTCTGCTATTATCATCCCAAAATTACTCGCTGTCATCATCCTAGTGTTCATCTAGCTCTCAGCTTCCTCGCCTGGCCAAGGTCTAGCATTGCAAATGAATAAATCAGCAATGTCATCGAATTGTAGCAGTTCGATACTTTTGGCTAAAGAAGTCGCAAGAAGCCTTCAGTCAGCCCACCAATCAAAATTGTATAAACGCACTCAGCTCCTTGATGCAAACCAGCTTTGTCTCCTCTTCTATAATCTCAACCGACCCGATCTGGCTGAAGAGGTGCAAGATGGCACTCCCCTGCCACCAGGCGGCCATTTGATTTATTTCACACCGAGGACGCCCACGGAGCAATTGAACGGTGATGGAACTGACGCAACTTTTGCTGCCAGACCGCCCTATCAGAGACGAATGTGGGGCGGCGGTGAGATGGAATGGGAGCGTGGTAATCCGCTACGCATCGGAGACACAGTCCTTGAGATTACGAAGTTAGAGAGCTGCGAGGTCAAACAGGATTCTCAAGGGGAAGAGATGTTGTTAATGACGGTAACACGGCGCCTAGAAAACAAGAACGGATTGGCCTTGACTGATAAACGGCGCATTCTGCTCAGGAAAAACGTGACACAAAATTCAACGGCAACTGAAAAGAAGCCACTTTGTTCACAAAGATTTCGGCAACAGGGGACAAAAATGGCCACTCTCAATGGTCCAGTCCTCAAACCACGCAGCCGTAGTATAATACTTGACGAGGTCACTGTTTTTCGGTACTCTGCGCTTACCTTCAATGCCCACAAGATCCATTATTCCACCCCCTGGGCACAAGATGTCGAGCAGTACCCGCAGCTCGTCATTCAAGGCCCTCTGAGTCTCACTCTTCTTCTCGAGTTTTGGGGAGACGGCCACACTCCACGCCAGCACGACCTCAGTCTTGAAGAAAGGGGTCAGTCCATTAGGAAATTAACGTATCGTTCGATGAAACCACTTTTTGTTGGCGAGAAGTACATTTTCAACATGATCGATCAAAGTTCAAGGAAGACATCACTTTGGATAGAGAAAGAAGACGGCACCATTGGGATGAAGGCTGAAATCGAATGCTTTCAGCAACATGAGAGCTTGTAAAGCGCTTCAGGCAGAAGAATCATCAGGATCTGCTTCATGAAAACCTGCGATGCATTACTGGTGTCTCTTAGGAACGAGTCCGAAGATCCAAGTGCACTAGCACCCAGAGGATCGCCCTCCATTGTCGTGAGTACTACATAAATCTGAAGCGCTTATAGAAACCTTTCGAGAGTTGAATCCACTCAAATGCGTGGGCCTTATTTCTCTCCTCAACGTCCAACTAGAATCTAAATACTACAGCATTTCCTGTAATTCTGGAAATTGAACCCCTCTGCTCATAGAAATTCAGTTCTAATGAACTATTGTGTGTAAAACTTTTAAAACTTTAAATACAGCATGTGGTACGGTACGTATCCGTACGTAATATACTAGCTGTGCTTATTTAAGTTACAGCTATGAAAAAGTTACAGGAAGGTATAAACGGTCAAGCCAGAATGTCCGCCACAAATCTCATTCTGGCCTCTTTAGGGTTAGAGGCCCTGTTGGAGAGAATGTTCTTAAAATTTTCCTCCAATTCGATGGTTATACAGCTCTTTACCGCATTCACCTCTTGGCCGCAATTGCCCTCTATACGACCAGGCAAAGAAATAATGAGATATGGCGCTCTTTAATCTCAATTTTCTGACACTACGACATAAATTATTCCCAAAAACCCTGTATTTGACCAAGAGAAAACTAGGCCATGATAAACTCCCTCCAATCCATTCCTGCCCTGCCTATAAAAGGAATGTTACGGGGTCTCGACCCCTCACATTAAGTAAGTCTAGGAGAGAAGGTATAAAAAGAAAAGATTTAAGTGTGAGGGTATAGTTTATATAGAAAGGAGCCGGGGGCGCGCTACGTTGCGAGAAGAATCTGCTTATAATTAAACGATATATTGAGTAGATCCTGTTTAGATTTCTTAGGGGCCGATTTGGTTCCCTTCAATATAGTCGTGTAAAGTTGACAAGTTTCGCATAGCAGGTAGAACTTGTTACTAGAAGCGAGAGCAGGAGCCTGACTGAGTAACCTGAGTAGGGGGTGAGACGAGGGTGAGTAGCGCCTGAGTAGAGCGTCGCCGACTAACCGGGTTGGAAGCGAATGTGAAGAAATGTCGTCTGAGACTTCCAGAAAAGGCCTTTGAGATAATAGTGAGATAAGGAACGTTGACAGATTCGAGTAATGCTTACTAGAACAGTTTAAGTCCCAATAGGGAATTTAGAGTCTACCGTTCATAGTGAATTACAAAATAGGAAATAGAGGTAGATAAAAATATGTATTAAAAAATACGGATGCAAATCCCTAATTTTAAACGTAGATAGAATAGCGCGATATCGTTTAGTCATATCTATATGACTAATCTTGTAGAGGCACAATTATTCTTTTTCTTCTCTATCTAGGCATAATTCAACTCCGCAAATTCGATAAGTTGCAAAAAGTTAACATCTCTGATTAAACTAAAGTCTTGCTAAGAATGAGTTTTACTGTGCTACCACGTTTGACTAGAACTAGAAAAAGGCATACGCTTATTTATAGCTAATCTACAGTTCTTTACAATGGCTTCGCATAAATCGAATCACCCTCTACCCAGAGGCTCGTCCCATACTTCTCAGATGCCCTTTTTAACATCATGACTGTATCTTTTTCATCCTCTGGATGACACAAGAAAGTTTCATTCTGGTCACTATGCCTCACGAATCGGAATGATACCTTCGATTCCGTACCTGGATTTCCTTCGGGAAACTCCAAACTTGCGAGTAACCCGACCCAGTCCCCATGTGCCATTCCCAGATGCCCCATATGGAAAGAGAAACTGCCAAGACCGTAGAAGATAGGTTTATTGTTATGAAAGCTCACCGGAAGAGGGTGATGCGGACCATGTCCCATTACGACATCAGCGCCAGCGTCGATCGCTGCTGCCGCAATTTGTTCCATATAGGTCAAAACTTCTTTCCCAAGACCCCAGTGACAGCTAGCAATAAGTACGTCGACCTTTGGCCGTAAGGCCTTGATGTCGTTCTTGAAAGCAGCAAGATACTCGGGGTCTACCCAGGTAGTGACAATGGGCGGAATTCCAGGGCGATTGACGGGAGGGATTCCTGAGTGGTACCGATACATAAGAGCTTCATACGCAGTGTGCCCAGGAAGAGGTGCCACGCCTGCGCCAGTGGCATCTGCAGCATGATCTGTCGGCCAATAGACTGAGGTACGTTGAAGAAATCCATATTTGCGCCCGCCGCGTTCAATAATGACTGGTTCGCGAGCTGCAGCAATGTTGGCACCTGCTCCTGTATGAGGAATTCCCGCCTTGTCGAGGGTCGCGATTGAGCCAAGGATATTGCGTGCTCCATAGTTGATATTGTTTGCTAGTCCCACTGCTGCGATTTTCCCATGATGAAGGGCCTCGGCGCCGACGATGGGGTTGGCAAAGAAACCTTCGTGTTGGATCGAGTAGGCTTGTTCCGGCGTGTCCAAGACACATTCGAGATTCGAGATCACAATATCAGCAGCGCTTAGAGAGTCCGCGACCTTCCTAAATGGCTCAGTGGGCTCCTTGACGCCGAGCAGGTTGATATCACCCGTCATAATGAGATTAGTCTTTTTGGGAAGCATCTCCCTTCTGACCAACTCCGGCCCCTTCCAGACTTGCTTGGGAATGAAAACCGTTCCTGTCATGATCCTTCTTGATGTTCGTTGAAAGGCCAACACTTCAAACTCAATCGAGTTTGAAGATCTGTTTGAAGCCTTGGCTTCGACCGAAATCGGCATGATCCCCTCGGGATGACAGATTTGTAGGACATTCCTTTTCGTACTATCACTCCTGATTGTTCTCGATAGCACACTCTCTGGTATGCGACTACATGCAGCAACACAGACCGCAGCGGTCCCGGCAATGGTGTCGTGACATAGATTCATAAATATCACGCGGACCGTTACATCGGCATCATCTTGCGTCGGAGGGGCCACGAGGATGACGAAAGGCAAACCGGGTGACTGCTCGTCGACCGATTTCCAATCTGTACACATTCCAATAAGTTGTGCAGCTTTACCCCTGAGCTCCTTGCAGCGTGCCATGGCCGCAACATTTTTATTGATATCCTGGGCAGATTCTGATCCTGTCAGCCCTATGTCTGCTGCTCGCACGAAGACCGAGATATTTGCTACGTCGCAAATCGTACAGTCTAGCTCCGTTCCCTGAACAGTCACTCGATCTGTTGTATGGCCAGTCGGATTAATCCCTTTTGAGCGACTTCCCCCAATAGTCTAAAGCACAGCTAATTAGCAAGCCTTTCAGTCTCTAGTTTGGTCAACCGTCTCCACCCCGACGATTCCAATACTTACATTTCTGTAGTCCATCAGAATAGGGGCGCTTGTGCCCGGCACCCCAGCAATCTTGGCATCCCCGGCCGAGATGCTAAATCCTGACTTCTTGTCCACCGGCACGTGCGCAATCAGAATACGCTGTGTATTCGTATTAAAGATGCGCACTTCGGTTAACGCTGTGTTGCCATTGGCACTGTGTTCCTTACAAGAGCTCTTACGCGCGCTCTTGCCCAATAATCCTTCGTCAATTGCAAACGGGCCAACCGCAGACGAGATATTGCCGCAATTGCCTTTATACGAGACCTGGTCTTGGTCCACAGCAACTTGGGCGAATGTGAAATCAACATCAGCATCTTCGCGGCTGGAGGGGCGCACAATAGCTATCTTGGAGGTATGCGTCGAGCGGCCACCCATGCCATCAATTTGGTGAGCGTCAGGACTGCCCATCAGCCGTTTTAGAACGATGTCGCGCAAGGGCCCCGGAGGCGGAATGTCATGCTCGTGGAAAAACAAAGCTTTGGAAGTGCCACCTCGCACATAGGCGCAGGGAATCCCGTACTGGTCCACATGGGCCATTTTAATATAAGATATTTTCTATGAAACTGACAGCTTGATCCCCCGGTTGCAGTGTAGAATGCGTGGACATAACCGATGAACAGCCTGATCAAACATATAAGTCGTTTTATTTACCATTTTTGAGAACTCATGAGCATGTGGAGAAAAAGTCCTTAGCGTAAAATTAAAATGTATGTGTTGACAAGTCCCCGTTCGCGGCCCGACAACAAATGAAGGGCGGCCAAGTCAAAAGTCGCCGATTTTTAGCTCGCGCTTCACCAAAAAAATCGGCCACTTACTTATGTCCGCCCCGCAGAGGCAGGCTAACTCATGATCAATGCTTATGCTGGCCTATCATGAACAGTGCCGATACGGCCCATGGCCCCCAAAATCGGACCGCAAAGGAAATCTTCAGTGTTATTTTTAACCCCACATTTCTTGTCGCGGAGATGCGGGGTGAGCTACTAGGAATAGACTAGCAACATTATATAAGACGAAGGAGATGAAACTCCTGTTGCGGGGAATATCTAAGAGGAATACATGTCTTTCTATATCGAGGTTACAATATATAGCCTTTGCTCACGTCGTACTCTCTCAAGCACATACTTTCTCCAAGAAATTCTGTGATAAGAGCGTCAATAATGGCTACAGGCAAAGTCGAAGACATCCTTGGGCCTTCGGATGTCGAAATGGTTGAAAACGATGGAGGCCTAGACGACGTGAAAGAGGTCGACTCAGATGCGTACGGGCCTCAGAGCCTACGTATAGGGCGCAAGACGAAGGCAGAACGGACATTGTTACTCAAAGCCGATTTGTGTATTGTGCCTCTAGCTGCCTTGTGCTACCTCGTTTCGTATCTAGTAAGTCTTGCGTTCTTGCATCTCAAAGACAGATGCTAACATATAGGGAACATAGGACAGGAACAACATCGGGAATGCCCGCCTCATGGGCTGGGAAGCGAGCATCCACATGACGAATTCGCAGTATTACAACGTTTCGTCATTGTTTTGTAAGTCAAAACGAAATTATCAGAGTGTGCCTGTCTTGTAGTACTATTAGCTGATATGACATAGTTGTCGGGTATTTACTTTTCATGTTCCCTGCAAACATCCTCGTTCGTTACATTCAACCTCAGCGAATGATCGGCACCGCAGTGATAATGTTCGGGGTTCTGGTCCTTTGTCTTTCTGCCGCAAAGAGCTACGGCGCCGTCTTGGCACTTCGAATCCTCGTTGGCTGCTTCCAGTGCTGGGTTCAAGCTATTGGGCTTTACACCCCATATTGGTACCAACGGAACGAGGTTGCCACACGTGGTGGTAAGTACGATTCTGTCTCCGGAGTCCGTTTTATGTATAATTTTTTCCTTCAAGATTGATTCTGCGCTCTGTGCAGGACAACGAGGAATGATTATTTATTACCCAGTCACCGATTAACATTAACCTAGCTGCTTATTACTCCGCTGCGACACTCTCTGGCGCTTTCAGCGGCTTAATAGCGTATGGTGTCCAGACTCATCTGAACAATGTCGGAGGACGCAAAAACTGGCAATGGCTCTTTATCATTGAAGGAACTCTGGCAGTTGGAGTCGGCATCATCTTTTGGCTTCTTCTTCCACCGTACCCAGATCAGATCAAAGGCGAAAAGCATTGGCTCTTCAGCCCGGAAGAGATCACCCTTGCCAAGGACAGAGCACGATGTATCTCCTCCCCTGATTTAAGCTACTGGCAACGGGTCACTGACACATGAAAGCCTACAATACCCTAAACGCCAAGATAGAAGTCTCGCAAATCTGGGCTACATTTAGAGATCCAAAGACGTACTTCTTTGCCTTTCTCAATGTTGGTAACACCCTCGCCGTCTCTTCTGTTGGGATCTTCCTCCCAACCTTCATAGCTGCCTTCGGGTTCTCGCCTGGTATGCCCAGCTGCACATGATATCTTCACCAGATACTAAATTTTCAATAGTGAAAGCTCAGCTATTCTCCGTTATTCCTTACGCATGCGCCTTCTTCTGCCTCATCATCGTCTGCTCCATCAGCGACCGGCTGAACATGAAATTCGTCCCAATAATTTGCCTCCTCTCCATCACTCTAATCGGCTATATAGTTCTCATTACAGTCACGTCCACTTCGGCCCGAATCGTCGCCACCTGTCTCGTTGTCGCAGGTGCTTATCCGGCCGTCGTACTAATCGTGACTTGGATCGGAATCAATACGGCCGGGTTCACCAAGCGTGCTACAACATGGTCTGTTGCAGAGATCTGTAGCAACTCATTCGCCATCATGGGGTCGCATGTCTACACAGATGCGCCACGCTATATCAAGGGACACTCGATCCTTATTGCATTCACGTGTTGCAGCATGATCATGGCTTCCTGCCTCTACCTGTACATGACGATGGAAAATAAGAGGAGGGACAAGGTTGAGCAAGAGTTTCGCGAAAGAGGTGAAACGCATCCGGATATGAACAAAACATTGGAACAGCTATATGATCGTCATATTGCCTTCAGATACACTCTGTAATTAGTTCCTAAGTTCCCCTTACCTGGCTTTTTTCCAAAGTCACTAGTAGAAGGGTGGCGATAGTGCAAAAGATAAAACAATATCTGCGGTTGTTGTTGGGTAATGGGATTTTATTGGCTTTTTGCTGATCAAGGATGGGAGCAAGGGATTTCATTGCACATAGAGAATCAACGAAGAGCAAAGAGCCTAGCACACATCTGAACATTCTTTTCGGCCTGCGAGGGCATGGAATTTCCTTAAAAAAATACTTGAGAAAGGGTTAGTCCGGATCTAGGATATCTTCTCTTCGACCAATCAAACCGGGTATGGCTTGTAAGTTGGCATCGTTAGCGGCGTTTCTATAATATAAGTGGGAAAGTAATACTGGACCCGCAATCCCCCCAAGGCTCGATTCCCCGCCCATTGAAGACGATTTGTATTTTTAGCTCGCATTATACATACCGCACTGACTTGGAGGTTTAAAGGGGGGTGGGGGTGGTCGTACCGAAACGGCTCTTCCCAAGGCTTATTAGCCTGCATACTGCTTAAACTCCCTACAGTAGAATTCGAAATCGGCTTCAGTCCGGAACACTCAGTGATTTTGTTTTGACCCCACATTTTATGTTGCACTAGCCATCTATGGCTAGTCGCATCGCTAACCCCTACCTTCGCTTCTCTCCCTTCTGCACGTGATGTACGCCAGAATTTTTCGCTCTTGAGGGTCACGTGCCAGACGATTTGGTCGAACGATGAGGATCAGCTGCAGAGCCGCTGTCTTCCCCAAAAGCTCTATCGACAACTTGACATCCAACCCATTTCGAATCAAAGATGGCTAGTCTCCCATACAAGCCATTACTTTTCCACAAGTATGAGATACGGATCTTAGTCTTGGAAGGCAAAATTGATGAAGAGCTGGATATCCTTCTTCTTGGATCCCTGGAGCACGATTCTTTGATCGAGCCGGACCCGTATATCGCCCTCTCGTATTGCTGGGGGGATCCAAACAATCCAAAATCCGTTGCAATTAGGACAGATTTAAACACCCCTCTCCAAAAAGTGATTATTACCGCCAACCTGAACTCGGCTCTCTAGGCCTTGTGGAAGAGGAAGGAGAGTGGTTTGAAGCGCTTGCGGGTTTGGATATTGCGATTTGCTCATATTTCGACCGATACTAAACGGGATACTGCGGAAACTTGAGGTTTATACTTTAGTTTTGTGAGGTGATTCGTTTTGCACAATTATCTAGTGAGATCAAGCGATGTACTTTGAAATAGCTAGCAGATGAAAGAACTCTGAAAGAAACCCGAAGAAGTAACAGAAACTTTGGAGCGCAAGATAAGCAGAAAGTTCAACAGAATCAACGTCCTGCTCGCGAAGCCCTTATTTGCAAATAAAAGCAATAATCTTCCACTCCCTTCGTCACCTTCAAAAGGAAGGTAGAAAGTATGCCATCTTATACTTCTCCTTGCAACATGGAGGCAGAACCACTTTCAATATCCCCTCCTGCCCTGTCCCCGTGCCGCCATAGCAGCAGCTTGTCTCCGACGCGCATCTTGTAATTGTTCCAGCCTTGCTTGTGCAGCTATCCTTTGATTAATGGTCGCTTCCAGACTTTGTGTCAAGTTCTGGAATTGAGTGGTTGCGGTTCGGAAGCGATTCTCCCACGTTACAAGGTTGACTCGAAGTTTTTGTGCTCCTAGGAAGATATCGACCCGTTAATTTACATTTTTGCTATCTAACCAGTTTTGAGAGATATAGAGAATTAGGGTAGAGGCAAGACTGAACTGGGTTAGAGAGTGAAAACTGACCTGGTGAGGCTTGATTTTTGAGCCCGGCTTGGATGTTCCTCAAATTGTTGATTTGCACTTGACAATTCGCCCTAACAACATCGGCCTTCGTCCGCTCACGAGTAATGCTTCCAATGCGGTGTTGAAGGTCTTGAATTGTGCGGGAGAGGCGTTGGAGATCTGACATTGTGACAGCCTCGCTGATTTGCGCGACTCTATAACTCGGAGAGATAGATATAAATTAACGAACCGATTGGCAGAAAGCAAGATATAATAAAGAGATTCCGTAGATAGTTCTGATGGTAGGCTAGTGATGAGGGAGGTAAGTAATGCTAAGAGAGGAGCAACTTATTAGGGCCCTAGATCGGGCGCTTAACAAATGTTTCATGAGGCTGTGAATTTGTCTTGTAAAAGGTAGTAGAGGCTGCCTGACGAACTTAAAAGTAGCATTTCGAAAATCACGAAAACATTAAGAATAGATCTTTTCGCATCAAATTTTTATTCAAAAATAAAGCAGCCCTCAATCTTATTTTCTGGTCTCTATTGAAACTTTCTAACTTGGTGATCTGTCGTGGTGCTGATTGAAAGCTGGGGTGTGTTTTGGTATTCCTCTTTTGATGTTGCCGGGGGAGGACATAATTAACGTGCGCGCAGGGGGGGTCGGGTAGTAAGAAAACCTAAAGCTTTAATGTTTTAAATAGTAACATTTGAGATTAAACGAGGGAGCTTGGCCAGATGGTTGTTGCTCAACTAATCTGAATGCTAACTTCTCCTGTGGGCAAAAAGCTCCCTTAATTGGGTTCAATAATCGTAAAGTGGACTCCTTCATAACCCTGCACAAACTCCTCCTTGTTGGAGCAAATCAGAAGGATGACTTTTTTTTTTTGGAAATCTTTGTGCATGTTTTTCTCATATGTCGGTTACGCTCCACACTAAGGCTACTGAACCCCGAGATAAGATATTTTCGCTCTTAGGGTTGTGCCACGATGGCTTTACGCTTGTTCAGTTGCCAAACTATGAATAATCTCTGGAATCAATTATTTCGAAAATAAGTAAGCTGATAATAAAGGTCACGAGTTAGCCAACGCCTCTGAACTCGAGCTCAAGCAGCGAAGGAGTGTCTTGAGAACATTATCAACTATTTCTTTCCAGAAGCAAGAAGTCAGCTCCCATGATTTCTATGACTGCTTCCGTATGCTTTGGTCTCCCCTTGGTCGAGGTTCTATCTATGATACACGGCTTATTGACTGGATAGATGTTAATGCATCGTTCAAGATAGGAAATTGGAGTTTGCATGACTGGTCGCAACTTTCAAGCCCGCATGCTTCACGCGTATCGCAGTCTGAAGGGTACTGGCCCCCTAGCCTATGGGAAAATATGAATCAAGTAGTCGAACAAGTTTGGGAAGTGGAATGAGGCTGGCTGAAGTAGCGGATAATAAGGAAGTGGTATTCCCACAAGAAGCTGGAGCAATTGCAGCTGCCGGTGTACTCACGGCAGCCAATCTTGTCGATCCTCCTACGGAAGTGTTTGATCATGTTTTCTTTGATAGAGGATGCAGCTACCCAGTTACATTGCGGCAAAGAAGTCCAAGCACCTTTCAAGTTGTGGCAGGCGCATGGCTTGACCCTGATACTCCCGGACTCGAGCGTTACTGGGATTGGGCCAGTGGGAAGGGTTCACTTGATACCACCGAAATTAGAGTCTTAGGTCTTGTGTAAGCATGTTGCATGCCAACTTGTCAACGGTCAAGTAGTTCAATATATTTACTCTTCTTCAAGCACTCTTACAGCTGGCTACAACAGAGAAAGATAAATAAGGAAGAGAGAACGAGAAGGGATTAGACGCTATGTCGAGACTGACGACTATTTTGAGATTAGAGAGGCCAATCAAATACACAGGAGGTCGAGAATAACCCTCTAAAGTACTAATCTCCTATAGGTGTTCAAATCACGTGTAGTGCTGCAAAGCAAAGAGATCAGCGAGAGTAATTTGGGAATGGCCCATTTTGCTGTTTCATGGCAGGCTATGTTGGTGACCTAAAAAATAAGTAGTTAGTCCAGATTCCAATAGCTGCCATGGAGGGAGACGCATTGTTTTGTACATACCTGAAAGTCATAGGATCTCTTCCGAAGAGAATTCAAGAAGAGGGCTAGGCATGATCCTCGCAGCATTGAAGAAGACGGTCTCCAGCTCACCAAGCTGGTTGACTTCAGCCAGTGCCTTCCGAAGTTCTACAGTTTTCCTGACACCTACACTCCACGTGCGGACGTTGATGCGTCGGTCTGCCTTCTCCGCTGCTGTCAAGACAGCATTCTTATCAATCTGGAGTTGGTTCTGGTTTCTCGCGAGTAGGGCAATATTTTCAAAGCGTTTCTGTGCAAAGAGTTTTGCGACGGATTGGCCGATACCTGTGCCGCTGCCAATGACTACAAGAGTAGGAGCCATTCTTGACCGCTGGAAACTTTGGCAAGATGAAGATTAATTTGAAAGGATATTCTATGTGCGATGTATTGATTTTCTATGAAAAGATGGCAAATGCAAAATCACATTGTCTGTCTACTTTCTTACAGCCACTTTACTTCCTAACGGGCTGGAAATTTTCAAATTCCATATCTGTGATTCATGCCATTTCATTTGGTTGTTAATCTCATACGTTACTTAACACTATTTGATTGTAAATCAAATCGTAATTCCAAATGCTTACGCCATCTTGTTGTAATGTTGTTATGTCTTGATAATGCCTATGTGCGCTAGTATTTCTACAGCATTAGAGGTCCACTTCGGGACCAAACACTAGGCCTTTATATATTTACAGCCTCTCAAGTTTAAGCTGTATTTGCCAAAGTTTGAAAGGTGATGGAAAAGGAGAAGGATAGATTGGGAATAGGCAGATATGTAAAAATTGTGGTCTTTTTGATCCCTCTATTGTACTTTCAATATGATTTAATTGACATTTAACATCAAAATAGTGGATTGATGGAAACAAATAATATGAGTTAAGATTCAAAAATAACATGATATCTACATGAATTCTCGTACACAGAATCTAATAGATTCCTTCACTCATTTCCCAACACTCTCTTTGTACATGTGAATCACCTGAGGATTCATGTATGCCAAAATACCTTGCATACCCTGTTCAGCTCCAATACCACTCTCCTTGTGGCCTGCGAAGACCGCCTGGGGCAACGGCCTCTCAAAGCTGTTAATCCATACCGTTCCGGCCTCAATTTGGCTGGCGATTCTGTTGGCCGTGTCGAGATTACTAGAATATACGGAACCTCCTAGCCCTGTTTTGGTATCGTTAACTCTTGTTAGCAACTCCTCCTCCGTCGTCCAAGGCATCATTGGAACAATCGGGCCTAATATCGGTCAGCACAGCTCCATCACCGCCACCAGTTGAATACTTACCAAAGGGCTCCTCCCTGACAATCTTGGAATCGTGTGGCGGGTTATCTACAATTGTCGGTTTCACGATGAATCCCTTCTCACCACCAATTTCACCACCCATGGCGAACTCATAACCATTCGTCTTACAGTCCTCAAAGAACCCCTTGACGATCTCATATTGCATCTTGTTCTGAACTGGGCCCATCATGAGCCCGGTTTCACCCGCTCCACCGACTTTCCAAGTGGATACAACCGCCTTCACGGCTTGCAGCATCTCCTGATAAATATCTGAGTGGACATAAATTCTCTTGCTGGCAATGCAAACTTGTCCCGAATTGAAAAACATGCCCAGGGCCACCAGTGGAGCGACTTTATTTATGTCGACATCTGGACAGACGATGCAGGCACTGTTTCCGCCAAGCTCGAGAGTAACGCGTTTCAAAGTTTTAGCTGCCGCTGCCATAACTCGCTTACCCGTAGCAATAGATCCCGTAAAGGAAATCTTGTCAATATCGTAGTGCTCCGTCATCAAGGGGCCGAGCTTGTCATCTCCATTCAATGTCTGTAACACTCCCGGGGGAAGATATGGAACAGTCATTTCCGCAAATTTCAGAACTGAATAAGGGGTAAATGGAGATGGCTTCACGATTACCGTGTTACCGGTCAGGAGGGCACCACAGATCTTCCCCATCGACAAGATGATTGGGAAGTTCCAGGGGCAGATGGCTCCGACTACCCCGAGAGGGACATAGTTTAGGGATAAGCGTAGTTCGGCGTCGTCCTGGAGGATTTCTGTGCCGGGGGACGCAAGTGCCGCTATTGGGGTGTAAGTCCGGGGAGAAAACAGCAACACTGGTGGGGCAACTTACCATGATATTGTATGATACGAAGAGCAGCATCAACCTCGCCCTGGGCAAATTGTATCTGTATATTGAAAGTTAACAAAGTACCCCTTTTTCACTGTCTGTCAAGGATATTTTGGTGTTGACTTACCGGCTTCCCACATTCAAACATGAGCAAATTTCCCAGTTCCTCGCGGTGTTTCGCAAGCTCATCGTGCAGTTGCATAAGTATATCCTGCCTGTCGCTCCACGACTTCTTCGACCAGCTCTTGAAAGCTTCCCTGGCAGACTTGACAGCATCGTCTAGATCCTGCTCACTGGCGATAGGGACATCCCACAACTCAGTTGCGTCGGACGGGTTTACGCCATGGTGCATTTTGGTACTACTGCGTAAACCTCCGGCAACGACGTTGTGGAACTTTTCCCAGTCAATAGAGACTTTTTTATGGACTCCATTTGTGCCATTTGTGCCATTTGTGCCATTTGTGCCGTTTGTGCCGTTCATGCCGTTGGTACCATTCGTGCCGTTCGTTTCCCCCATTTCGCTCAGTTATAACTTTGAGGACTTAGAAATTTGAAATCGAGTTTTCGATAATTTGACGGGAGATTAGTCTTTCTTTAAAGGGCAGAACGGACGTCTGGAAGGGAGATATGGAAAAAGATAAGTGAAGAAATGAGGACATTTACTCATCATTCAGGCTGTATGAAGTGGGGCTATTCCGATGTTTAATCCCCACATTGATAAAGCTGGGAAGCGAAAGCGAGGAAGCTGGCCACGCTTTGATCCCACATGGCATCCCAAATGAGTGATTTCACAGATCAGCGATTTCAAAGATTGGCGATTCCAGCTTATCAAATTTTTTGTTACTTGTCATGTCTTGTATCTCACTAGGATTTTTTTTTTCACTCCCAAGCTCGTTGCTGTTTCGCCGCAGTACTTTCAAATACCTGATTATCAGTAGTCCCACAGACATCTAATATAGGTTGAAAATATAATGCCACGGGCAAAATCGCCGGTTCCTTTGTTTGAACGGCAGAGCTTATTTTATCGAGCATGCCGAGTTCGAAGGCGTTGAGATCGTCGCACTTGGTACGAGATCATTTAAGGTTATTCTACATGATTCTCGCTAGCGATTACCCCACATCACACTTCTGACAGGATGAAGGTGATCGAGTGGCCACTTCCTTGGCCATAGCGACGCGATACCATTCGTTTTTTTGGGCTTGAAGATGGAGCTGATGTCGATCTTGGCCCTGATAAGCATCACAGGATCACAGGGGTGCTGATTTGATACTGTAACCGGAAAATAGCCATTTGACCACTTCCTTGTTACCAAGACGAGATTTCACTGAATTTATCAAGCGCTCCCGCGCAAGGATAAACTTATAATTAGAATAGACATTCTTCTTGCAGTTTCATCCTGCCAATTATATCATGAAAACTTCATACGTTGAAAGAAAGAGATCGCGGGTATTTGTGGGCCTTTTGCCGAACCGAGGTTTCTAACGTCAAAATTGCGCTGGGGATTGGTTTTCCAACCGAGGACCGCAACATGTAAATCTTCCAAAGTTTCCCACAAGACGCATCCAAGCTCAGAGCCTTACGCCTTAGGAATCATCATGGAAGAACCCGACTTTGCCCACTTCCAGGCAATTCCGTGGTGTTCACAGATTCTCAGCGACCCTGATTTCATCATTACACCGACCTATTCCCGTCAACTCAAAGACAATACAGAAGATTCTCTGACTGCCGAAACATTCCAATCGGACCGCACCATTAGTGCTTGCATATCTGTCTATAAACGCCCGGCGCCCGGCGCAACTTGGATCGAGGAAGCTCGCTCTATGATGACACTCGGAACAGGCATGAATGGAGGCCCATTCATGCTCCATGGCGGAATCATCGCTACGTTGATAGATGATGTTATCGGGACATTGTTGACAATAAACAAAGATCAGGATTACCTGCCATTAAGTTCGAATACAGTGACGGCCTACTTGAATGTGCAGTACATGAGACCGGTCAAGACACCACAGACAGTCCTCGTGGTAGCGAGGAGTAAAAAAGTGGAGGGAAGGAAGTACTTAATGGATGCTGAAGTTAGAGATAACGAAGGAAACGTATTGGCCAAGGCCGGTTCGCTGTGGATTAGGACTTCAAGGACAAAGCTCTGAATCTTCATCAAAAAATCGCTATCAATGACTGCAGCTAAGGTTGTCGAGAGCTATGAAAGAAAGACAGAGCCTAAAGCCATGCTTCGAATCAAAAATGCAAACTACAACTCAAGAGTGGTTGTATTGATATATTTAATTGCTAGAGAGAGCTTTGAGGCCCAATCTCAAGCATTATTGCATATAATCTACTTAATTCTGGTAATAGAAATGTGTTACGTGTTACCATCCATCCCTACGTGCCGAAAAAAACCCTAACGAAAGAAGTATAGGTACTTTAACTTAAAGTATCTTAAAATCTGTGTACACCTTAAAATCTCTAATATTTTTTTAATAATTGTATTCTATAGCTACTCCCGGACACCCGGGCCCCTCCTACTAGAAAATTATATTCACATTGCCGCCGTTACTACCGTTTTACAAAGGGTCTCCTTTTATAGTATAATAGAGTTCCTCTACCACAGCTCTACTACTAAGCTTATACTATCCCTAATACTTGTAAAGGAGTCTTATCTAAGCTCTAAGGCCTTACCACTATATAAGAAATCGTCATTTGCCTTGTGGTGCTATAGCGTGCAAATCCACTACAGTGCTACTCTGGCATGCTGTTCCAGTCTAGCCTTTTCCGGCCAACGTAGGCACCTGCGTGCCGGATCAAAAAAATGGTAGCTACGTACTTACGGATCAGCAACGTAAAGTGCGACGAGCAAACCAACGATTGAGCACCCTGAGCACCCGGAGCGGATCAATGAAATTCGATATAAACCTTCTTTCGGGGCAGAAATGCTCAGTCCATAATCCAAAATATTCTGGGTTTGACGCCGAAGGCAGATATACTCCCCGCCCTAAGCCCACACTTGCTGCTGCACAGAACTCAGCGCTTCGAGGTTGTAAATTTTGCAAAATCATCGCGAGAAGTCTTGAGTGCTTTACAAAGGGCCAGTACGATGACCTAAATGTACTTTTCACCTGGTCCTACCAAGAGCCATCATTGCTTGATGTATGGCTGCCTGATGGGGATGAAGTGCCCCATTTAATTTCTCTAACCATTGAACTTCATATCAAAGGTTCGTCCCACTAGTCCGAGCGACAATTATGCCTACTAATCAATGTATGAAGACCGTCCTAGATCGTCCAATCACCAACACAGAGTCTGGAACGATATTCCAAGATCTCCTGGCTATCATGAATCTGTGAAACAAATCCAACAGTGGATTGACGCTTGTAGTAAAGAACACGTGGAATGCGCGGCTCTGTTATCAAAGGGACCACTTCCCAAACGAGTCATTGACGTGCTTGGCTCGAGGTATAATCCTCTTGCCCCGTTTCTCTATGCACCGAAGACTAATGAATGCGGAGCTTACGTGGCGTTAAGTCACTGTTGGGGTGACCAAAACGCAAAGCCCCCATTGAAGACGACACATTCTACGTTAACAGATCGTCAAAATGGAATCGAATGGGCCCAGCTATCTAAGACTTTTCGCGATGCCATTACCATCACTCGCAAACTCGATGTTCGCTACATTTGGATCGACTCTCTCTGCATCGTCCAAGACGACAGAGATGAATGGGAACAAGAGGCTGTGAATATGGGCTCGATCTATGAAAACGCCTACCTCGTACTCGCAGCAACGTCATCCTTGAACGGTGACGGTGGTTGTATCTTCCCGCGTCCCACTTATGAAGTGACCGTGTCTGGTCACACCATTCTTGCTCGAGAATTCCCAGGCGCAGAGCACGATGCTTTTGTTGATCAAAATAAAATCAAAATACCACCGTTGTTTACTCGTGCTTGGGCCTATCAAGAGCGCCTTCTTGCCACAAGAATCTTACACTTTTGCTCCAAGGAGATGATTTGGGAATGCAAATCTGCCACTTGGTGTGAATGTGGAAACTCCTTCTCACAATCGGGCACAACCAAAGCAACTCAATCGCGATTGAGTCAAGGTGGCTTGGACCGTCATGAGGCCCTTCAGATATGGAGCAAGATCGTAAAGGCATATACATGTTGCTCTCTTACCTATGATTCCGACATACTCCCTGCGCTCTCTAGTCTGGCCAACAAATTTGGGTCGTCCGTAAAGTTGGGCCGATATCTAGCCGGTTTGTGGGAGGATGTTCTCTTCGAAGGCCTACAGTGGAGACCTTCTGAATTTCCACGCCGTACACGGCAGATAACATCTCGCCTGTCATCGGGCTATTACGCGCCTTCATGGTCATGGGCGTCAGTCGTCTCCCCGATTGATGTCTTGCCATCGTGGTATAGAAACCATCGAGAAGATTTTGGGCATATCCAGAGAGCAAAAATAATGGGAGTCGATTACGTGCTGAGCAACCCGAAAGCTCCGTACGGCCCTATATTAGAGGCAGAGTTGAGAATCCATGGACTGCTGAGTCCTGCGTTTTTGGATACTACTGGGTCCCTTGAAAGGAGGTATCACACGTTGCGCCTTGGAGAAGATTCAATGACCGTTATTTTCGATACGCCAATAATCGTCGTGGAGGGCTCCGAATCCAACTCGTATCACTGCTTCTGGTTAGAAACATATTACAACCCCGAGTGGGAGGGCAGTTGGGAAGATGATGAGACGGAAGTTCTATTAATCCTTCAAATGAACGCTGGTCCGCGACGCACTTTCAAGCGGGTTGGTTTTCATACAGTGAAGCAGAAGGACTTGAAATGGGAGTTTGATACTGGGAACGAAGAAACGATTTCCATCTTGTAGAAGAACTTTATTATACTATAAAAGGAGACTCTTTGTAAATCGGCTGTGAGGGCGACGATACGAATTTGATTTTCTAGTAGGAGGGGTTTAGGTTATCTAGGAATAGCAATGGAATATAAAATAAAAAATTATAGGAGATGTTAGGGTGTACACAGATTTTAAAATATTTGAAGTCAAAGTACCTATTATTTTTTGGCATGTGGAGTTTATCGGCAGGTAGGAATAGACTTTATCTCTACTTTATGGACTGTCTGAAATCGGTAAATTTATTGAAAGCGCTACCCACAACCGTTCATGTTAAGGGCACGTCATGTAACGGTCACGTGCTAGTTAAGTGACTGGCTTTGTTCATTGGTACAAACAGTAATTTTGAATAAGATTAATATATTCGGTACGTTTCTTTGGAAGCACAGTTTGGCTGATTTAAAATCAACAATTCTACAACATTAAATACAGAAAGTCTCTTCTCATACAATAATGTTGGAATTCACGAAGGTGAAGTGAAAATTTTTGGAGGTGTAAGGAGTTTGCATAATGTTGGTAAGCCAGCCTCCCCGACGTGTTCAGAATAGCAGTACAAAGAGTTAGATTTAAAACCCCATTCTATATAGGCTTAGCTCTATTTATTGGACTGCAAATAAGAGGAGTGAAAAGTAGCAGAGGAGTAACTTACGATAAGAGCACCAGTTCGCTACATTTTGCATTCTTTTATCCAAATTTACATTAATTTCATCTTTGCTTGAAAAAAAAGTAGATGATTGGGCGTCTGTAAGTTCTCATTAGCAAATACAAATCACAACAGGCTAGATGATAAACCTACTAGTCTCGGCATACCAAGTGTCATAATCACAAACAGGTATACTCCAAGCACATTTCGCTGTTAGGTCCGGAGGAGTTTTCTCAGCAAGATTTGGCGTGAATGACAAAGTGGAATATGTTGTGACAGCCAAGTTGTTAGTATTCAGATAAGAGAAGCATTGCCAAGCTGATTGTGCAACGGCCTGAAGTGATACATTTATATCATTCGATTCTACTGAATTCAGAACAGTATAGACTTGCATATTATAGCCTTCTATCGGAATGATCTGGAATAATTAGCGTTCCACCCAGCTATAGCTTTTAGGACTTACAGCATAAGTTTGATCCGTACAAAATGCCACATTTTTAAAAGAACCACTTATATGGGATGCATAGAGATCGGCGCTGGCTTGAGTACACCCGCCAGTTGGTTTAATTCGACTTATACAAAATTAGTAAAGTTATTAGTAACTAGAAACAAATTCTTACAAGAGGAAGACGCCTTGAGCTTGCATGGCACTTAGAGCGATCTGATTCATATACCATGGCCTAGAAGTACCATAATTAGTATTTTTAAAACTCATTTTTCACAGTACTTACTTGATGAGATTCCAATTATCCAGAGCAGGAACATTCCATAGGGAAGCGTCAGCTTGAAAGAAAGTGCCCCCTCTCAATATATTTAACATGTCAGAGGAACCAAGTTTTTTTGCGGAGTAATCTTGAATACTCTGAATGATATTATCGAAGGTGCCCTGAAGATTCGCGGTAAAGGTATTATATCCCGAAGATTCATCTAACGTGTTAAGGCCGCCGGTTTCGATAGTTGGTTGGCCTAGATTATTAGTGAATAAATACATAGTAAGAGTAGAAAGTAGAGATCAGTCATACCATCTGTAATAGCTTCTCCAAGAATAATTGCCCCTGACATAGCATTTCCAATTTCAGGTAGAAAGCCAGCTCCAACATACATAAGGTCTTCGATAAAGGTATACCAGTCAAATCCACTATCATCGGCGGGAGGAGGAGGGTCTGGATTCCAAAAACTCGAAAATACCCCCGCAGCATCGCTTGTGATTTCAGTCTGCCATGTTTTATATTCCTATTTGATAATTAGAAGCAGACTTTTATAGCGTTATGATAACTTACGTCGATTAATTGAGTCATGTAGCTGATGAAATAGTTAACTTGATGATTGACCCAGTTCCCACATGTAACGTTGTTCTCAGTAACCCAACCAGTTTGACACCTGTATGGCGAATCCGCGATACTTAAACAGTCCTACAAGAAGTTAATTTTCTTCTGATAAACTTGTTCTTTGAAAGCAACTTACATAATTATACCAGTTCAGTGCTTGCATAAGTTGAGCTATAAAGTTTTCTGAGTCCAATAGGTTATTGACAAGAGCAACGCTTTCAAGATAATTATCCATTCCACTTTCTACCCATAGCTCTGGGCTAAAGACCACATTATCATTACAGTCTGGTACACTTGTAGTTACAGAGCTGGCTGCCCTTGAAGTCAATAGTGTAAATAGAAACTGGTAGAGTAAAGCTGCTGACGAGCCGCAAGAAATAATCTTCATTGTGATCGCCAAGTAATTATGGTTTTGAGTCTCCAGTGAAGAAAAAAATGGCTTCAAAGCAGAGTAGAAGATGAACACATTAGAGAAGTGTATCTATTTATGAAGATTTCTTACCCACATACGTTGCTCAAAGCCTTTAGTATAGAATGGTATCATAAGGTTACAATGGTATCATAAGATTACGACATTAATATTTCCTCCTGATAAGAAATAAGACATTTGCGCTCTGTTCTTCAGTCCTAGTATCAGAATAGACATTATCGCGCCCTAAATCTCCATCATTTCTTATGGAAGAGAGGTTTGGGGCAGTGGCTGTACCAGCCAGCTGGCTGATGGGTCGTGGGGCAGACTGGGGGCCTAACCGTAATACTGCTCGCCAGCCTATGGTTAGCTTTAGGGACTTCGTAAACGGCCCCACTCCGGCTCTACTTTCCCACCTGGGTAAGTACAGTGGAAACCATCAAGCCATAGCCCTTGCTACTGTAGCATTGGAATAAATGTAACAGAAAATATACTCTAATAAAGAGCCCGAGGAGATAGATTGGTTATTGATAAGAAAACAATTGGCCTCTGAGCAGAGGATGGCCTAATAAGTAGAAGAAGCAAAGAAATTAGAGTACACAGTACTAAATATTCTAGGTAAATTCAACGTCTCTGAGCAGGTGAACATTTAGAAGAACTGTAAAAGCGATGCGAGTCCGTCTCTGTAGTACAGCTCGATCTATTTCACACCGCCCGCATGCACTGGCAAATTTCCGTAATTTCTAACATAAATACTCATCAGTTGTGTTTCTAGCGATGTGCACATTTATGGGTGATATTTCGGTTTATTGAAATGTGGAAGTAAACCCTTACCGCGTTTGCAGGTGCAGTATATGCTATCAGCTGCGATGGAAACCGCTTGTCAGCCTTAAATTTGATAGCAGAATACGACGTAGCTTCACTAATACAACATAAGATTGATACATAAAATAGTTTATCTACCCCGTATTTTTTTTTATGGTATGAACATACACATGCAGCACAGCATGACTGCTTGCCTGTTTGAAGGCCCAGAAAGATTAGGAATGGGAAACTGTTACAATCATTCATTGCGACTCTGCCAACCGCTTCGCACTTGCCAAGCCGGCCTAACCAAAGCACTACAATGCAAATACGATGGACAGCACTCCTTTGGGCAGCTGTATCCTGTACCCACCCGCCGTCCTTCCATCACGGTCTTTTATGTGTTAAACTGACTTTTATTGTGCTCGTAGCGGGTCTCCTTAAACCTTCTTGTGCCACACCTGTAGCTGGAGGCGTTCCCATCCCCAATCCACCCAATTCTAGAACCTCTGCATGGAAAATAGGGCCCCTCAATTGGAAAATGTCGTACAATGAGCCTGCCGTAGTTTTTTTAATGATAGATTAGCTGACGCGACACTTGCGCACCCGAAGAAGCGGAGAGCCATGAAGAATCGGGCGCTAATAGGCGAAGAAAATGAAATCGAAGCCGTAGCTAGTCGTGCGTACATATTTTGTAGTCAATATGAAGATACTCTGGTAGCGTTTAGCAAGATCAATAAATCTATCTCGATATCAAGCTCACAGCTTGGACGGTTTGCAATGATGATTGGCCCAGCTCTGAGACTATTAGCTTCAGGATTTGGTTTGCTATGGTCGCATACACTCCTTAATTGGCCCGCTAACAACGATTACGCCAACATCCTTCGCATTTAAAGTCGGAGCCTTGCCATGTATCCTTCTTTAACAACTACGAACTCGGGTCTGTCATCTTTTGATGAACGTCGGTGCTTTATTTTGTTTAAGGATTGTTTCAGCAAGCTTCATTAACTCGAAGAACTCTGTGCTAGAACCAAATGCCCCCTGCCCATAGCGTTATCACTGAGTGGCCGCTTCTGTAAGGCTGCAAAGGCGACCGGTTGTGTGTGAGCGAGAAATTGCCTCACCATTCATCTTCTCAACGATTCATCGAGATTACTAGAGTCAAGCTACGTTGTTGCTGACATCATGCGTCTACTTCATTCAACTACACTCCAGCTCCATGAGTTCTATGGCGAGAACATTCCGCCATACGCAATCCTCTCACATACATGGGAAGAAGGGGAAGTCTCATTTCAAGAAATGTTAACTACTCCTGATGTCATGAAGGCCGGCTACGTTAAAATCAAACGTTGCTGTGAAGTGGCCCTATCTGACGGCTTCGACTATGTCTGGGTAGATACATGCTGTATCGATAAAACGAGCAGCTCCGAGCTGTCTGAAGCGATAAATTCTATGTATAAATGGTACGAAGACTCTAAAGTTTGCTATGTCATATTATCAGATGTGCCGTTGAAGGATTTGGACCACTCCGCGAAACACTCCGGCTTCCGGAGGAGCCGCTGGTTCACTCGGGGATGGACCCTCCAAGAATTAATTGCTCCATCAAGCGTGATATTTTTTAATAGTGAATGGGCAGAGATTGGGACTAAATTGACTCTTCTGAAAGTAATATCAGAGATCACGAGAATCCACGATGATATCTTGACTGGGAGGAAAAGCCTTGACGATTACAGTATTGCACAAAGAATGTCGTGGGCATCCAAACGAAGAACCACGAGAATTGAAGATAGCGCCTACAGCCTATTTGGAATCTTTGGCATAAATATGCCAATGATTTATGGAGAGGGATGGAGGGCATTCATCAGGCTTCAGGAAGAGATTTTGAAAGTCTCGGATGATCAGAGCATCTTCGCATGGGATATTCATCACGAATATCAGACCCGGGCTAATTCTACCCGCGGGCTTCTTGCTACGAGCTTGACCGCCTTCTCTAACACTCAAAATATTGTTCAAGCTAGAGGCCCCCGTGCCGGGCCTTTCTCATTGACGAATAGGGGTATATGTTTGACATTGCCCCTCAGTCAGAGTGTAGTACCATCACTTAATGGCCATTTTGCGAGTGTATGGCTCGGAGTTTTAGATTGTTGCGATTCGGAGTCTCAGACCCTAATTGTCATTTATCTCAAAATAGTCTCTGAGGACGAGTACGAGAGGTGCGCTATTAGCACAGCAAGGTGCCCTCGCCAGAATCTTCCCTCAACCAAACTCTCTACTATATATGTAAGACAAACACGTCACCCAGGACCTAGAGGGAAAATTCGGGGACGTACACTGTCTCTATCTATGCGTCTCTGTATCAAAATCAACGATTTGGCCGATCTCCACCTGGCAGGTCTGGAGATAACATCTGGTACGGACATTATGAACAATAAGGTAATAAGCATTCCGATGTACCCGCCAGAATATAGTGAAAACGCCGACGCAGTGATACGATTCACAAACCGGTATGCGAGACCTTTCTCGATTATTCTCAATAGATTTGGAAAAGCTATGACGATGGCCATTAATGACATCGACCACGAAGATAAATTAATGGAAGAAGTTAAGAGAGGTGAGCTCAGCCCAATGGATCGAATCACTTGGCGATGTCCATCAAAGCCGTTCTCGATACAGGCCCAAATAAGAAAGCAGGGGCAACGCGGAAGGGAAATGTTAACACTCGAAGTTACAAGTCACGGGTGAACACTTGTAGGTCGTAGGTTTGGCTGCGGATAAAGAGAGGGAATGAAGAGATGTTAAAGATGGAATAGGTGAATTTCCATCTTCCGGAAACTTCTATGGCTTTCTCATGTAATACATCGGAGGTTTCAATGACGAGCGATTCATCAGACGGGGTGTTTGTTGCCTTTCATTTCCGCGACATTAAATGAAAGACCAACAAACTAATCGAAACCACTTCGAACTCGAAAATTTTTGTACAGGATTATCATTATATTCTATTCTTGAGCTCGCCCAAATAACATTTCTTACTGTAATTCGCATATAAAGAGCACTCTCCCTTCCCTAACGCCTTCATCATGCAATCCGCCCAAGCCTACAAATCCGCCGCTCTCAATTCGTCGTCCCCCCCAGGCTAAACCCCGCGCTCCGTCGCAAAAACCGCGGGGTACAGGGAACCCCACAGACGGCTTGGACCCTCTAAAGTCCACCACTACAGTATAACCACCACCACCGAAAGACAACAAACCCCGAAAAAGCGCGCCGCCCCCGGAAGAACCGGACTGCGCCCCACCCCCCCAATCAGCGTCCCCGCTTTCAGTTACCCCTCAGGGGAATTTGGCTGGTTTGGTCTAACGTCCCCAGACCAACCAATCGACACGCCCCTGGATCCACGTTTGGAAAGTCACGGTGGATTTACTGTATGCAAATATGGGCTGCTTTCTTGTACGGGTTTCTCCAAGTCCCCCAACAAGTACCTCCGTACCGCTACTACGTGAGCCTGGGACATGGGCCTGGCAGGAGGAGAGGCGGGGGGTGTGTGATGACTTGAGGCGCTTATTCACACACTCTGGCTAAGGTCAAAGCCTCGCAATCTCTACTTCGACGTCTTGTCTTCCATCACCTCCTCTCTGACACTCTCTCCACTGACATTTCACCACTTTGAATCAATCCGTCTTCGTCTTTTCCGTGCTTTCAGGCCTGAAAACCAGTCATCTCATCTCCTTCTCCCTCTCTCCACGTAACTCCATTCGCCAGTCCTCTTTTCTGTCTCAAACCACCATCTTTACCCCTCTCCGTACTACCATAACCACACAAACAACCCCACAACACACACAATATTCAAACAAAATCACCATGTCTCCCATCATCGCACGCGCCATGATCCGTGCTCGCCCCGTCCGTCTTCCTACTCATCGCCTCGGCCTCCGCAGCTATGCATCCGCGAACACTGCCAGCTCGGGCGTATATAGCAGTGGACAGGCATGGGGAGCCGCATGGAAGAAGGTTGGCGGGAGTTTTATGATGTGAGTTTTTTACTTTCCCTTTTGTCTTTCTCTCTTCTCTTGAGATTTGCGAATGGAAAAATTGAACGAATCGAATTAATATGTGAAACTTGATGAATTGATAATCTCGGGGGTGGGAAAGGATATATAGCCCCAATATCGAAGAAGACAATCAGCTAACCCATCCTTCGATATATATAGGTACGTTCCCGTTGTCGGCGTGCTCATGTTCTGGCCAGCCATCACCCCACCCATCGTCGAGTTCGTCGAGAGCATTGTGTAAACCCCCCGCCCAATTTGTCGGGATTCACGCATACGCCCGCGGACAGGATAGGACAAGGCAACATTGCGTGAAGATTTTCTTTCACATGGGCTGTGCACTTGAGGAGGAAGTTGGTTTTTAGAATTGGTATTCTCGGGAAAAGGAATGGGGAGGAAATGGGAGGAAATAAGTGGAGCGGTGGGAATATTTTTATATGATATTGCAAGGACGTACTCCATATAAAGGTCTACAGTTTTTGCTAGAGAAATGGAGAAATAGAGACGTGAGCGAGTATTATATTCTATTCCAAGCATGCCCAGCGCCTATTTGTGCTCTTTTTGACAACCCCTTTGTTTTGATATACTGGTTGCGTTACCGCTGCTTGCTAGATTGTTTAGATGTCATTTCCGCCTGCATCTGGCTTAAGGGACTCACTGAAGGCTCGTTTGAGATGGGTTGTGTTTGTAGTGCAAACTAAACCATGCTTTGAGTTTGAGCGAAGTACTTCCATACTAAAGAACATGGCACTGTCCAGAGTATGTATTTCAATATCATTCAATTTCATCAAGTGGGTCTCCCAGTCGAAAACAAATGGGCTCGATACAGCCTGACAGGTTCATTCCAATTCTCTATGCACATTTGTAGGGATTGGTATCAACTCAATGTAGTTCCCGCATGTTGCTCGGTAGATTCCTTATTCTGTGTGATTTTGTCCTGTCTCCAATTTTCCAAAAACCCAACTGTTGAGGAGAGATTTAGTAGTTGATATTTTAGTGTCGTGGGAGTGGGAAGCCGGGCCAGATATATATACCTCTGACAAGAGCTTGCTGGCAAGAAAGACCCGAGAGCCTGTATTCCTCTCAACAAGCGAAACGGGACGGATGTGAATAACTCTAGGCGAAGAAAGACAAGAGTGGTATCAATTATTGTCATTAAACAAAAGGTCATGTCCAATTAAACATTTTGCTCCATTCCCAAGCCCAATAACACCCGTCCTCAATCTCCGTCAAACTCCCAAAAGAAATACTCCCTTCTTTCTCTCAAATTATAACCCTAATTCTTCTTTGATGAAGTCACGTCGATATAGGTATCGGGACGATTCGCCTCCAGCGTCAATCTCACTCCTTTATACTTATCCTCGACATCTCTGACGAGGGCCCAGACGTCTAATTCCACAGGACATTTCCCGGTATCGACACGGCCGCTGACCACCATCTCGATCTCCCTCTCTTTCTCCTCGATATACTCTCTAAGCTGGCGCCAAGCATTCCAATCCTGCCGAATCCTATTCGGGAGGCCTTGGCTCTTCAGCACGGCCAGGAGACTTGCCAGAGCAGTATTTGCAGCGCCGAAACAGGTGATCAGGACATGCGAGGCGGAGCCGGCACCGAAGGCCGTGACTGACGCGCCCACGATGATCTGCAGGAACATGGCGGCGGTGATGACGATGTCGCAGGAGTAGTACTTGTAGCGGGCCATGCGCTCGTTCCGCATCACCTGGACGTACACGCCGCGGTTGGCGTCGGACACCTTGGGGGGGGGCGGCCGCGTCGGGTTCGGATTTTTCTTGCTCGGCTTGATCACCTTGGGTTTCGGCGGCGTGATCCCCAATGCCGTGTGGTAGATAAATAGAGGGTCCGATGCGTTCGGTCCTCCGGCCGCCCCCCCGTGTCCATCGCCCGGGGTCTCGTGCACGTCAACGATGTGGTCGTTGTGTTTCTCATCGGGGAAGTGGGCGCTGGTCGAGAGCGTCGACCGTATGGGGGCAGGCGAAATGGGCGAGCCGGGTGAGTGGTTGTGGGTAGACATTTTGGATATGTTGTGTAACTCGAGCGAGTTTATGGAGAAGACAGACCAGAGGATGAGAAATAAGAGATGCAAATAGATCAATTGAGGAGACGAGAGAGAGAGAGGAAAGAAGAAACAGGATGAACAGGAAAGCAGAGGGGAAGTCAAGAAATATAAGAGCACATGGTTCGAAAAGGCAAAGGCAAAGAAGAAAAAGACGGGACAGGTATCACTTTCCCCATCACGGTCCAGCCAAACCCAAAATCGATATTATTTTTCTGTACAAAGGGTAAAAGGGTGCAAATGGCGCCATGGCAGCCCCATTTCCACAGGATTTTTGTTTTTCACATGTGGAGAGCGCGGGAAATGGGATGGTGACATGGGAAAGCTCGTCGAGTTCTCCAACAAAACCACGAGTTGTAGATTTTTCAGCCGGCATCAAGTCAGCCTCCCGGGGATCGTGGCGGACTGAACATTTCCTTTGGCGACAGACGTGCAGCTGAGGGCGCACCACCCTCGTCCCCCGCCCGGCCACTCGACCACTCGACCACTCGGGAGCGGAGGACCCCGGCGGCAAAAGGCTTGTGTTTAATAGCTATCTCTTGTCTTGACCGAAAACAGGCTGCGTGTGCATCTTTTCAGCTCGCCAATATTGGCGTACGGAACGGAACCGGGGGTGATAAAAAAAAACGCGAATGCAATATCATCCATGTACCGCAATCGTAACTGCAAAGCCGCACTATCCCGCACCGCGGAGAGTTTATGATTTTTTTTCTTTCTTTTCGAGGACGCGGGGTGCCATAAAGTGGAAAGTTCCCGCGAGAAACAGAACCACTGACAGGTACGCAAGAGGGGCGGCAGCGGTGCAAGGGGTGGCATTTTTATACACCGTTCGAGGCTTCAGCTGGTGCATCCACAAGTACCGGCGAACTTGTGACCGCTCCCAAAAGGGCAATGCACGGATCGGCATAGTCGATCCTTGCAGGATTTTGATATGGATTGATAAGTGATACGATATGCATTCGTACATGCAATCGCGCAGAATACAGAGAGAGAGGGAGAGAGGCAAAGGTCGGCAGAGGCAGAGATAAAGGGAAGGTAGAGGCCGGACAGCCTCGTCTAGAGAACGACCCACCGGTGTGGGCATTGGATGAGGCTGCTTCTCTCTCGTGATCTAGACGTTTAACAGTGTGGTGACTTGAATCTGCAAGATTCCGGTACTCTCAGCAACAATTGGTAGAGGACAATACATTAGCTTGGGTGGTATTGCACTGGTGCTGGACTAAGTACAGTACGGTTCCTCCATAGTTATTGGTTCGTACCGGGTATCATATACAGTAAGTACAGAAGTACAGAAGCACAGAAGCACAGAAGCACAGAAGCACAGAAGCACCGTGCCGTGACTGAACCAGATCCCATATTCACATCCGCATCCGCTTCTTCAATTCTTGGACGCCTCTTTCTTCCAGCGGAACAACCTGTAGCCTACCCGTTTCCCATTCCGTTTGGTTTGTCCTCTCATGTTCTGTCCTGTCCTGTCCTCTATTGTAACACATACAACTTCTCCGCGCTCACATGCACTAAGCGTCGGTATTCAAGATCCAAGACGTCCGGTACGGTAGTCGCATGCACAAGCACAAGCCGCTAGCCTCAAATCCGACCTCAAGCACAAGCACCTTCTCAAAACTTCCGTCGCCGCACCGAGATAGTGGCCTGCATGGGAGGAAGAATACTCCCCGCAATGGCCACATTTTTGGGCCGCGATGTCAGTGGTTTTATATCGTAGTTCATGACGATGTACGCCAGCAATAATTTCATTTCTGTGGCCGCGAAGAACCTCCCCGGGCATGCGTGTCGCCCGTGGCTGAATGCTGGAGGGGTGGGAAAATTAGCTAATTCGTTTTTGGATTATGGAGATTAAAGAAAAAAAACACCAATAAAATATTGGAAGATTAACTGCGACACCACAAAAAGTAATATTGCAATAAAAGCATAAAGAATACAAAAAAATGAGGGGGGGATCGAGAGTTGGAGTACTTACATAGGAAAGTCTCTGACGTCGTCACCGTAGCCAGATTCTTCGATTCTAAAACCTTCCCCAGATTCTTCTTATGCGCTGCATTACTGTCAATCGCATTCCTGTTTATATTGCCATTTGCAAGCCTGTCTAAATCCTCATCGGTTTTCTTTTCAAAAGCCAATGCGTCCTCGCGCACCTTGGAGAAGCGAAATGCGTCGTACGTCTTCGCGTCATCGTAGAACTGATCATCATGATGGATCGAGTACACGGAGGTGGCTATTCTCGTGCCCTGAGGGATATGAGTACCGTCGCCCATGGTGACGCCGTCGGGGGCCACGACGAGACGATCCAGGCCATGACTCAGGAACGTCGAGACGCGGAGACTCTCGCGCACCGCGCTGTCGGTCCGGATCAGGCTCGCCAGCGTCTTCTTGTCCCACGTCCCCCCGTTCCCCGCCAGAGCCTCCTCGATCTCCTCCCGTAGGCCTTGCACGAACTCCTCGACTCTTGGCGATGAGAAAAGGTCGAATAACTGGTTTGTCGCCGTGAAGGTTGATGTGTGGATGGCGGCAAAATTCACCAGCATCATCCGCCGTGCGATCATTGACGCTGTCCGCTCGCGCGCGTTGGGGTGCGATGCGATTTCTTTCATGTACCACCCCAGGAAGTTGTTCTGTACCTCCCCGCCCGCCTGGACCTCCGCCATGCGCTCCTTCACGACCGGGAGGAGGTGTTTCGCCGCGTTGTGGAAGTACCACCGGTTGGGCAAGACGAAGATCCAAGCCAGCAAAGGTTTAAGAAAGGCGGGGAGGAGTCTGATGAAAGTGCCACTGAGGGGAATGGCTTGAGCAAATTTGCCAGCATAGTATAGAAAATCACTATTTCGACCTGTGGCAACTATCAGTATATGGGGGTACCTGATACTGTTTTGAAAGGTCCAACTCACATAGTGGAAGGCCAACAAAGACCCGATTCGATGTCCTGGCCACAACCTGCTCCATGGTAGAGAATACACACACGTCCTGCCAATTCTCCGTATCAGATCCCCAGAACAGGTCCACGCCAATGCTGAGCTCATCTTCGATATCGGGTATCATGGAGCTGAGATACCTGGTCAAGTCCCGTCTGATAACTATGGAGTGGATAGGGTCCCGTGCCAGAGACGGGTCCAGACATGAATAATCCGTCTGTAAAGACTCCCGCTGCATCTTGTGCCCGTCCACCGCATGCTCCGGCTGGTCTACGAGCCATTTGACAGCTGAACCGGGAATCAGCACCAACGATCGTTCGAAGGCGGGAAGGACAAAGAGTGAGCCTGAAGCGGAGTACTGGTAGACCCCAAATATATCAGTTTCCATTTACACCTCAAAATTCGCATGAGTACATATATACGCCATATACATAGCACACACACGCACGCGCGCACATATACACATATATATCAGAAGTCAACCTACCTTGTGGTATCCCTCCTCGATCAATTCCAGAAAGTTCCTCACGACGGCAATCTGCGTGCGCAAACCAGAAAGAAAGCCGCCCTGCACTCCCACCCACGGTAGACGAGACAACAGATCCGGTTTCGCGGTCAGTTTGGAATGGGTGGTGAGGAGGGCCGCGCAGAGAATCAGGACGCCGGCTACGGCCAGAGGGGACGACACGAAAGTCATAGCATATGGGATATAAAGATGTGACAACAAAACCACCATGAAAAGAAACCAAACCCAATTCTAAAAATTAAATATAAATATTAAAAATCCGAGAACCCAAAAGAGAATAAACCTTTATCCGAGGAAAAGACACCTAGCTATATATCTCTTATCCTCAGACAATCACCCCCTTCCTGGTCCCTGCGCTGTTTATCCCCGAGCTAACCCACGAATGACGCAGGGAATGGCCAGTGGATGTCTCATATAGGTAAAAACGTTCCCCGGGAACGACTTGTCCCGGCGGGCGGCAAACCCAAGCGGAAAGGCCAGAGAATGAAAAGAATTCTCCGAACTGAACCGACACGTACGCCCAGAACCAGAAACGAAACCAGAAACGGAGAAGGAAACGAAAATGTACAGTACCTTGGGAAATAAATTGAAAATTAAATAGTTTTGCAGGGTGCCAGATAAACCAAAAAAAAAAAAAAACATGCTCAAAGTGTCCCCATTGCTTCGACATATGAAGTGGTGAATGGTATCGAGATGATCGCCCGATGCCCCCATACTTTTTTATGAGGCACAGTAAGGTAAACTCGTCAGGCTGTTAGCGCTTACCCAGCCGGACTGGTTGGCTTGCCTCTGGTTTCCTAAACCGTATGGAGGTAGATGACTTGGTTGTCATACTTTAAGCTTTATTATCGATATGTGCTAAAAAGCGGAAGAAGAAGAAGAAGAAAAACGTGGAGTAGAGGAGAAGGGTGAGGGTGGGTGTGGGTGTGGGTGTGGGTGTGTAAGATATTGTACTGTAGGTACATGTCGTTATCTGTCTTGTCCCTCCTCTCCCCTCTCATCCCCTCTGCTTTCATCTCAAAGTTCTCTTTTACTCATCTCTCTTCGATCCTGGAGAATTTCGTAGAATTATTTTCCAATGGGAAAAGGAAAGGGAATTACAATATTGAAGGTGGTCCGGAATTTTCATCTTCCGGGTCATCTGGCAACCACACTTGGCAGCGCCCGCAGCTGACACGACATGTGTGTGTGCCTTAGCACCGGGCCGTTTTCCAATGAAGCGACTTGCAGCCCGAAATACAATTTTCTATCGAAACCGAGCCGTTTTTCTGCATCTTGTGCTGCATGTCGGGACGTTTGTGGGCACTGGGTGAACTGCATCATTGGGTGATTAAGTGAGTGATTGAACTCTGGAATTCTTTTTGAGTGAGGGCCTGGTAGCGTGCAGAGGGCTTTATCGAGTCCTTACGGCCGTATTAATCTTGATATAGAATCCCTATTTGTACAGGTTGATTATCACGTTTAGTGCAGTAGAGCAGGGAAGTGGTGGATCAAGTGATTTGAGAAGTAAATGGTATAAACCCTGATGATTCAAGTCTGAGGAAAGAAGAGCTGCAACAGGTGTAAATGAGCGTGGGTTATGTGAGTTGGTCAACACGTGATTTGAGAACCGCAGCGCAAAATGTTTGATAGCTGCCATTCCGCGATATTGACATAATTGCTCTTAAACTCAATTTTGTTTGGATTCCTATATTTTGCCATTTAGGATTTGTGCTCTCATTTATACTTCTCTGTCTAAAGATGTAGTGGTCCTCCTTCGGCTATGCCGTGGATGGTTACACAGCAGGTTTTCGCTCAACCCCTTCTCCTCATCTCCAGCTCTCTCTTTCCTAAACTTGCTTAATCGACACTTCAGTTGTCTTGACATCTTCTCACAAATAGTCCTTCTGAATATTACTTATTTCTAACAGTGCAATCCAAATTCATTCTTGGGGATTTCTTCTCGGGGATTTGAACCATCTTTTTCGTAGGCTTTCGGCCAAAGTTACTGATCTTCCCATCTGGACTACATTTTGCGATGGACTATCTTAAAAACAGTTCCGCCCACTGGCACGAAATACAAAGCCTCCAAATGTGTCTGATAAGAAAAAGAACTAGGCAGAAATCAAAATCTTCAGAAATCATTCTTACCAGATATCACTTCGTCAGTCGTGAGAATGCTAAATGGGGAAGCTCGTCCCGGCTCAAGAGCGCCGCACGACAACAGCGTGCACCGCCATGACGAACCTCATTCGGCAACTCCCGTATAATAGCCAACTGCCTCTCGGGGAGTTCAAGCTGCACTTTTAACAAAGCGCAGAAGTTTAAATACAAGTGCCGGACGCTCGGCTCCTTCGCTGGCCCCGCCCCAAGACATCCATCTGTACTACTGCTCAACGGTAATATCGCGCTACCTCTCTCGGCCCAACATATTTCGTATTTCTCACCTGCCTTGTTCCAATGACTTGTTTGGGACGGACATCAGCTCTGGTGGAAGCTATAAAGGCATGTTCAGAGCCTTACCTTCTACTTCTAGTCATACTTCCCTCAATCTGCCCAAGTTAAATCACGTAAAGTGCGCTACCTATGTGGAGAGATCCGGTGATTCCGACATAGCGAGGGATATAAGTATTTCAAAATATCTTTTTCTCGATTTTTATCACTGTCTGACTTTCATTCTTGCCTTTCTCTGTCGAGTCACGATGCATCTTCAATTCCGTCAAGTCCTGATCGGCCTTGCCCTTCCCATTATCTGTACGGCACTGCCGTCGACCGGATTTCAGTCGAGAGATGAAGTGCCTGCTCATTTGAGAGGTAAACGATCCTTTGAAAAACGAGATAATGTAAACCATACTATCTTCGAGCATGAAGCTTCCGGTGCCACCATCGACTTCGTGACTAATTCAGGTATTTGTGAAACTACACCTGGTGTAAATCAATACTCCGGATACCTCTCGACTGGCAGTAAGCCGCTTCCTCATTGAAGGATTTGAGAATAATAACTAAATTGTGGATATAGATAATCAAAATATGTTCTTTTGGTTTTTCGAAGCACGAAACAATCCTAGCTCTGCCCCTCTAGGTATATGGTTCAATGGTGGGCCAGGCTGTTCTTCTATGATTGGATTGTTCCAGGTATTTCTTATTCTTCTTAATATCTAGTCTAAACCTAATTTTTCACTTAGGAAAATGGACCATGCCACTTCGGTATCAATGATACAGAACCATCTCTCAACCCATACAGCTGGAACGAGTATGCCAATATGCTTTATGTAGACCAACCTATCGGCACAGGGTTCTCGTATGGCGATGATCCTGTAAGCGGCACTGTTGATGCAGCTGAATACGTCTGGGTATTTCTCCAAGCATTCTTTGCTCAATTCCCTCAGTATGAGAGCCGTGACTTCGGACTCTTTACTGAATCTTATGGCGGGCACTACGGCCCAGAATTTGCTTACTACATCGAAAATCAAAATAACGGCATTTCCAACGGCGCTGTGCAAGGAGAGCACATCAATCTCATCGCTCTCGGTATCAACAACGGCTGGTACGATGCCACGATCCAAGAGAAAGCCTACATCGATTTCAGCTACAATAATACTTGGAGATCCATAATCGATTCCAATAGCTACGAAGAATACATGACTGATTATAACACCTACGTTAAACCTGCGCTAGCGAAGTGTACCAATGTCACAGAGCATAACACAGAGTGTGAAGATGCCAATGATTCGTCGGCGAATTATATCGAAAATCCAATATACGATGCAGCAGACTTCGATCCTTATGATATCAGAGCTCCAAGATCCAGCCCGTATCCACCTGAGAATTACGCAACCTATCTTGCGGACCCGGCTATCATGGCCAAAATTGGTGCAAACAGCACCTATCAGGAGTGCTCATCCGCGGGGGATCCATTCGGCAACACAGGCGATTGTAGGTTTCCCCTATCTCCCCCTCCCCTAAATATCTTCTTCCCGCTCTTCCATAATCTTAACCATCTGTCTCCTTCGCAAGATACATACATAGATATCATTTCTAACACCCATGCAGCAGCACGTTCCTTCCTCCCAGCTCTCTCCTCCGTCGTCCAGTCCGGTATCAACGTCCTCATCTGGGCCGGCGACGCCGACTGGATTTGCAACTGGGTAGGCGGGCTTGCATGCGCGAACGCCATTGAGTATCCCCTCTCAGCCTCGTTCCAAGCGAAAGACGTTAGTCCCTACACCGTCAACGGGGTACAGGGTGGCACCTTCAAAACAGTTGGCAATTTAAGCTGGCTGCGGGTTTTTGCCGCAGGGCATGAGGTATGTATCCTACATCTAAGAATCAAAGAATCTTCTCTTTAGTAAAGAGATGGCTAGAAGGATGTATCACACAAGCCTTGGATTCTTTACTCAAAACCTTATCCACATAGAGCCTTCGCTGACTCAGATATCCTCTATAGGTGCCTTATTATCAGCCCGAGCTGGCTTTACAGGTTTTCAAACAGACTATGATGAAGCAAGAAATTTCGTCGACTTGAGACGAGAAAAAGGTAGACATGACTTGGGGGTACACAGCACGCCGATAAGGCTGCTAGATTAAGAGTTTTATATGATTAAACAGTATTATGCAGTCAAATATGTCTCTCTTGACCCGCTAGGCTTGCTATAGAGTCCTTGACTTGAATAAAATCCACTCCATATATGGCTAGCTATTTGGGCGAACAATACAGCTTTAAATATTTTATTTTTATAAGATATAAAATGGTCCTTGAAGAGAATTGCGCACTATTTAAGAAATTTCATTGAAAAATAAATTGAAAAAATGGGCGCAGGCAAGTGAAACGCTTCAACATTCGAAAATAATAAAAGAAACATTAAATGTCTTATGCAGTATCTGAATCAGGCCAGGGAAGCTTTCCCCGCAGGTCGACAGTGATATCCACAACGAAAGTCAGCTCACCCAGTACCCGGCCTCTTTTCAAAGCTGCCGAGACCGATATCCCATCTTCCAACGGTCGAGAAATCCGGTCTCGCCAACTTTGTTGCCGACGAACCAGCTTAGATATATCATCGAAAGATAATACCCGCTTGTGAATAATCATATTTACCCAGAGACGATCACCTGCGAGTCCTAGGACCAATACAAACTGCTCCGTGCTTCTGGTTGTAAAAACCAAGGCAGCAGGCCCGTTCAAAATTGCAGCTGAATTTAAGACCATATGTTTGATACCATCACCATTCCAGTGTGGCTTGGTCTGCTAAGGAAATTTGCGAGACAACAAGAACCCAGAATCTGAGAGAGAATTGGTCTTGATAAGAATGTTGTTACATATTTGGTGGGCGGCAGAGTGAATGATATTAGGGAACTGCTCGACGTAGATGGTAGTCCTTTTAGCGTCATGATCGAATGGCTTCCGGCCATCCTTAGCCAATAAAACGTGTAACTTTGTTTTTTGGGTCCAACTTCTGGTGATTTCATCATAGTTCAAATGCAATGCCACGAACGCGGTCCTGTGATTGCTTTTGTCTGTTGAGTCCTGAGCGCAATTCAATGGTGCTAAAAGCTCCGTTCGGTCAGATGTTTCAAATGGGGTGAGAGGCCTCATAAAAAGATGCAAGCACAATCCTTTATTGGTCATACTGTAGTGAGGTCGTAGGGGATCATACATCTCAATCCTCATATGCTTCGAACCCAAAAAACAAGCTAGCGAAGGTGCGAGAAGTCCTCCATTTCCCAAGCCTTCCCAAGCAAAAATAGACTCATCATTGTTCTTGCTTAATATCTCGAGTTGGAGTCTGATAAAAAGCCTTGTCTCCCTCTCCATAGATTGGTGGCATATTTACATCAAAAATGCCCATGAGACAGTAAGCTTGGTCTTCCAACCCCTGGTGAACCACTTACTTCGTCGAAATGATGAGTTAATCGCATAATGGTCATCTGTTGCACTCTGAACATCGGATAGATAAGCATAGCATACTTGGGCATTCTGGTACTACTTGAATAGAGAATTAATAGCCTCTGAGAGTTCGGCGCTGTTCGATTTATCTATACAACAGGAATCGAGCCACTGATATATCGTCAATTTATGAAACCCTAAGTCAATATGGGATGGTTCATACGACGTAGCTCCAGCCGTACAGAGCTGCTAGTGCGCAGCACTTTTTGATCTTATCATATCCAGTACCGTCAAGTGCCTTTCCGTCAAGTAAATCCTGATAAATTACCTCGGAGCTTTCCCATGTATGTGAAAGAATCGCGTATTCGGGAATGCTTCCCTCGGAGAATTCAAAGAGTTTAAGCGATGAAGTGTCGAGCAGGCGCATTTCGATAATGGAAAAATGCCCCGAGGGAGGAGCCTTTTCAAGTACTTTGATGCCTCATATTTCAAGCGCTTGCGATAGGCTTAGCCCTGGATACAGCGGAAACATGAAAAGAATAATTTTACAGGTGGATTTGTTCAGGTGCTTAGGCCTCATCCATAGTGAGCAGGGTGATATGTAATACGTGGCGCCACTATGCACGCCTTAGAATATCAACGATAGAGCGATCACCTAGTTACAAACCCTTTTTTTTTTTTTTCCAATCGCATCCGCATTTCTCTCGTATTTCAAACGGTACACAGGGTAGCTATATCCAAAATGTAGAGCTATGCGAAGGCCTATAAATAGTTCAGAACGCCATGATACGAAGAGCGTAAACCAATAATGCTCTAGATATTAAGGTTGGAATTATGGCCTGAAAGTTAGGCGACAATTTGGAGCCAGAAAAGCAGCTGCTAGAAATGAGCAAAGGCATCCTATTCAAAAAATTATCCTAAAATAGTGTCTAAGATATCGATATTGTAGAACGTTGCATTGCTGGGTTTGGCTTTTACAGGATGTAATGCACCTATGCCAAGTTAAGAATAGCGTAAAGCTAGAACTTTTTACTGATAACGTTAGGTTTACAGTAGCTCAGCCCCTCATATCCATACCCTCGACATAACCACATTATATAATACATAATTGTTATAGCTGCATGTGTTACATAGTCGTTTCAATAGTAGCAACCGCTCAAGTCATGCCTAGAGCTGATTCCGGCCTTGAAAAGCGCGATAAACCCCCCTCCCTTGCTAGATCGAATATCACAGCTTGCATTCGATGCCGGCAGAGAAAGAAAAGATGTGACCAGAGGCTGCCTGTGAGTTTCACTCCCAACACGACTCTGAAATAGCACAGTGATACCGAGCTAAATAATTTCCGAACATTTAGAGATGTAGATTATGCGAGATTGCAGGGGTTGAGTGTGTTGGGTATGACGCAGTGGTGAAAAGGACGATTCCTCGAAGGTGAGATTGTTATGACCCTAGTCTAACAGTAAAAGTTCTTCGTTAACTTTTAATCCGTGAAAGCTACGTACACAGTCTGGAGGAACGTGTTGCATTCCTGGAGCTCAAGCTTCAACAACATGGCGTTCATGATTACGATCGAGAAGATCAGCAGGCTTCCGTTGCTGCTTCGGCTCCGATTGATGCCGCCGAAATGTTTATACGCTCCCCGTCAGGAGATGCCGAGACTGGCCATGAATTATCGGATATAGACCCAGCTATGAAAGCAACTGTCCAGGCAACACTTTCCAATGTTATCAGTTCAGTGCAACGTAGCTCTGGACACGAGTCAGCCTTTTCCAAGCTTCTTTTGACCGAGCTTATGAGATCCGACATGACGGTTCGAGTAGCCCGTATCTGGGAGCCTCATCCATCTCCGGAGGAAAGATCACTCATCTTGGATGTAGTTAACGATCTAGATACTTCTCCAGCATCTCTTCCAGATAAGAAAGGAGCTCAATATCTCACGAAGATCTATTTTGAATATGCCGACAACAGCTCTCCATTGCTCCATAGAGTAATATTTCAAAAAAGGCTGGAGTATCTCTATGAGAGATCAGGGTCGTTGGATACGCTCGAAATTTCTATGGATCGAGAGTTTAAACTAACGGTTTTCTTTGTTTTCATGGTATTTGCAGTGGCACTCTTGACAATGCAGAAGCATGATGCATCGGGAGTTCCAACATCACTCTGCGATCGTTACTATAAGACAGCGCTTCGAGTGTTGAATGAAGTTGGACTACCAAATGGTGTTGAGGGTGTGCAAGCACTACTTCTAACGGCACAGTATTCCTATCATCATCCAAATATTTACGGAGTCTGGAAAACCATCGGCATGGCTCTGCGCCTTTCTGTAGAATTAGGTTTACACCAAGATCCACCACCTGGAAAACTAGACTTTTTAGCATTGGATACCATGAGACGAACTTTTTGGGTTGCTTATGCGATGGATAGGAATATCGCTATCGCTCTGGGTATGCCATCCTGCCTATCAGACGGTTCCATCACAGCAAAGGTATGTTCATAAATTTTAGCTACCTAGATGACCTACGATTGACTCCAACTTAGTTTCCGAGTGAGGTAAACGATGAATTTATTAAACCGGAAGGTATCCCTGCCTCGGAAACGAGTCCTCAGGGCATGAAGAGATTTAGCCTTCATTTATTCCGCTTTAGACAAATTCAATCAGAGATGCAGACAGTACTCTACGAGAAACTCTCTCCCGCCTATCCTCTTATAGATTACGAAAAGTGGCAAAAAGGGATGCACCAGCGAATTCAGAGATGGCATGACAGTATTCCCCGAGAGAGCAACCTCGAAGAACTAGAACAAAAGACCCTTGGACGACCAGACATCTGGGAGCTTACGTTTCATCGGGCATTGTTATTCTTGTACCGCCCATCACCTAGCTTTCCGAATCCATCCGATTCAGTCTTATTAACGCTTATCGATTCTGCAAGTCGTGTGATCCAGCTTTATCGCCGATTCTTCCGGGAAAACAGACTTACGATATTCTGGCAAGCTGTGGAAAACCTTTTCTCAGCGGGCACTGCATTAATATATTGCTACGTCAGCTCACCCCCAGTACAGGCAAGTGTTACTCTACGCTCTCTCGAAGCAGATATTCATACTTGCTCGTCTGTTTTGTGGGGCATGGTAGAGCGATTCCCTGCTTTCAAGGGCAAGCGCGATGCTTTTGATATTATCGCTTCAAAGACGCTGGCCGATCTGAACCCTAGCTTAACGACCAATACGGAACATGAGAGGAGTTGCACCAGCGATGAGATGGATGACATGGTTCCAAAAAATTCTTCAAGACGGAACTATTTAATTTTTGATAATCGCAGTAACCATATAAATGTACCTACATCTCCTATTGTTGCAGAACAAGGAGTGCGGACAGATCACGGAGTAAATCCACCTCCTCCGACAAGAGAACCTACAGTATCCGACGGGATTGCCGAGGATAACCACACTCGTATTACCCCAGTGTCGGGAAAGGACTCTTCTAATAACCCATATACACTTCACAATTCTGCTGACAGTAATACACTGTTTCCAGATATTGATGATATGTCTTTTGACTGGGAAGCCTTTGAAAATGCAAATTCTTTCTCTCCAGCCACTTTACTTTAAACAATACCAAATAAGTAAATCTAAATTCATGACAGAGCGACCATTTCCCATCATGTCAAGACTGCTGCTATAATATGAGCGGTTTTGGTACTATAAAGCCATCTAGAACTAGTAAGTTGAAAATTGTGCTACTCCAAAAGTATGCGCTAACAAGGTACAGAGTCTAGATGAGGATTACTGGTGGCAAACTTAAATTTATTAGGCTTCTGGATCTGTATTAAAAGCTTATATTCTATATCTTGAAAAATATGTATGCACCAATAAAAATTCCAGAAAATTTTCCTTCATCAGCAGCTTTAGGTTGATGATTTGTAAATCGTCATTGCGAAAGTCTAGAGTCCCATACGTGAACGTCCTAGTTTTGAGTCATCCTGTCATTCCTTTCCTTATGCTATATATGGATGCCACAGTATCAATGAAGGAACGTGGCTTTGCTTAAGAAGAGTATTGCATCAGTACTAGCAAAATCTCTTTGTGGGGTACCCGGTCGCCAGTCGTCGGGAATGGATTACATTGTATTTCGTAATACCCTGTAACTTGCCATAAGCTCAGAATGCTACGCTCAAGCCGACATTGACTTTTAGACAATGCTTCTCATACTTTCGGACCACAAGTCGCTACAACAGCCTATCCTCACTCTTCGCTTGGAGTGTCTAGTTATCTCCCTATCATACCTTTTTAGCGATATTCCGTGAAGTCCAGCGTACGCACTGTATCCCCATGACTTACTGGTTATGACAGGGTCCACAAAGGCGGAGGTCGTGCCGCCAGACTTCGGCGGCGTACGCCGCACCAATCAAAGTTTGTCGCAGTTTGGCGCTCTCAGTTGGTGGACTTCCATTTTGTTATCACTTGTGAACTAATAGTGTATAATATAACAATCGTGAGATCATATCGTCTACAATAACCAGTTCTTCCTCTTGCTTTTATGCTGAATTATCATTGTTATTTACTTTGTGATTACGATTCTTGGTATATTGCTCGTTGAGTTATTAACGATGGTGTCGTCCAGTGTCCTTCGACATAACAATATGGCTACGCATGAACACTGTTCTCCTGCTGAACGTGGACTGGTGAGACGTCTCGATATGTTTCTTCTTACTTTTGGGTGTCTTTCTCAAGGTAAGTCTGGTCTGAAGCTTCCGAGAACGAGAGAATTTGTTAACAAATGTAATAGTTATCAAGTAAAGCTGCCTTTTTTATTCTTCGCACTGACCTGCTAACAATATGAAGATTCCTTGATCAAACCAACATTAGCAATGCCTATGTCTCCGGGATGAAAGAGGATCTCAAGTTATATGGGAATGAACTTAACTAGTGAGCGCCGTACCATATCTAAAAGAACAAGAACACTGATACCAAGCAATAGCTTCACGACATATTTCAATATTGGCTATTGTGTGATGTTGATACCATCTCAGATTATACTCACATACGTGCGCCCAAGCTACTGGCTTCCTGGACTTGAGATATTATGGGGAGTGCTCACAGGGCTTATTGCAACGGCCAAGAGTGCAAAACAAGTTTATGTTCTGCGTGCCTTTCTGGGTTTATGCGAGAGCAGTGCATGGCCTGGCATGATGACTCTCCTCAGTAGGAATATTTCTTTATTTGAAGATAAATCATTGAGTTTCACACTCTGAATTCTCTGCTTATAGAAGTAAATAGGCGCTGACCACCATGACTCTAGTGCATTGGTACACGCCTCTCCAACTGGCAAAACGCATGGGATTCTATCACTCATGCCAAGCTATTGGCAGCATGATGTCGGGTGCTATCCAGGCTGCAATCTCCAGTACATTAGAAGGGCATGGAGGTCTTGCCGGCTGGAGGTAAGTTATGATTCTTGCTAGGCGTTTACAAGCGACTTGCAATAACGTTATTTTGAAAGATGGTTGTTCGTAATCAACGCGATCATTACAGTCGTGTGGGGATTTGCAGGTTTCTTTATGATTCCCGATCTTCCAAATCGTCCAAACCCGAGAGCATTCTGGTTCACGAAAGAGCATGCTGAGATCGCTATGGAAAGGCTCGCTCGTCATGATCGCGCGGAACCAAAGCGCGTGTCTTGGGCTGGCGTTAGGTACGCATATCATATGTGTTCCTCTCTCCGGATTTAACACTTACCAGGCGTACATTCACATCTCCAGTTGTCTATTTTATTGCAATACTCTATATCTCTACTGTCCTTGGAAATGGTGGGTATAACTACTTCTCTCTCTTTCTCAAGAGCCTGAAATATCCGGACGGAACCACGAGATGGACTGTCGCTCAAGTTAACGCTATTCCTATCGGCGGTAGTGCAATCAACGTCGTGTTTGTATGGATCTGGGCAATTCTTTCGGATACTTTGCAAGTTAGATGGACTTTGATTGTCACTCAAGCTGTCGTTGGTATCATTCCTTGTATCATCATGAGTATCTGGACGTCGCATCCCTCAAGTGTCAGCCTGTCAGCCGCATACGCCAGCTACTTCATCAACTACATGGTTCTTGGAACTGCACCTCTTATTTTCTCTTGGTTAGCAGATATGTAAGCCACCCTAAGTGATATTTGTATTCAATAGCATCCACCAAACTCAAACTAATTCACTTCAGCATTCCGCAAGATCCAGAAGCTCGTTCTCTAATTGTTGGTATCGCCGTTACCGGAGACTATGCTATTGCAGCATGGTCGAATGTACTGATGTGGCCCGCAGACGAAGCACCGCTGTGTGAGTATCTCCATCCGCATGAAAAATTTGTTCAACTAATTGTCCTAATACGCATACAGACAGATTTGGCTGGGAATCCTCAATGGCACTTCTAAGCGTGGCGGTTATAGTTACTTTCTTGATTCGATTTATCTATATCCGTTATTTGCGGTACGTTGAGAACCGGATTGCTCTTTCTTGCGAGAACTTGCTAAATTGGCCCTGTAGGAAAAATACTCGCGCTTCTGCTGTGTTAGATGACGAACTAGATGCCGATACTGATCTAAAACTCAAGAAACCCCACAGCACACAGAGTGGTGAAGAGAAAAAGAGGCATATCGATGTGATGACAGCATCTTCTAATGGTCTTTAGCCGAGATAAAGTAATCAAAAATTGGGTGAGGGGAACTTTATGAGAAATATGGATATAGCAATTCAAAAATAAAGTCTTTCTCTTTGAACTATATATGCAGTAATACGGCAAGAGTTGAATTAAAAGCTAGGGAAGTTATTCAAGGCATTTTAATAAAGGTGACTTGTACGAGATTACTGACAATGGCCTCTTTCGCAAGGGACATTATAAGTAAATCGGTTTTTTTTCTACCCACAAGAACCCTTTGTATCGCCAACATCCAGTGGTATAAGTTAAAAGCTCTACGCAAATCATATATATAACCACAAAGGTAGAATATACCGAAGATTTGTATAAATTCTGTGGTGCTTCTTCAGCGAATCCCCTTGGCAAGAGTCATCACAAGGCCCTGCTGATTGATAAGTTAGCGAGGCCATTCGGCGCATTCTACGCTCAGAACTTGTCGGAGGGACGCCCGACAGAATGATGGTATCCAAAAATGGGGTGGCCGTCGGCGATCGCCTCCACTTAAAAGACAACATTTTCGACTGGGATTATATAAAAACTAGCCCCTTTCAAATTATATAATGCTAGGCCCCCTAGGATATAGTGTCATTATCACTTCTTCCGTCAACTTACGATCCTTCAGAGATCGTAATTAAAATCAAATGGCCTGGTTGAATTTGGCCTCATCGGAAACGTTTCCCGCGTCTGTCATCATCATTGGGGCTGGCGTGTTTGGACTGTCAACTGCACTTGCTATTGCGAAAAGACACCCATCTACCCAAATAAATATCATTGATCGACTCAATCCTCCGGTTCTTGACGGAACTAGTGTTGATACAACACGCTGTATCCGGGCTGGCGAGTAATCAGAAGAGAACATTGATAGAATGGTCTGGTTAATCGGTGCTGCAGATTATACTGATCCGATATATGCGCGACTGGCCAGACAAGCTCAAAAAGAAATTCAAAATGACCCTGATCTGAATCGTCATATGTTCCAGCAAGGGATGACTTTTGTTTGTGATGGGCAACCCAGCCGTTTTACCGACCTTTGGAAAACACAAGTGAAGCATGCAAGATTGGCACACCCGCTAGAAATTGTGGAAATGCCGACCGGCAATGATATCTTCCAGCGAATCCATGGCAAAGCAGCTCAGCCACCGCAAATGCCGGATGGAAAATCACGCTGGAATATGGGTTATTGCAATCTTGAAGATGCCTTTATCGACGCAAAGGAATGCATCCGAATCTATTACGAACGTTGTCTCAAGCACTCAACTGTTTCTTTTACGTGTGGCTCGGCAGTGGAGCATATTAACATTGTTAATGGGACTGCAAACGGAGTCACTTTAGAAAATAAAAGCGTGATCCAGGCACAACTTATAGTAGTCGCTGCAGGAGCATGGTCTAACAAATTAGTCTATTTGAAGAACCGTCTTCTCCCAATTGGTCATGAAGTTGCCTGGATCAAAGTGACTCCTGAAGAGGAAGACAAGTGGAAGAACATGTCCATTACGACAAATCTAAGCACAGGCCTCAATATGTTTCCACCCTATCAGGGGGAAATTAAGATTCTTCGTCGCTCTCCTGGCTACATAAACACTCTAACTGTACCGCATCCAGAGGATTCTTCAAAATCAATCAAAATTTCACATCCACGGACGATTGTGGACAACCCAACTGATGTAATTCCGTTTGATGCCGAAGCTGAGATGCGGAAGAATCTTGAGGAAATTATGCCGTCTCTTGCAAGCAGGCCATTCGACAGAACAAAGATATGCTGGTGAGAGTTACCTTGACTACATTTTATTAGTAACCTAGAAGCGTTTTAAACTAACCGGGATCAAATCTTACAGGATAAGTACTACCCCAACGGCCGATTTTCTAATTGCTCCTCATCCACGTATGAAGAATATCCATCTAGCAACCGGTGGTTCTGCACATGCTTGGAAATTTCTTCCAACAATAGGAGATTTTGTAGTAGATTCTATAGAAGGCGTTCTACCTTCTGATTTGGTCGCGAAGTGGGCATATGAGAGAAGCCCGAAGGGTGATGAGGATAAAAATGCTCCTCGAATGGATGGCGCACCCCAAGAATTGCGCGATGTGGTCCGCAGCCGAGTATAATCAATCTACATTTCAAATCTGTTGACGGAAAATCACTGTAGACAGATTCTAGTAATTAGGATTATGGCCTGGGAAGCTGACTATTTCTTGGGTAAAACGACGCCTTATCTAATTGCACTTCACTTGCTTTATATAATTTGCGTAGCTATTAAAATCTTCTTTTCCTTCTGCTTGACCCCCATAACTTGTTCTCTTTGACTCATCACGGCCCTATCGTTGCATAGGGCAACCAACAGTTCGGATTCCTCGGTCGATACACGTTACAGAAACAATAAAAGCGCCACTCAACAGTATGCGTGGCGTTATAACCATGAACAGCAGGCCAGCCTGGGCAAGGTGGAAGGCGTAGGCCTCCACTGGTTTCCCAAGGCAAGTGATCCCCCTGACGTCGGAGGAGACTATGCGGTTTTGGAATTTCGGTGATACTTGTGTTGGATTTGGCGTTATTAATGTTTAAGGTAGTGGAGGGACGTGGGAAGCGTAGATGTAAAAGCGGTAAAGGTAAGTCATTTGAGTCGTAGCAGTATTCGATTGGTAATATGATCATACTAATATCGACGTTTGCTGGGAGGGAAGGCGCTGCCATCATTGTGGTGGTCAGGTAGGCGCCCAGGAGCCAAGTTAAGAAGAATTTGAGATGCATAAGAGTTGATTCCTTTTCCTTAAGGACGGCTTTTTTTTAATTTCGATACTGGGATTAAGGCTTATTTATATTGAAGGCTTGAAGAATAAAATTTAAGGCTTCCCCCTAAAGAAGTTTTGCCTTGGGTGATAGGACCGATGTGAGTAATTTATATTCGCAAAACCGTTCCGTTTCGGACTGACGCGAACTTCGGACTCAGTCGTAGTGTTATTTTTCAAGTCACTCTAACCTATAGAAATTGTCGCGTACAGTAACTTAAAAACCAAGATGTATATGGTTGTATTGGCTAAGACGGTTCCAACAAGTGGCTACCTTGAGAGATAGCACTTCGCTACCAGCAATTCAAGAACTCTGGCCGAACTTTCAAGCTTGCTGGAACCGACCAGCGAGGCTGGACCGATTACATTTTTCTTATATCCATAGCGATGAGTGGCGAGACTTGAAATTATGTATAAGTGAATGATTTTCTCAAAGGAGCAAAAATTGTGCATTTAATGTGGTACTCATTTAAATTAAGCTAGATTACCTGGGTTTGCCGACCGAATCTCGGCGTCCAAGCTATAACAAAAATTATCTACATCTCTACATTATTAACTAATATTTCTTATTCGCTAGATTTTAACCTATTTTATATCATACAAGAAGGTGGGATAATTTTAGGCATTGTATAAGGCTTTACCTATGCCAAATCTTTCTTCTCTAACCATGCCTTAAACATCCGTAGAGCCTCTACTGGCTTATCATATGGAACCATATGTCCGGCACCGTTAATTCTAGCATATCTTAGTGGGCCACTTTGCCACCATAAGCCACCGCTCCAGACCTGTTTATTGTTCTCTTGTTGATAACGGAAATCAGGTAAGCCATCCCATTCCAGTGATCCAAAGACTCGTTCATTCCCCACAAAGTTACAAATCCAGTCATATGTTCCAACATATATGAGAACGCGAATCCCAGAATGAAGCAAAGCGGCAACGAAGGGTCGTGTGTCGATAATCATATCATTGGCCTTTGAAAATTCTCGCCCAACATCATCGCTACATCCTTCGAATTTTGGGGCTTTCTTATCAACTCCAAATGCTTCGCGGACCTTGTCCGTTCGCAAGAACTTGGTGATTGAATCCATAATCGGGTAACACAAATATCCCTCGCATGGTTTACTGACATCATAATAGTTTAGTCCAGACTCAAAATATGGCACTTCGAGCTCCTCCATGCAATACGAATATGAAGCTTTGCAGATGAGAGGATCTGGATAGTCGTGGCAGGCTGCCATCAAGTATTCACATCTTCCAACAGCGGTGGACATCTCACTGCAGACACTTGAGTTGAGAAGAGGGCCAATGCCAGTAACATTGGTACATGGGATATCGTAAGCTGAGGTCGCTTGCTTGGTATCACTGAAGATCCCGTTTCCAATTAGAACGGATTCGAGGGGAATCTGCTCATCAAGCGTAGAAATTCTGTTCATTTCGTTGATGTGTTCCGCAAAGACAGGGATGTAGTGTCCTCCATAACTTTCTCCGGCAATAGAAAATGGTAGCGACCTTGACTCAGGGAAGGCTTTGTACCACAGTTTCATGAATGCATAGACATCCTCACTTGCTGCAAATGTACCCCCTTTCCCACCATGGAGGGAGCTATTAGTAGAATAAGAGAATCCAACACCGATAGGCTGGTCTAAGAAGAAAACGTTGGCAGTATTGATCCAACTGTGGGGGTTCTCTCTAGCTGACTCCCCTCCTTCGCTCACACTACATGGTCCCAGTTCCATGAACAAACCCGTCATACTTGAGCACCCAGGTCCACCATTGAGCCACAAGACTAAAGGATCCACCTCTGGATTGGAACGTGATTCGAAATAGGCAAAGTAGAAATGCTTAGAACCGGAATTAAGATATCCCGTATATCCTGAGGTTGCTCCTGGACAGATATCCGCTAATCTGGGAACACTGCTCTTGATTGAACGCTCGCTAGAATCATGTCGAGTGATAATCAGACTATGTTCGGGGTGAGATTCGTGGGTGAGGATTCTGGTCGAGGAACCTATGAGAGGCACAGAGGGTTCTTCCGTAAACGGTACCTGTAGTCCTAGTGCAACTGAGGTACTTATAACAGTGAGAGTTACCGCGATTAATGGCCAAATAGTGGTGAACATTTTGGTACGTTAAATATAGAGTCTTGTTGTGCATATGCAGTGGTTTGATTTTGTCGAAAGGAGAGACGTCGCGACGTCAGGAGTACCACATCTCATGCGCCGCACAAGCACTTTGATAAGGTTAAGCGACCACCAAGGTTACTAAAGTCACGTGCCAACAGAAGCGCAATACCAAAGACATGGAGACTTACTGTATGATACCTCTACAGCAAGAGTAGCGAACCGGATACTCAAAATTCGTTACTTAGCGTGTTCTATTATCATTTTGATTCCTTAGAATAGAGAGGATACTGTTATTCACTTCAAATAGTGGAAATCTGAACCAGAACATCAAGTAGATTGATTATTCACAATACAAATGACAGTAGCATGTCGGTCCTATCTACAGTCTGAATTGACTTTTGTTCATATTTACATCCCCAACCCACCAAAAAAATCTGAAAAGCCAGACTAGTAAAGAAGGCGTAAAGAAAGTAAATCACCACTTCAAATCCGCCCGCATATATACAATCAGTTTTCTTCAGCCCAGCTCTGCATCATGCCATCCAAGAATGCAATATTAACGAGGAGTATAAATATCTCCTTGTTCTTTTCATTTTCTTATGTAGCAGTGAAAGTTGAGTTAATTGGGCCATATTTGATGTTCGAATAGATGACTGACGCGCCGGGAGACTTAGATTCGACATCGGCTGGGACACCAGAAGTGGCAGCACAGGTACCTCGGGGAGCACCGGGACCAGTGGCAGTGGTTGGGTACGTAGAATCAAGCCACAACATATTGGAATAATGATCATCCCATACGGACATGACGAGCGTCATACCCGCACCGAGAGCCTGACTCATAGATGGGAAACCACCTTGAGTCTTGAAACTATAGTTGTCACCGAAGGCAGCCTTTTGAGCGTCACAGAAAGCAGGTGTAATAGAGTTTCCAGTGACATTGGGGATTTGCGATTGCGAGTTCGGGATCAAGACTCCATTTTGAACGTAGAATCGCTTGATCTCAGTAAGAGGGTTTCCAATGAATTGAGTAACGACGGTAAATTTCTTGCTTGTGTCGACCTTCAATCCCGCACCATAGAAAGAGGTGTCTCCCATACGGTACGAGTTAAAATCGCATCCGTCGGGGTCGCATACCCCAGCATATCGAGTGGCGGAATAGGTTCCTCCACATGCATCTCCCGCACACATAGTTTGTGTTGTTGTGGTGCAAGCATGGGGCGTGACAGCGGCAGATACTGAATTTGCTTCCCAGATATCCATCTCGGCGCAGCAAGAGCCGTGGCCACCTACACCTGCGTTTGGATCATTGCTGGAAGCTGTCCATCCTTCAACGTTGCCCTGCTTGAAATTAGTTCCGTTCCGTGAATGACGAACTGAAAATCGGTCCAACTTACCTGACCGTTAATGAATTTCAAATCACGAGGGCATTGAGCATCGCAGTATCCAACACCGTACTTAGCACCAGCTTTGTTTGTAGAGTATCTAGACATTCCACCATCCTTGTCCATAGAGACGAAGTAAAGCGCTCCATTGAGACCGCAAGGTAGGTTGGAAACGTCAACATCAAAAGTGAACTCCTTGTTCAACAATTGGAATTGTTGGTAAGCAGTGTCAGACTCCATAAGATAGAGACGGGAGCCGATGTTAGTAGCATATGTTCCCTTAGTGACGAATGTAAGCTTCAGGGAGTTTCCGCTAGCAGTGGCTCCGTAAGTTGCTGTATAATCGGCACCCTCGAGTGCACAATTTGCCGCACACTTTGTGTTATCGGGGCAAAGAGTAGCATTCCAAGTGTTACCCGTGTAGCAATTTGTGTAGCTATTGGCCGTTTTGTCATGAACCCATCGCCAATTGGAATCGATTACAACCTTTCCATTCTTCGTCGTACAGCTCCCTGGAGCAGTACATGTTTGCCATGTCATTCCAGGGTGGGTTTCGGTCTGTTGTGTTCCTACTTGCTGGCCGCGCACAACGGCTGCGACCAGGGAGGTGGCTAGAGCTAGACTGCGATACATATTTTCAAGCGATATACTCGGATTCTAGTCGAGGTGAGCGTCGAATTGGAGAAGAATAGAGAGTTTTCACCTCGGGGCTGCAAAGAGCTTTATATGTTGCTCCGTGGGGTCAATTCTAGGGACATAACGAGCGTAACGGCTCGTTTGTGGGGTCGCGTTCAGCAGAACTTTTGAGGGGAGTACAGCGGGTCGACGGGATAATTGTCCATACAGCCGTTGACAATCTGCTCAAAGTAGGAAGTATAGTGTTCTGCGGCTTGGAAGCAGTCTCTATAAGGGTGAACCATATCACACTAATGACCTCAGTGGAAGCACCACCGTAGATAGCTAAGTGCCGGTAGCCCCGTTTATCTACAATCCTTTGCATATTGCCTGTATGGAATTGAACGAATGGAGACAGTAGCGGCTGTGGCTCCTATTTGGACCCAGAACAAGTAAGCAGAAATAGGGCATTTAAGGAAATTCATATATGTGTATGGCACAAGGGAGAAATTATGACCGGTAATGCCAAGGCCCATTGAATGAAGCAAACAATTGGATTTGAAGGTGAGAAAAGTGGTACAACCGCTCGCAAAAATGTTTATTCCACTGAGGGGTAAGGGCAATCAAGGCAAGGACTGGTTGTGACTTTGTGTACCCTTCCCCGCAATCTCCTCCCCGGGCGAACATATCGGATGGGGAATCCTTGACCTACCACCGACATGTCTAATAAGCATTAAATCAAGCATTGGCTCTTAGAGATCGGTTCCTGGGTGCCTGAAAATCCCTGGCCTCTTTTCTTTATTCCAATTCAGTATAAAGAATTCCGCTGGATGAAAAGTCCCAAATCTACAATGGATATCTGAAACATTTTGAATGGAACCAGCCTACTACTTTATATATTACAAGGAGGGATTCTATTTACGGAATATTATGATATTTAACTTGTCGTTGAATTTGCATAAACTGTTAAATGAGTTCCTTCCCCACCCCTCACAAATTTGAATGCTGAAGCGTAGAAAACGAGTCCCAAGGTGCTTTCGACTTAGAAATAAATACCGAAAATGGAACGATAGTTTTCTACCATAAACGGACTTCACCTATATTGAGATTGAGAGTAGCCTTAGATACAAAGAACTGCGGCGCTTCAACTTGTTACCAGAGCTGAATCACTTGCAATTATCCTGCTCAGTAAGAGTATCTACTGGCGAGGCTGCATGCGAACACATAAACGAGGCAAATTGGAGGAACAGCTGAGCAGCAAAGCATAGAATGAGCTGTCAGCTGAGAAACGGACATACTGATCAAAACCACTCGGCTCGAAGAATATATTGCTCAATTTAATTATTTTCTAGAGGTGACCGATTCTCTTGAATGTCAGCTCTGTGGTAAGCCAGTAAGGCTGTGCGGCCAGGACTGCCGATTCTAACCCGGATAAACCCTCCGTGGCGAGGTGCCGATGGCCGAAGCAAGATTGGGTAACTACCAGAAGCCGTAATTTCAATTTTATGGCAGTGATAGGCATCAGGTGAGAGCAAGCGGGGCCGGAACGATCAAATGAGGTGGTCCGCCAATTGATTAAGGCGGGAATGCTTTCCTGGACTAAACCGGAATGTCTGGGGAAATCCTTACGCCGGCAATGGTTTGACCAACCCATGCCCAATACGGTCGTCCGCTTGATATATCAAATAATACAATTGATCTCTTTTGGTGGTGCTACTAGTGGTATATCGTCGCTTTGTTTGGTTTGTGGCGAGGCATGTCGTTGGAGTAAAGGAGGTGGGGTCGGTGCGGGATAAGGTGGCTGCGGCAGATTTAACGTTTGCCTACCAACCGAGCAATATTACTGCCAAATGAAACACTAAATGAATATATCCACAGCAAATTATCAAAGTTACCCATGCAGCAATGTTCTGGAAAGCGATAGGTAGGAGGAATTAGGGTTGATAATTCTCTTGATGCTAGTTCACAACCATCAGTCTCTACTTTCGTTTTCGTCGTATTTTGACCCATCTACATCACGGTATATATTTGGTAAGTATATAAAGATTTGTACTGGCCCCTTGACTCCTTAATGACGTCCGTTTGAGAGATTAAACCGACTTCCATGGAGCTTCGATTACTAGAAAGCTTAATCGCATGTCTATCAATTTAACCCAGCTGTTATTGTTCCACCAGTTATACTGGGAAAGTTGATTAAGGCTGAGCAGAACATCGTTGACGACGTCGAATATTGCCCAAAATCCAAGAATTATTCGTTCTGAACAATTGCGCATAAATTAATAATAAAAGATGGTGGAAGAAGGGGCTTAGATCGTCGTCAATCGAAAAATATCCGCCCAGAGAAATTATGGCGTGTACTTTTGTTTCTTTGGTGTTCCCACCGATGACGAGGTATCTCATGACTGGGAAAATCCCCGGTTGCCGCGAAAACAATATATCTCACGCAAGCGGTTAAATTATTAACCTTGCAAATAGACGGCTGGGCCTCACCCTCGGGTTATTCTCAGCCATCAGCAGTGGGAGAGTGGGACTGACATGCAGTGAGGTGGGTCAGCTGTGAGTCCTATCTTGGAATATTGCAAATTCGCCGAGCGATCAAGAATCCCCATGATTTGATCCTTTCTGGTAGATGACGTGTATAGAGGCCCAGCTTGTGTCAAAAGTGACGACTACGGAGAAACCTCTTCCGGGAGGAGGAAATGGAAGCGTTGTGTTAGATCAGTTATCGTAAAGCGACACGATGGGATCAACTAGAAGGAATGAGTTGAACATGCATCTGTAAGACGAAATTCTCGAACTCGCTGTGTAGAGAACATTTTTCCTCGGCAGAGCAAGAACCAGGGTTTAGTGTAACAGACCACTATGGATGATTTAGATACCTCCTCTCCCTTCTCAAATTTGGCAGTGAACTACTGGTTTGCATCATCAAAGTTGCATCAGAAATGTAGTTAGCCGTCCTGAATGGAGACACTGGAAAGTTAAGTAAGCTCGAGGGATGTACGAGTTTATTAATATAGACGATGAAAAATACAGAAGAGAAGAATATCATTGTATTGAAGGCCATATGGTCGACGAGAGCGACCGACAGATCTCATGGGATAGATGATATGAATCCTATGGCTTTTGATCCCTATGACATCGCTCAAAGATACAATGATCCTCTTCCCATATTGCTCAAGGTACCCCTCATTCTTACCATCCACGCAATATCCCCTCCACTATCCGCCCACTGTATCGATATTTACCGGATATTGAGACATCAAAGTACCACGCGCTACCTGAAAACACGCAGCGCCCAAACGTGGGCAGTGGATCTATCTCATAAAGTGGTAAGGTCTGAGCGGCTTTTTGGCGAGACATTCACGACGACATAGCATCAAATTGTCCCATTTTCCGCTTAGAATGACCTGACACAAGTTTGTGGTATTCACAGGTACTGCTCAGTACCCTATAACTCAGTTCTTCGTTCAGGCTAGATTATGTTCTAAATGCCGGACGCAGCAAATCAACTCCAGCCGCAAAATCGGCCCTTTACGTACTTTCCTATTGTTTCAAATTTCACTGTCTGAAAACATCTCCAGGCTTCATTCAAGTTATAGAATGCGAAAAATTTCGTAGAATCCAGATCCATAAGCAACAAGGCATCAAGCTAAGATTTTGCGCCTTGCTAAGCCAATATTATTAAACAAATTAGAGAGAAGACCGGTTTTGTTGGAGCGCTAAAAAACACCTCTATTGAACAATTAATCAATGGGTCTATGATTGTTTCTTAAACGATCCATCTATTAATGACACACTTAAGGAAAAGGGATTAGCTATATCTATCATAGATATAATTTTTAATTCTCTCGCGACCTCTTGAATGCCTTGATATATGTAAAGTTTTGTGTCAGCTATATGAATATGAAGAGACTGTGCGACACTTTGACAGGTAATTTCTGTCACAGAAACTTCTCGTTTCAAAGTTACATGACTAAAGTTCAAATATAATGAAAAGGTTATTCTTTGTGTATAAATAACAATCTTCAGCTACAGATTCAGTCCTGACAACATTTGCAGTATGGTGTGAGGATCCCCCAGGTGTGGTGGCGCAGACAACGCCTCTTCAGCTTCATATCCTGAACAGGAAATTATTACCTCCTACACGGCAGCACAATACATGATTGGAGGGAGCTAGTGCCTCTGGCCAATAAAAATACATCATGGTAAATGATAAGGAAGCCAAGCATTTTTATTTGAGCAACTGCATCACTTTCGCTCGTGATATTTCGGAGCTGAACAATGAAATTTCAATTGTTGTAAATTTGTGGCTTGAATTATAATTGGTGGCTTTCCACGTTGGAGTTTCCTCCTAGGAGAGCTACTGTATATATGTGTGAATTTCTAATCAGCCCTACTGCTGTATAATGTTCCTCTTTTCTATCAACTCCACGCCAACATTTGTAACAATTATAGCTTCTTACGATGTCCCCTCCAATCGCAGATTTAATAATCCGCAAAGCGACCAAGGCTAGTACTACTAAACATCGTCCTTCACATCATCGCCTATCTAAAGGTGCAGTTAGAGGCATTGCAGCTGCCGTGGTCGTCATCGTATTACTCATTATCGCCTTTCTGGTGATTGCATATGTACTCCACAAGAGAGGTCCGTCCTGGTTCATTTTTTCAGCTTTACTTAGCTCGATACTCTGTTCATCTAAAGCTTCTAACAAAAAATATGCTAATCTGGTCTTCACATAGCCGCCAGAAGAAGAGAAAAGGCAGGTATCTCAGTCTCCAGGGGCAAAATTATCAAAAAGTCTCTCCTCTACACGACTACTCTTGGCCTCGCTGCTCTCTTTCAAAAGAAGAACCATGGTAGAGATGGTAGAAAGACTCAGGAATTTGATCAGCAGCGCGATATTCAAGTGGGAGATTTGAATGTGGCTCAGCAGTTATTGCCGAGCCATCAACGACAGATGGAGCCTGGTCCTGTGCAAATGTGACATATCTGCTACTGTAATAGTCGAGCGAATTCATCAAACTGGGATTGGTCCACAGGATTATGAGGTAATATATAATTTTCTCTCTGTGGTGATTGTTTGGCGGCTGGGAAGCAGGGAGCCACACACCATTTTAGTTTGAGTATCTACACTTTCTCTTTGGCTAGGAAATTTTATATGAATGCGGTCAATATCTCCACATTTATGATACCCCATCATGTCGGCCTGCATGAAATGAATATATCCCGCTCCAAAATGATGATCATATAGATATCAAATGCTTTTCAAAATATTTTATCATCCTGAACTACTTGGAATGGGCTATGAATTGATTATAAGAAAAGAGTATCTATAATATGAAAAAAATTCGGCAGATGGGTGAGAATATTTGAGGCATCATCTGGCATACTTTGGAGGCATCGGGATAGTGAACAGAAAGAAGTGCAGGGTGCGACATATACAATAAAGCTTGAAATGCCCCTCCTTTCACCCTGTCCATTTTCCCGAGTAGCCGGGGAGTCCCCAAAACCATGGATTTAAGAGTTTTGGAGGGTATCATTTGACGCAGGAACAATAATCGATCTGCCTATCAGGGTCGTTGTAATGTGGAAGGCTGGCGGAAGATTTCCACAATGAAGATGGCTTAGATGAAGACGAGATGACATGCAGGAACATATCGGAATTAGATCTTTGCGGGGCAATCAATAACATAACCAATAATGACGAAGATCATCACAAGTCAAAGTCGAGGCTCTGCAGTAGTGCCCACCAAGGATGAATCTAAGCCTCACCTGAATTTAGAAAAATGATAATAGTATCAGATATTTTCGAACTAGTGACTCGTTTCTTGATGAGCTAGAAAGAATTCTAGCCTCGCACTTCCCTAGAAGCTAAAAATAAAAATTGTAAATAGATTGTCCTGTGGTGCGTCAATCACCTAATCAAGATCTAGAAGCGCTTCGTTTCGACCAAAGTGTAAAATTGACTGTTTCGAACTCTTTGATGAAATTATCGTAAAGAATCCAATGAAGAAAGCATAGACTAACAGAGGGGAGAAAGGCAAGCTTTTGACTAGTGGGAATGATAAAAAGGGCGATATATTCGTGTATTATTCTATATACTGATAACCATTGCGGCCAAGACTCTAGTAATATGCATATTCTATGTTTCATGTGTTGGATTATTTCTTGACTTCGGTATAGGAAGAGTTAAGTTGCTGCGACTCCTCTCATCGTCCAGTTCAACTGGTTGCGGCAAACTTCCCTGCAACTCGTACCAAACAGCCTGCCCAGCAATTTCTGGCGTACTGGCTGCCTTTTTGTCGGACAAGACTCTATTGAGTGCCGTAGCGTAGTCCTCATCACGGTCACGTTCCGTTGGAAGTTGATATATTTGTGTAGAAGCGTCAAGCTCTCTTTTGACCCCATTTTGGGGATCTAGGCCATTATTGAAACTGTTAGGGTCGCTTGGGTCTTTGATAGTGGTGTAAGTGGGCATAGATGATCGACCCCAGCCTGTGGGAGCAATTCCTTTGCCGTTTGAGCCTTGAGCGATAGTAAGATCAATATCAGAACTGGCAGTGCCGTTGGCTCGATTTCGTCTTCTTCTGAAGAAGAATGCTAGTCCCCCGGATATTGCCAGGACAATTATAACGGCGATTACTATTCCGACTATTAGGCCTGTACTAGGATGTGGTGTGGATATTTTAATCGCCGCCGAACTTGGAAGTATCGTTGAAGATGATGGATTTTTGTCTGAAGGAGAGAGGATTGAAATAATTTTTTGAGGAGCGCCGTCATTCCACAGACATTGGCTTACTGAAAAGTTGCCGCGCTCGTAGTCAACCGTGAGGTACCTATTCAAGTCAGAAAATTTGTTCTTCCTCGGGTTGTGGGGAATCTTACGCTTCCTGTAGAAACGCCCTTCCAAGGGTATTCTGAGAATCATTTGCGGCTTTCTTTAATGGGAAGTAGTAGCTGCTATTAGGAGTAAAAGGATAGGAAGCCGACAGGGCAAATGCATTAAAAGGTAAGACAATATTAACAGTTTGACCCCCAGTCAAGCTGTTGGCCAAGGTGAATGTAACCTGTGGATTCTCAGCTTGTAGCTGCGAGTAGTGAGTTGTGTTGATTAAGTAAAGACCAGTAGATTCGTCGAGGGATATCCCGAAGGCCGTTTCAAAAGCGTTACATGCAGTTTCTGGTAACCAGAAATTGGGATCTGTGGATTCAATAAAAGCGAAAGTTGGAGATGATAGTAGAGTTGCCTGGGTTTCACCTCTGTACGAGATTGACTGGATGGCGACAACGACATCGCGGTCGATATCTGGATTTAATGAGAAGGTCGCCGAGTTCTCAACAAATCTAGAAGCATCCAATCCTCCAAAAACAAGTTGAGAATACTGACCATCTTTAAGACCTAGAATCTGTTAGTGGGTTAACGTTGCCTCTAGGAGGATGAAAATACGGTATTTTGCGCCAGCAGTATAACTGAAGCTCAAGCTTGGAATTTTGTTTTCTGACCGCAAAGTTGTGAAATATGAGGGTGAAGAAAAATTTCCAATCGTCGTATAGTTGACGGGTTGTGTATTTAAACCAAAAATGCCACTAATGGAGTAAGAAACGTCCTAAAACCAAGGGCAATTCGAAAGGGATTTCATACAGGTAAAAGGGGGAAGTGGTAGCAATCGCGGCTACAGTTTGATTTTGTAATGTAGGATCGTTCGTTTCATTGGCAACAAAACCAAGCCCAACCGTTTCGAGGCCATATTCCGCATTTTGAGAATATCCCAGGTTTTCTTCGAAACCAACACCATTTCCATTAATGCCAAAAAAACCTTGGGTTTCCCAAGTGGACGATACATTGGGATTGAACAATCCTCCCCTAGAGTTTGCGCAGTCTGCTGGAACTGGATTTATTGCTTCAGATGAGCACCCTAGAGGCAAAACCACTATGATTTCAGGAGAATTCGTTGATACGAGAACTCGTGTATCTTGGGCAGGACTGCCAACCCTGAGTGCAAAGCTACTCCACTGGCCATCGACTCCATCCCCTGGAATAAATTATTAGATTCAATTTCTTTTCTGAGCCCGGAGAGAAGCAAAGACTTACAATACTGGCTTGGAGGAACGACCAGCGGAGAAGGGATAGGTTCAGCTGCCCTGGGAATAATGTCTGAAATCACATAACCCATCGGCAACCTCGCCGAGGCTCGTTGTTGATACTAACAACGATATCTCGAGATGAATCATGAATTATAATCGCGGGGCTTGCTCGCGTTGACATAAAAAAATTCAAATAAGAAGAGTTGCGGAGAAGTCGTGAAGGGGGCTGATGCGCAGGCAAGAACAAGGGCGTCGGCCGCAGCACCTCGTGTCCTATTTCGATGACTAAATTTAGTTAACAGTGCAGTGGTACAGAAAACGGTGTCATGATACGCCTTGCCACTTATTTATTATGTACGCACCCTCTCCCCCCCCAAAAGCAAAACAAGCAACGCCGCTCCTCGGTAATAATATTGTATCCAAACCTATTAACTTGTGGAGGCCATAAGCTTTAACCTCAAAGCATAACCGTCGAGTTTAAAATTAAAATTTTCAATGAACGACCTTTATAAGCCTGAACTTTGCTACTGGTGCTAATGCGAAAATTGATTACTAAAGAGAAAAAACAAAGCTGTGATTTGATATATTTAGTATGTTAAAACAATAGGGGCGGGCGCATATCAGACGGCAGGGGCGGCACATATCAAGTATCCAGAAACACAAAGAGTATATGCAGCTATCCGTGATCATTTCCATTTCTAGCCCGACGTTTGTCAGGGCTGAACATTTAGAGTTACTTTCGTAATCAGCACTTGCTTACAAAAATTGAATCAGTGGACCAACCCGCTGGTGGCTTTCACGCCATAAGCCAATTTTAATGAGAAAATGTCGGACCCTGGTTCGACGATCTCCCAATAAAACGGGAACCGTGCAGCCACTGCCTCCACAATATGGAATCTAGCGTTTTCCAATTCGAGAAATTTCTCGACTAGGAAGATGGGACCAAAAGCTTAGCGTGCCTGATTGGTTAATGCACACCGTACCTTGGGTAGGTGCATCTATCCTTTCCCTTGAATAATCCTCTGCACCAAAAACATAGACAGGGTTTGATAGTGCCATGCAAGTCCATCAACTTTAGGTGCCCAGAAATATGTGAACATGCAGTATGAACCCAGCCCTGCTGTCGGCCGCCAATTTGATGGCAACGCAGAAAGCGACCCCAAATTGATCTAGAATATCTTCTAACCTGTCTCCGCTGACCTGACTCTTTTTCGTTAGTTTTTTGGGCAGTCTTTGTATCTTTTTCTTTTGGGTGTTCACGGGATGAATAGTTGAATCTTTTCCCTTAGGCTTTCTATGCAGCACACTCGTTTATTGCCCGTGAGAATCAAACGGCCGTGAAGAGAATGCGTTTTCCTTTGTTTCGTTGGCAGTTTTGCCTAATCCTTATTACAGTTCACAATAGCATATTCGGCGCCTGCTCAAGTACGTCTCATATTGCTCTTCACCTTTGCCCTTGCTTCTGCTTTTACTGTAAGTCATAGGCTAATTTTCATGCACCATCAAGACTACACATTTTCAACATCAAGCATAAGAACGGCAACATCTTCGTCTTCGTCTTCGTCTTCGTCGTCATCATCGTCGTCGTCATCGTCATCTTTGAGCAGCCTAAGCTCTTCATCATCTTCATCATCATCCTCGGCTACAACAATTTCAACAACATCGAGCAATGCCGCCGCACCATCTTCATCTTTAACTCTCTTAAATGCCACCACCACCTTAAACCCATCAAGCACTGTGGCGAACAACTCTGCAACAATCACATCACCTCCTTTGCTACCATGGGGCAACCAAAGTTTCCCAATAAATACTTGTTCAGTTATAGAATCTGATGGAAGCTCTCAATGGACACCATGCAACATGTAAAATTCTACTTTCGTATATATAGAAATTCAACTAATTTTGGAACAGTTTTGCCGGGACTATGCAAATTAGCTACTTCCCTGAGAACAGTGGCAATATATCATACCCCTCAACGTACTACCATCCTGGGCTATCAATTACCATGTAAGTTTCATTCGGAGTTTCTCTTCGAGTTGAGAGTTGAAAGAAAACCTTTGAGAAGACTAATTCGCCTCATAGGACTTCACCATCTATCTATCTTTTGGTCAATACTCTCACTGCTGATAACTCTTGCGGTCCGTTAGGGCCGACTTATACCAATCAAATTTTCGCACTTGACCTTACGGATGTCTTCACTATACAGCCTTATGCAGATCATACCGTTACCACAAGAATGGGGCCTCCTGTCCCACTGACACTAAGTGATATAACGTCCAACTGTTTCCATACCTATGGCAGCTTTTCTACAGACGGGGCTTTTGTGAATACCCATCCAGTCTTCGGGAATTACAATCGATGCAATCCTAGAATTCTCTTTCCTATACAACTGAAGCGTATAGGATAGTAAGTTTCCTCTGAATTTTACAATATATACTTTAGCTAACGATGCCCAGCCCATATTGGACACATTGCGCAGATGACAACTATGAATACGGTCTTTTCGACCCACCAGGAGCTGTTCCGCCAGTCATCGGACTTTTGCCTGTTACCTCAGCTCCTCCATATTTCTCAACCTACACGCCTGCAAGCGCTGCTCAAACGCCTTCTCCAAGTCAAGCTCAACCAACTCCACCGATAGCCGATCCCCCAAGTCCACCTGTGGCTCCGGTTGACCCTCCTGGTCCAAGCACCAGTCCAGCTGCAGGACCTCCAGGAGGTGGCAGTCCAGATCCTCCAAACGATCCTCCAAACGATCCACCAAGCACTCCGCTATCTGTGGCCGGCTCGAACCCAGGCTCGAACCCAGATCCACCGAACGGCGCGCAGTCAGAAGTCTCCAACCCAGTGGCTGCTGCTCCCGTGGGAGGGACGCCTACTGGAGCCAATAAGCCTTCGGTCATTGCTGCACCTGCTCCTAAAGCTATTGCGACAGTAGGAGGGCAAGTCGTCTCGGCTGCTCCAGGAGCATCAGTCCTTGTGATCAATAGCCAGACTCTCAGCTCCGGCGGAGCACCTGTTACACTTGACGGGTCTAACAATGTTGCATTTATTGGATCAGAAGGAGGATTAGTCGTTCAGTATCCTAGCGGAGCCGTTTCCTCGTTTGCGATCCCCTCTGCTGTGCCAGCACCTCCCGTTGTTCCAACACCTCAAGCTATTGCTACAGTAGATGGACAAGTCGTATCAGCTGCCCCTGGAGCGTCAGCCGTCGTAATCAATGGCCAAACTGTCAATTCTGGTGGAGCACCTGTTACGCTCGCCGGATCGAACAATGTTGCATCTATCGGCGATCAAGGGTTGGTTGTTCAGTACCCAAACGGAGCCGTGTCCTCTTTCGCAATACCCTCTCCTGCGCCAGCCCCCGCCGTTGTACCGACACCCCAAGTCATTGCTACTGTGGATGGACAAGTTATTTCAGCTACCCCAGGAGCGTCTTCCATTGTAATTAACGGCCAAACTATTACCTCTGGCGGAGCACCTGTTACACTTGCCGGGTCAAACAATGTCGCTTCCATTGGATCCGAAGGTTTAATCGTTCAGTACCCCAATGGAGTCGTTTCCACATTCGCGGTCCCTTCTCCTGACCCAGCACCTCCCGTTGTGCCAATACCCGCAGCTATTGCTACAGTGGATGGGCAAATTATCTCGGCTGCTCCAGGAGCATCATCTGTTGTAATCAACGGCCAAACTCTAACCTCTGGCGGGGCACCTATTACACTTCCCGGGTCAAACAACGTTGCCTCTATAGGTTCGGGAGGCTTAATCGTCCAATATACCAACGGAGCCATTTCCACATTCGCAATTCCCGCTGCCGCGCCAACACCCATAGCTATCGCTACAGTAGGCGGTCAGATTATCTCAGCTACTCCAGGCGCGTCGTCTATCGTGATCAACGGTCAAACTCTCGCCCCTGGCGAGGCACCTATCACGATTGCTGGATCCAACAATGTTGCGTTTATTGGGTCACAAGGGCTGGTCATCCAATATCCCAACGGGCAAGTTTCGTCTTTCGCGATCCCCTCCTCCGCACCAACGCCAGCAGCAGCCGCCCCGTGTGACGAGCAACTGGAAGTGGTGACATCCCAAGTTGGTTCAGAAATCACCTTAATCACGAGAACTATCATCACTCCTTCTGGGAGCTCCAACTCTCCAAGTCTCATAACAGCAAGCTATGTACAGCCAAGCGCGACCTTACCGTCCAGCTCGACACAGTCACTTGGCTCTCTCATCGCTTCTAGTATGTTGATTTCCATTTACGATTCACAGAATAATATTTGCTAACTATGTTCTTTGCAGTTGCCGGAGCTGGGAGCCAGCCAACCACAACCAGCACTGCTCCCCGTGGTGCTGCAGTTGGAATTTTCATGCGCTGGCTTAGCTTATACGTCTCGGTGGTTGTTGGATTAATTCTCGTATACTAAGTCGGCCTTGATAATGCCAACGAATATTTGAAAGTTTTATTGAACATCGTCTAGGGTTTGCGATTTGGAATCCATTCGGCGGCTGAGGAGGAAAAAAACAACAACCAGGAAAGGGTGACGAATTATCGCCTGAGGCACAATTTTCTTTTTCTCCTGTATTATAATTCTATCACTACGTGTGATATCCTGTTAAAGTGAAATATCTGGTTTAATGAACGGAGTTCAGATGCCGCTGGCAATGTGGCGAAACGAGAACCGGCAACAGTTCGCTCAATGATTTCTACTGTACTTATATATTTACGGACTAGCTCTCAATTAGACGGTTAAGCATTGGCGTTATCAGGGGTCACGGAATAGCATAGTTAAGCATAATCAAATTGTTTTTCGTATTGTTAGCGAGGAATGGTTTGATAGCCAGTCAGAATGTGCTGTGTATCAGCGTGTGCGCAACAGCAGATTTCTTCGTCGAGAAGCCCACACCCAATTATCTCCCCACAATTCATGGCCGCCAAAGCGACCTGCCCTATGCGATATTCCGAGATGACATGCACCACGCTGATGGAGACACCCTCTATCTGCTGTATCCACTTGTCATATCCACATTTCAGGAACCAAGCTTCCTGAACCCGTCCAAGATAGCTTTCGCCTCCTGGACATCGTCATCGTTCCACATTCGTAGGCCGTACGAGTGCATGAAATCTTGCATGTTCCTGAAGCCGGCTTCTCGGATAATTTGGTTCTGGCTCTTTTCAGCCTTACCATCGGAGGACTGGCTGGATTGGGAGGTGGCGTTGTTGCTCGAGGAAGAGCTGCTGTTGGCAGTGGTGCCAGCGGAGGATTTTTTGGACGACATGTTGGAGTTAAAGAAAGTGAGGGTTCGAAGCGCCTACTGGAAGACGGGACAGAGTATGGTACGTCGTCAGATGCTGGTTGGCTTGATGAAGAGATGCAGCTACCAGAGTTGGGACGTTGAATTTGGCACAACGTCGTATGTACTGTACGTGAAAGATGATGCTGACTGCATGTGGAGGGGACTGGGAAATTATACTGGGCTCATCCTGGCAGACAGGGCAGGAGCTATGACAATTTCTAGTGAACCCCACCACATCATTGCTATTGCCGAAACAAGTAAACGCAGCGACCTGAACTTTTATTCGAGGTTCTAGCTTGCTCCTGAATGCTGCCGTATCAATGGTCAGTTCCAAAACGCATAATCGTCTAGAAGGTTAATCAAATCAATATATATTGCTTGATTGAACGGAATCTTGAAATTGGTCTTACGTAAGGCTCAGAAGCAAGTCACCAGAGTGGATAAATTCAACATTGAGCTGGAAACTATAGCCTAGTTGTATTGTAACATTGTGTGAGATAAGATACTGTAGGCTTCCGGGGACCCTTGAAACTCTCCGCTCTGCGTCCGAACCCAGCTCAAGAATGAGGTAAGATGGGATGAACTGACTGTACGCCACGCAACGTGCCGCACCGCGTAACGTCGCGTAAATAAAGGGGTCTCAGCCTGGCCAAAGATGGTGAGCAAGCGAAGCCGCAGTGGTGGGGTCTCGGGGCTCGCCAACGTCAAGATTTGGATTGTGACAGAGCTAGTTCGGTCAAAGTCGGACATGATTACTTTCTTTTTTCATCTCTGGACATGACGAGTAGTCAGGTCAGATGGACGTCCACCTCAGCTCAAGTGGACACACGTGACCTAATTTCAGGTTAACTCGCAAACCCTGAATATTATTTTTTATTAGAAGACTAGTAAAAATGTCTATCTAAGATTTTACTTAATATTTTTTAAGTATTTACTAAATATTTATAAACTACAGCCCCTTTAATATTTCCCTCTCCTTAAGGGATTTTACATACTAGTTCCTTACTCTTCTTCCCTCCTACCTACCCTAGTTATTACTACAATATATATAGCTTTAGTTTAGTTGAGTAACAAACGCTACCTAACTTGGTCTCCTAGTTACTCGTTAGTAGGGTCCTTAGACTAGTCCCAGGCTCTAGAGGCCTTTGCTTGCCCTAAAAGCTCTCTTAATTAGAGCGCTTTCACAGGAGCCTGGTGCCCGCCAATTAATTAAGTAAACCACTCGCCTCCAGTGTATGTGAAATCCGATGACAGGCTCAGAAGAGCCTGCTTCTCTCCCTTTTGTTATCCCTTCGTGAGTCACCTCACTCAGCCTTTTCAAGTCCACTTAAGTACACACTTTCAATAATATTTATAGTATATTACAAGATTATTGAGAACCCCGTTCTGTTTTTGCCCTACGGACGTTACGGGCATTGCGACAATGGGTGCGTGGCTCTCTCGCCAGCAATCGCCCTCTGAGCCTGATGTGATTTTCGTCTCCCTTGGCATGGTGGTCCTGGATGAGTTACGTTTTCCCGGGAAAAAGCCGCTTTTAAATATTGTCGGCAGCTCTGCATCATACGGTATAGGCCTTCAAACCGACCGAGCGACCGATTGCACCTTGTGTGGATGGGCTGCTAACCTGTACCCTCAGGTACTTTAGGAGCACGGCTTTTCGCGATGAACGAGAGCTCGACTTCGATTGGTTGCCTTGTCTTGGCAGGCAAAGACTTTCCTGAAGCCGTGGAGACGCGCTTCCATGAATGGAAGATGGCATTGGTCTTTAAGAAAGATATTGATAGGTTGTCTACACGTGGCCTACTTGAATACGAAGATACGACCTTTGAGCGTGAATTTTCCTATATCTTCTATTGTCTATTGGCTGATAAAGCACAGCCAAGAAGTTTAAGTACACAACAGAACCTTTTAGACCCTCCCTAAGTGATTTGGTTTCATCTCCTCTGCTTGCATCTCGGGCCTACCACTTTATGGCTACGCCGGACGATGTCACTCGCCAAATATCTGAGCTACTTGAGCTGCGTAAATAAAATGGTTTGAGAAGTCGACCTCTTCTTTTATGGGAGCCGTTTCCAGCCACATGCCAACCCGAATATCTGAAGTCGACTTTAGCAGCCTGTACTTTGGTCGATATGTTTTCGCCAAATCATTTAGAGCTAACTCGTCTTTTTACAAATGTGATCCCAGAAGACTTTCAACCAAAAGTCCTCGAATCCTATGCCCAGAAAATCCTTGACCATTCCATTGGCCCCGAGGGGAAGGGTTGCATTATTATCAGAGCCGCTGAACACGGTTCATTGAGTGCATCTCGTGCAGCAGGTTACATATGGTCATCGGCTTTCTACCCCCCAGGATCGGGCACCTCGCATGTTGTCGATCCTACGGGGGCTGGCAATGCATTTATTGGTGGCTTTGCGATAGGACTGCAGCAAAACTTGCCACTTGAGAAAGCTGCCGCCCATGGAAATATTGCAGCAAGCTTTGCTTTGGAGCAGATCGGCCCTCCTGAACTTGAAGTCCGTGGCCTCGTTGAGACTTGGAATAGGGTCAAAGTCCTAGAAAGATTGGAGGAATATAGTGCGAGATCAAAAGATTTAGAGGAAAGTGCTAACCACTGAGTTCATTCTTCTTAGATAGATTTCGGTCATGCTATTGTGCTATATCTAAGGACATCAAAGTGCACAATCACCTTCATAATTAGAAAGTTTACAAGGCTAATTACCAGATTCACTTTCTGACTCTCTCCAAATATGCTTTCTAACCCTCATCTTTGTAAGATTTGGCAGCCGCAATGGGGTCTGAAGCAGCGTAGATGCCTCTTCCCGCAATGATGAAATCAGCACCTCCTTCCACGGCTTCAGCCGGGGTCTTGTACTGCTGGCCGAGCTTACCCCCTTGGTGGCTTGGTTGATTCCTGTCGTGAAGATGATGAAGTCTTCGCCGGGGAAGACTGTCACTGCGGATTGAACGTCGGCTAGAGACTTCATAGTGATGAAACCTATGAATGAGTCATTGTGAGACCGAGCGAGCTCAACAGACCTCTGCGTATAGTATCCAGTGGCTAGGCTGCCTTTAGAAGTCATATCCGCAAGTATGATGAATGCACGTCCCTTTGGATAGGGAAACTCAGGTGCAGCAACCACCTGAGACAATGCCTCTACAATCCCCTCTTCCCCGAGGATGCTGACATTGACGATGTCAGCGAATTCAGAGATTCGCAGAGCGCCTCAATGGTACTGCTTCTGCACTGTATTGCCAATGTCAACAAACTTTCGGTCTTCAAAGATCATGAAGTTGTGCTTCTTCGATAGTGTCTTCAAGCCTTCAACAGTGGCCTCTCCAAAATCATGGATTAGATCGACATGAGTCTTCAACACTGCCATATACGGGCCCAAGGCTGAAATGTTAGTCAGCCTTTTAGCCATAACTCAGAGGTAGAGATGCACTCACTTTCAGTGCAATAAAGGAGAGCCTCCGCAGTTGTGAAATCGGCAGAGACGATCAGATTGGATTGTTTCGACTGCAATTTCGAAGAAACGACGAGCGACCAGATTCGGATGAAGGGCAGCACGCTCAGCGTATGTCTTTTGACACAAAGAAGTCATCTGGAAATAAGCTCAAAGGTTCGAAGTTTGGAGTTGAGGATGGAATGTTTTATGATGATAAATGAACCTAGCCCGCCCCTTCGACTATATAGGAGGGCTCCATGGGTAAGAGGCGAGGCTTCAGCGGTGGCTCAAGGCTCAATATATAGACGAGTGCTGCAGTACAATCACCTAGCCGCTCTGTATTACCTCAAATTCTGGAGGAGATATGCAGCCACAACTTTATTCAGCGATCGAGACACCATCTTTGAGCTGGGGCTGAAACAACCCGTGGCAGCTGGGCTGTGCTGACCTACAACGCTGCCTGATCAATTTTAGATCAACTGAGATGTTCCTCAATGCGAATAGTCTTGCATTCGCCATTCAGTGGCACCCAACATGCGAAGCATAGAGCATGTCTACATCTCCAGCTACAGCTACTGCTGCTCCAGTTGCGCTATCACTCCCTGCTGGACAGCCTATCGCCAACTATGGAGTCGAAAATCCAATACTGTCAGCTCTGGTGCGGCAGACTGCCGACAGCATTCCTTCTGTTGAAGTCATTGACGTTCTTAAGAAGGAGCCAGCCATTACTAGCACTACACCTGTGCCTGCAAAACATCAAGTGCTTCGCAGGACTTTCTCGGATTTCGACTCTTTGAATGGAATGTTATCCACAGAGGTTGGTTAATAATCTGGGGGAGAAAGGAGAGATGGCTAACCTCGAATAGGTACCAAAAGAGCAGACGCTAGGGGTTCTGTAAGCCTCACCGTTCTTCATCGAAGCCTCTAAACTGAAGATGCAAACAGCACAGTACAAAAGCTTTCAGGGCCTGTCTTACAGTTTCTCGGGAGCAAGTACAAAATGGACTATGAGTTATGGACAAATCTATTCGAAAGCAGTGACAGGGATTAGTTCGCAGGGCCCTTCCTCCATCGCGGTACGCGACTCTTCCAAGTCCACAGCGCAGCCAGGCTCACTATGAATACGAGCGCGCGAATTTTCACACTTCAATTTGTCTTGTGTCGAATTCTGCCGTGCTACAGCATTGACACCAGAGAGATATCTCGCAAATCAGAAGATAGGACCTACCGTTCGTCTCATGAAATTTTTGGACCCACCACAAAAAGGTATGAATCATGGTAGATACTGTGGTCATTTCGCAAGCTTAATAACTGATAACTAGCCTCCAGATATAACCCAAGACTGCGCTCACCCAAGAGTATTCGTAATAAGAAGGATAGCTGGCGATCTAAGGTATCACCGAAATATATATAGAGATACCGTTATCAAGGATTCTTTCCAGAAGTCTTTCTTCTTGCCCTTCCTTACCAGACGACTTATAACGACTAAAGTATGACTAATTGGAGCCCCCCCCAAATTTCGGGCAGGAGACTCCATATACATGATTCCGGGTTGCTCGATGCCGGTTGCGCTTCGTCCAAGAGAGGGGAGCTTTGAAATTATGGGCGCGTGCTATATGGACCAGCTAATGAGGGAGCAAGATGTAGAGTGGCATGGGTCTGAAGTTAATATACCTGATCTGGAAGAAATTATCTTGTGTTGATTAATGCTATCCATCCCTAGAGTTAGCAATTCCGTCAATGTCGGTAGAGATTCGATATCGTCAACTAAAGTTAAAAAATCCAAAAAAGTCTACTACTAAGATAATCAATCTAAATAATCCTCCTTTACTTGCACTAACCGGATGTCTACAGTACTCGAAAAAGTAGCAGGGTGAAGTAAATTTAAACTTAGAAGTCATTTACAGCGGGATGAAAGCAAAATTAGTATCATTCCAGCATCAAAACGGGACCTGGCAATAATAGATATTCTTACCAAGCAGCTGACCCATCAGATCTACCGAATACAAGTTGTAATTTACAGTTTCTCACTTTCCTACTTGTCGTTACATCTTGCGTAATTTCTCTCAAGGATTAAGTTTCGAAGCAACATGAGCAAGTAATGCTATTTACTTTCTAATTTTAGTATTCATACCAATAAAATTATTCTTGGTCTTACTTCTAAGTTCTGTTGTCAGATCCTTCTCTACTAAAATTTTATCGACTAGAGGATTTTACCTACCCGGATATCAATTACCCGTATATGACCGCATTCAATGTAAATTCATTCATGTATAATTTGGCAAGGGTTTTCTAAGTTAGGTATTCTCAAGTGTTTAAGATGATCTAAGTTTTAATTATAAATAGGGTAAACGACATAGCTTTCTAGCATATCAATCTTTATCCTAAGGCTTCCCTGCCCAATGTTTCAAGATAAACTCCTCTGCATCTGTGAATTTATAGTCCGGTAACAGACGATTCCACTCATCGGAGACAATCCAAGACCCACAAATGCCACTGAGAAGACAGCCAATTAGAATCGCCTTGGAGAAAGATTCAATTTGCTCCGAAGAAAGGTTGGGATCCTCAAATATCGGAATCCATGATGACTTGATGTCACCGGCACGCACATCTTCTTCCTTTAGAGTCGTGATATCAAATGGTTTTCCGCCTATTTGACATTGATCGATTAGCTATTTTTTATTATGAATAGGGCAAGGGATTTTTCCATACCTTGAATTTTAGCCCCGATTTCTAAGAGCTTTGAGCTTGAGAGAGTGGTTCCGTGGACACCGCCAATGACAGGCCACTCGCCGCTGTAATCGATAGCCTGGGCCACAACATTGGCTAGGTCATTCATCGTGGTCAAACTAAAGATACCGTCTTTTCCATTGAGATTTATGGCTCGGCGCTTGTGAAAGTCGATCCAAAGCTCCATATACTGCAAGTGCTTGGAGGCTGCACCTACTGGTGCGAAACCGTCTACAATGAGCCCCGGCTGAAAAAGGGTATATTCGAGAATCTGCAGCTGAAGATTAGAAGATTTTTGCAGATATAAAATCGACCCATGTTGTGAGCTTACTTTCTTTTCCTTATTAATCTCTTCGAGATATGCCCTCACAGTGGCCTTCTCAGCATACCATGGCAGTTCCTCGAAACGAGAGCTTTTCGACCCCATCACAACATATGATCAGCCGGAATTTCCCTTGCATGATTCCTTCATACTTTTGAAAGAGAAATTTGACACTCACCTCCCCCACTCACTTGGAGCAAAACGTTTGACACCAGCGGTGATTGCTGCGTTGATCAGCATCTTCTGGATTGCACTGCCAGGGTCTGTGTGAGTGGCGATGAATGAGAGCACGGTGTGCACACCGCCGAGGATTTTGGTTAGATGCATCTTGTCACCGTAATCAGCCTTAACCCAGGTCACACCTGGTATATTTTCGGCAGCAGCGGGGTCCTAGTCTTGTTAAGTAATTGCAACTTTTAATATGACGTGTTTTGCATTAATTCACGCACTTTGCGGGAGAGTATTAGAATATCATGTTTGCGAGTTGCTGATAGTACGTCAATGATCTCACTAGCAATCCCTAACAATAGTGCCGTCAGTAATTGCTACGAAAAGTCTTAGAAAGGAACACCAAGCAAGATGAAGCATAGCATGACGTACTCCCTGAACCACCGGCTATTGCGATCTTGACCATATTTTACGAGACTTGAGGATTAATGATGAGTACTTGGACTTTGCATTATATTATCTGGAAATCAATGGGAAAATGTTCCATATATCTTTCTATCAACAACTTGTCACGTGGACTAGCCCTAACTCATGAAGGGAAGAGTGGCTTAAGAACGTTGCTCCGACTGTCCGACGATTCCGCTCCAAAGAAACCAGTCGGGTAGGCTAGGCACTCAATTGAAACCACATACACCTCTTAAAATCTATCCTAGTAAGAATATTGGCCCGTCTTTCGTGATTCCTGTAGTGGTTTTGATCCAGATGTGGTTCTAATCCACAGATGCAAGCATATGACTGGTCCGACAGCCGAAAGCTTCCTAGGGGCATGGACCAAAACCATGCTGACAAAACCAATGTGGACCAAAACCACGATCGGGATATTCTCACAATTTCCCGCAATGCGAATCAACCTACGCCTTTATTTCACCTAATTTAAGATCCATATGTATGACTCAGTCAGTGCTGGCACCTCTGGGTCGATCCCGAAGTTGCCAGACTCGCTCAAGCCCTTCTTGACATTGCTTGACGAACCCTTAGGCCTGCCAGTGTGCCTAGGTTGCCAAGCAGCTTTGCTACCGAAGAGTCTCCCAGATCACCTCCGAAAACACCACCAGCTGCCCCTAGAGCTGAGGAAAGCTGTAAGATCTTTGGTAGCCACGTTGCCGTCCCTTCACTTCGCCGATGTGCCAAAGAAGCTTGACGGTTCAGCTCCTATAGATGTTTTGCGTGTAGTGGATGCTTTCCAGTGCAAGAACTGTCCTTTCATTCGGCGAGATATCACCGATGTGCGGAAGCATGTTAACAAAGAGCACAATATTTCAGCGGTCGACAGTTACGACCAAATACAAGCGCAGTCATGGTTTGGCGGCCCGAGGGCCGTCTACTGGCGAGTGTGCGTTGGACAGGCACACACAGTGGAAGAAGTCCCGCCCTGCCTTTGGGGTTTTTATGGTAAAGGCTTTGGGCACAGACGTCCAACAACCTGGCCTCGAGTGTCAGAAAGTGACCCGGAGATGATAGCATCTGATATGAGGGTCGATGATCAAGGAGTCTAGCGCCTGTTAGGACTGGTTGTGGGTATTGATTTGCACCAGAATTTCCGTCATTATTTTAGAAGTAAACCTGCTTAGAATGTGAGAACTTAAGAGAAGAGTGATCTTAAAATTTTTGATGGAAGAAGAAAAGAATAGGCTTGCTAGAAGATAATAGATTAGCTCCTTTGACTAATCGGCGATATTTGGGTCATAACTTATGATGAGATCTGATGGCAATTGTGTCACACGTAAATGGAAAATAGGGCGACCATTGTGCTTACAAGAAGATCTGGCTTGTGTTCTGATATAAGCGCTGCCACGTCTTCGATGGCTGAGGCAATTTAGCTCACGCTAGCTGGTAGGAAGCGCTTAGATGAATGCAGGGCAGAAACTCAATCAGCGATGCACAACGTTCTATAGGCTTCCTTTTCTAAGGCTGGATATAAGAAAGTCCTTGGATGCTGTCTAACAAACGACTTCCTTGGTGACCTTCTAAACGCCAAGGCAGTACTTAATAAACAATCCTACAGTTTTCGGCTATTGGAGAAATATAATTACGAGACTCCCTGGGGTTATACCTTTTTAGCCATCAGCTTTGCATTGTAGTAACAGTGCAAGGAACACGCATGGTGGTCGGGATTACGTTCTTGGGTACCGAGCCCGGCTTCATCGATGATGGTCTGCACGTTGGTCAAAGGGCGTTCTAGGATGAGGAACTTTTATGTCTAAAATTGATGCCAAGTCTGCCACCCGATTTGCACGTGAAAGCCACATTGTCTAAGGAAAAGAATGATATTGGAGATATACGCGACAAAATTCTTCCTCTTGATAGACGAAGCGCCCATGACGAACGACATCTGGGTGGTGCGCGACAAGATAGCGGTGTGGTTACGGTATATAATCAGATACCTTGCAAATTTCAAGAGAAAGAAATAAGCTAAATCAAATTATAGACGGTTATCCCGTTTCGCTCTTTTTAACGAACGCTACACCCGCTAAATTCAATATTCACACCATCAATCGATTACCCAACAGGGGTGATTATTGCAAAGTTTTATTAGATCATATCAGGAGCGTCATCAAAAGGCTCAAATGAAATAGAGCCAGTTTTTATTACTTGCGTTCGTAGTTTAATCTTTAGTAATCAAAAGAGGTGAGGACTTTTTGAGGTTATGTCAATAAAAACCTGCCATTACCGATTTTCAGGCGGATGGGACTACTATACTAAAACCCAGAATTGAGAAGGACTAATATTTTGCAAGCGCCAGAATGTCTTGGGTTGCTCAGGGATCATATTGGTAAGCTGCATCATTATGAGTTCCTGCACTTGGAGGAAAATAAAGTGAAGCATAATTGACAGCTATGAAAAAAGAAACGGGACGTGGCTGAGTATCCGAAGTTAGCGGACGATTTCAGCGCTTAAGTAGGGCCCGACCTTAACTAATTTGATCATGCACCACATGGGCTCATCCAGGTTTTTATCTAAAACCCGCAAAGCATTCGGCGGTAAGTAAGGTCTCCAACGGAAGAACTCAACCGCCTCCGCTTGTCTCGGATATCAACCCCACCTTTTGTTCCCCATGGGGTAAACCCGACAACCGGAATCAATATTTGGGAGGATTTCCTAGCTACCAATCGTCTCGCCATATCATCGCAAGCAGCATCCCAAACTGTAAGGCTCGGTAGCTCGGCTGCAAGATGGAGATAGTTATGTTCTTCGTGCATACTTCCTCCCCGATGCTCTCAGTACATCGTGCTCCCAATATCCCCTGTTAGCTTAACCCTATGTAATATTGGGTCTCAAGTCTCTAATTAGATATGAAGGATTGGTATCGAGCACTTGAGCCAAGACTTTGGATTTGGAAATGTGCGATATAGCTCCAAACTTCGGCAAATCGAAAGATCTAACTACCGATCTTGGGATTTCAATATGAATAGGGCTGCCAGATGCCTCCTTTTTATTTATCCAATTTCAGTTTCTTTTACCTTCTTCCTTTTATCTGATTTCTCTGACATTTTTTGAAATGGCGGGTATCACACCAACGACAGATCCTTCAGGAGAGGTCGATAAGGCTACTGCGGTAGATCATATTGATGTAGTTCAAACGAAAACCGAAGAGACTCTTCCTCCAATTGTCAAGGTTGATTCATATCTCGATGATGAACATATTGATCTCGGTTGGCGATCATGGCTTGTAGTTTTCGTGACTTGTTTCGCGTTCGTGACTTCTTCCTTCATACATTTCAAAAACAAACCGCTAATACCAGTCCCAATAGCAACGGATCTCAAGTCTTCGTCGTAACAGCAGCTGGTGGTGTTATTGCATTCATCGTTCGCGATCTTGGTGATGCTTCTCTCTCAGGTTGGATTATCCAGGTACTCTTCCACTTCGAAATGTTCCATTATCTCAGCTTATGGTCTCTTAGGGTCCTCTCCTCATGCAAAGTGCACTCTCGCCCGTCGTGGGTAGGCTTTCGGATGTCCTTGATCGTAAATGGCTTGCAACACTAACGCCACTAATCGCATTTGCTGGGTCCGTTGTTTGTGCAAGGGCAAATAATATGCATACGCTTATAGGTGGCGGCATTTTGATTGGGGTTAACTTGTCTACTGTTTCTATTGTGCATTCTATCCCCTCGGAGATTTTGCCTATGAAATACAGGCCACTCGCCAATGGCTTTGGATATGTCGCGGGTGGCATTGGTGGCCTGTAAGTAGTTGACTTACTCCTTATTAAAAGCGAAGCTAATGTACTAATACAGAGTTGCAACACTGGGAGCTGGTGGCGTCACGAATGCCAATCCTGGAGGCTGGCGAACCATATTCTGGATGCAGGCTGCTTTTAATATCGCCTCCTCACTTGGGCTTCTCCTCTTCTACTGGCCTCTACGTAGATCTGATTATCCTAAAATGTCTCTTTGGGGATATATTTGGGAATGTGATCCTATTGGTTCTCTTTTATTTGTCTGTGGCGCACTTCTGACACTTTTGGGCTTTGACTGGTCTGGTGGTGCCTATCCTTGGTCGAGTGTACATGTTGCTGTACCTGTCGCCCTCGGACTTAGCCTCTTGGCTATTTTCGGTATCTATGGTAAGTTGCTCATATAATCTACTTGTACTCTTGAATATCAAATTTATTAACCGATCTATAGAGTGGAAAGGTCGGGATGATGGTGTGGTAGCACATGTATTCTTCCGAAGCGGGCCTAATTTTGCTCTATCCGTTTTCATTTTCTCGGTAGAAGGGTAAGTCTTTTTTGGAACTCCATCTAATCGAACAAAGCCTAACATTCGATAATATAATAGATTCATTTTCTACAGCGCTGTCAACAGTATCACACCTCAAGTAGTTTTAAACCTAGGTTTTGAGACCACTGCATGGGAAGTCTCAAAACGCCAACTTTACTATAATGTTCCGGCTCTCATTGCGTCAGCTCCCATTATGTAAGTTTCACCATACATTATATCTGAATAATTTTTTAATGAGATGTGAAGTTGGTATGCCACAAGATACAAAGACCTCAAGGTTCCTCTCTTGATCACCTTAGTTATATTTCTGGCTGTGTAAGTCCATTTCAATCCAACATCTCCATCGCCTGTTGGCTGACGAGTTTCAACAGTGTGATCTGTTACGCTTGTATTACACCAGCTATGGACAAGGCCCAAATTGGCTTCAACATACTATGTAAGTCAATGCTACTATGTCTTCCAAAATATATGATTGTTAATATCTCTACTCAGGTGGCGTCGGCCAAGCCGGTCCTTTGTCCATCCTCGTATCCCTTGTCCAATTCACCGCTCCGCATGCCTACCTCGCGACCGCAACTGGACTCGCATTCTCCTGCCGTGCTATAGGCGGAGCTTTTGGATCTGCTGTTCTTTCCGCCATAATAAACGGCAAATTAGCTTCCACCTACGTCCCCAAAATGACCTCAGTCACGCTAGCTGCCGGCCTCCCAAAGTCCTCAGTATCTCAACTCATCGCTGCCATCAAATCTGGTAAACAAGCAACTATTTTGGCTGTCCCGGGAGTTAATGCTGCAATTATCAGTGCAGCAACAAATGAGAGTCATGAGTTGTATGCAAAGGCCTACCGGCTAGCCTATGCGACTATTATACCATTTGTAGTGCTTGCCATTGTGTCGAGCCTCTGTTTGAGGGGGGTTAAAGAGCTTATGACTGAGCATGTTGAGGCTACAGTTGAGAGAGTGCCGGAAGTAAATGAAAAGACAGCTGAGGCATAAATTGGATAGTAGATGAGTTGGTGGAGATAATCGAAGGGGATGGTGGGTTTCTATCATTGCACAATTGTGGCAGATTATTTAGCAGCGGAAGAGAGGAATATGTACAAACCTATTTATTGTTTGGCAGAACGGAGGAAAAACAATCTACATCCTCTAAAAAAAAATTTAAAAAAATGCCTGTTTATCCGCATCTAGAGGTTAGCAAAATCTTTTTCGTGAACATTATCAGCCTGTTTCATCGATAAATAAATCTATCTACTATTGTCGCTATAATCTGTGGGGACTGAGTGCTAATGCAGTCTTAACTACTTTGCAATTTGGGAGATGCTAATCTTCGGAATAATAAGGAGTAACGCTGTATTCCAAGTTGAGAGCTCACTTCAAAAGTGGTGCGAACGTAAAAAATAGCATCTGAGGTGTCTTGTAGCCTATTACAGCTATGTAAATGGAAAGCGCAAAAAGAACTTTTAATAGATTAAATGAAGATCCATAAGGCTATTTACATAGTATATTATTAGATGATCCCGTAGAGAGAGTATCAGATGGCCCAGAAAATGGCCAAGTGGTACTAATAGTCTGGATTTCGAGGACTTGGCCGCTGTTGTCTGCTGCTTCTCCAACTCAAACAATCACGCGCTTGGTTCTACCATATATTTTCACCATTAATTGCACTTGTCGGGATAATTCTTCAAGATCCCTCTGATTGATAGATATTGCGTCTACCCACAGCATTCTTTCAATACAAGGGTTTCGCAAATATAGAAGAGCGACATAAAGGTTGTCTGTGATCGGCAAAGTGTCCTGCACGATATAGATCACCTTCTTCTCCAGACTGCACCAAAAATAGGACAAAGCGCCGTATAGATAGTTCCTCAGCTCTGGTCTTCAAGGCCGAGGGCAATAAGTTGACAACGAATAGGCACTGTTATGCCCTTACCAGGCAGCAGGTGGAACAAGCGAGTGTCGCTATCCTTCAGCAGAGATAAATAGTTGTACGTGCGCTCTGCGCCAGAGACTGAAAATATTTCCTCCACGAAACAAGGCTGACGAGTTTGGAAGACGAGAATTTCTAATTTTCAGGAAGAATACGGCGAGAGGTTCGGCTTGAAGCGACAGCCTTGTTGAACTGCGAGGTGACATTTCTCTGTTGAGGAACACCAAACAAGAAACTATACAGTTACTGAGAAAGGTGTCTTTAGGCTATTAACACGTTTGGAGGCCCCGTAGTCTCATAGCTTTTAGTCCATTAATCATTTAACCAACAAATGTATTGTTGTAATTATCAAGCTCTATTTGGTCTTTTGGGTTTAAGGACGCAAGAATAATCTTTCGTATGCAAATGCTCTATTTGAGAGGCGAGGAAGATATGGATAGCTATTTTGGAAGACAAACAGCGTGATACCTGAAACTTGGGGATAGAATAGCTGAGATCCGAGGTGCCTTCTTAGCATTCTCTCTTATAGGGTGATGAACCGGCGGAGTGTGAAGGAGTCAAAACACAGTGTTGGAAATTATCATCGATATATCATAGAATCGAGGACTCTTCAGCACTATTCGTTGACACATGTAGCTCGTTATCTAGATTCCGAGTGTCCATCGCTCTATCTAAGCCGCTATTTTCACAGAAATCTTGACATATGATATTGTAAAAGTAATGTAGCTGAAGATAGAGAGTAACGGATATGAGTGATAGCATAGCCAGATATCTGCTGCCAGTACCTAGAAGGGGTATCGTCGCTTTTTTATCAATGCATGGACGGGTATTTACACCATAGCCATGCAGAAAAAAATCTCTAATGCTCCTTAATACTGTCTCAGTTTACGCCAAAATCATGTTTATTATCGCTAGGTAAGAGAGATTCTATTGCTATGAGGAATAAACATGATGCAGAGCGTGACATTATGTGGACCGAGCCACTTCACGTGGATCTAGCGATGCTTAATCCCCAGGCTCTCAATCGTTATATAATACAGAAATTGCAAGGAATTGGGCAAGGTATAATAAAGCAAAACCGCCCTGGGCATGCCTCATCACCCCCTCTTAGCCTGACTGCCTCCTGCTCCTGTTCCTGCTCCTGGTTTCGGGTGGATTCATCACTAGTATTTCCAGTGGCGCTAGATAGCGTACTGAGATCTACTCTGATAAGTCAGGATACAAGATATTAAAGGGACTATGACGCACTCATTGATTGTTTGGTGTTAGGTTGAGAGACCTCTAGGTTGGCGATTTTGGCGGTGTTGGCATGCGCAAGGGATGAGTAAGCCATTTTGAAGTTTCTTGCTAAATTTATGTTCGTCTGGTGTTCTATATATATTGTATATCTTTGGTTGTGAGAATTGTGGTTGGTGGGGTGCGGATGGACGTGTGATTATTGAGCGGTATGGTGCACGAGAATTCACGTTTACAATTCGGTATACAAAAAGAATGGAACAGGATGATGGATTGATTTAGCTGTGGAAAAGTTAAGGTGCTTTATACTATCCCCCCCATGTATTATTTGTAACCTCCACTTTGAACACTAAGTTCTATTTCCGCACCGCTGTCTCGACCGCCTCCCTAATTAGTAGAGAATGTGCTCTTCTGCCAGGAAATATAGCCAAGAACAGAGCAATTCTAGAAGTTTCTAAGTACTTGATTGGCTAGTTTAACCCTGGCCAATACGGCGTGGCGTAGCCTTAGAAGTGGAGGTTACAAATAATACATGGGGGGATAGTATGTAATTGTCTCGCTCGCTTAGCGCCACGGTCCATGGCTAGGAAACCGGTTGCATAATGATAAGCGGTTGCGTAATGATCAGCGGCTGCGTAAATTGGATTAAAAGCGTAACACAAGTACCTCCAGTAGAAATTTCAAATTGTTTGTTTTACGAATTAGAACTCAGAACTCTAGATCTTGCCCTCAAATTTGCAGATTCTTTATGAGATTCATTAGCTGTTAAGAAGAAAATATATTTAAAGCTTTAAGTATGAAATAATTCTTTTGGCACTATAAAAGCACGTGCCATTCTCGGCCCTCACCAAAACCTAGGGATTTGGTAACATTTGAAAAAACTTCTAATAACTTGAGCATTTTCAATTAAGTATTCCATAGACATATGTTTGATAAGGAGGAGTATAGCTTCAATTATTTTTTTTTGAATACATGTTTTTTATTAGGCCTCTCCTAATAAAGGTATTAAAAAGTTTTAATATCAAAAAATATCGGAAACTACGCAACTGCTTCTAATTTGCAACCATTTTGGTTATTATGCAACCAATCTTCGCCACCGAAAGGCGCAGCAAGCCAAAAGATTAGAACTGGTACCTTTTGACTTTCAAAAGGTAACCAAAATCAATACATCTTCTTACAGCCAGCCCGCGCTAAGCTGTTTTGCTGCTATTCCATGCAGAGCTCTTCGCTAATCTAATTGGTGCGAGTCCTCCTTGCCGCTGGTGGGTTCAGTTGGAAAGCCAAAAAAAAAGACGAAGGCCCCGCTTTCCTGTATAACAGACAATCAAGTAACTATAAAAATCAATGCAGCTGTTCGCTGATTGGTAGGCTAGGTAGTTATACAGTTTCAAAGAGGTAGGGAGTGTTTTTGGAAATGATGTTGGTGCATGTTGGTGCATGTTGGTACATGTTGGGAAAGGCACTCATCTTTTTTCCGCCTTCACTTATCCAGGGCGAATCGCTCTTCTCAGGCCATTAAGTAATCAAGGTAAGCGACATCCACCCATAAGAGAGCATGTTTCAATTCAGGCTCTCAAAGGGCCCATTTGGATTTCGAAATCTCGGAAATTTTGCATAGCTATCGGCACGAATTATTCGCCGATTCAACATACATGGTTTAGAAGATGAGTCGGCTCAGAAGAAATTTGAAACCCAATTGCTGCTTTAGATGTAGAGCTTCCTAGGAATTTTACCATCCCGCACTTTATTTATATGTTAACAGTCTAAATCTGAAAAATAAGTGGATCTTCCCCCCTCTTACCCCTCCACTTATTAGTCACCTCCAAAATCCACCCACTAATATCCCACGGCGGCGACCAAGCAATAACACCACGCAGCTGGCTTTCCGAGTCTGGAAATCCTTCAAAAAGGCCACCTACAGTGTCAGACCACAGCTCATCCTCGTCAAATTTTCCACGCGCCAAGATGACATTATCGCGCCAGCCAGGGTGCGGAATGATGTCAATCCATGCTTCGTGTGGGACAGTACGCTGAAGAAATGTCGGCTCTAGGGATGGAGGGAGAACTCGATTGGATGGCGGGGCTGTAAACACGTGTGTCCCTGCTGAAGAGCATTCATCGGGCGGTATGTCTTGGTAGTTTGAGAGAATACGACGGTTTTCAAGGCAGCCTCGAAGGACGTTGAAATGAAAGAGAGTGATCAAGTGGTCTGGGCAAAGAGGAAAGATGATTCGTGGAGCAGGATGTCGGTTTAATGTGGCTGGTTTCGGATGATCATGCTCGTAAGGTATTAATGGAGTTCCGCACCGCTTGAGTGAGCTGACTATTGAAGCTGGCAAGGCGAATATCGTTTGTTGGTCCTCGACCCAGCACGGTATTTCGGTTTCAGCCTTGGTGATGACTGGCGCGGGTACAGAAACGGATGCAGGGTGTGTTCGGGATTCTAGAGCCTTGCGGCGTCCTGCACTAATATCAGTTTCCGTGGACGATAAGAAATTTGACCCCATCTATTTAGTGTACAGAGCTCTAAAGCTCAGATGTTCAATGAGCAGTACAGAGAGGATAGAATAGAAGGGCTCTCTCTCTTTTCAGGCTTTGTTACGGAAATAATCTTCGTCATCTATGAACACAAATATTTCCTGTATACAACATCGAAAAATGCATTTTGGGCCATTTGTATGTCTAGATGGTCGAGTCGTATAGAAGCACATCACACTTACGGTATGCTCTTACATTGAGCCTATTTTGTTTTTTTCTACGAGACGCGGTATCTCTGAGACCAGTCCAGTCGTCCTCTCTGTCTATAACCTGCCGCAGCTTAGCAAAATATCCATTGGCAGCGTAAATTTCAAGGTACGCACCTCTGCCAGCTGTGGCATGGGCACCAGCTGGATCTGAGATGCATGCTGATATTCAAACATTGTAACTTGACGGGCTGTAGCCGTTTTGGTAGGGCGCAAGCTGTCAGGTTGAGATGGGATGGAGACAAGAGAGATACGTGCAACATATGTAGACTGCTTACCGCTAGCAAGGATGGAATAAAACAAGGCAAGCAAAGCTACGCACGCTCATTAAATACACTAATTGATACAGAATTAGTATTGCCATCCATCCTAATCATTAAATCTTCTCCTATCAATGGAAAGTGACAACAGGCTGGGAGAGACGTCCTTTCGGAGGTAGCTTGCCTTGGCAAATTGTAACACTTTAGCTATCGATGGACTTTGTTTGCGCTAAAATTGCAGTACGTTGTACAGTACAGTAACTTTATCTCAGTGCTAACTTGATACGTACTAGCGTTATGCAATCGGCTTACAGTCACGGGATCCAACCCCTGAAGTATCGCGAGTCTCGCAACAACATCAGGTCTCCACTTGGAACAAAGATCATGTTTAAGTCAGGCATCAGTCTGCTATGCATACAATTTGTAAAGTAGGTTCTGGAATTGAGTGATCGTTTGGAAGATGGATGTGAGACATCTCAGCGGCGACAACGCAATTATCTCCGACCTAGCTATTTGACAAAGGTCTTTATTAAAGGCCTGGAGACCACCAGTGTGGATGTCGATTCTTTTCTCAGGCGACTTTTGCCCCCTCATTTCGCATTTCAAATTTTTTACTCCTCGCTGAATTTATCTATCTCCTTCTCATCCTCCATCTTTCATCATAGAGATGACTTTCCATCCCGATTCTTTACCAAACCTCACTGGTAAAGTATATATCGTCACTGGTGGCAATTCTGGTATGTCTGTCTGCTCTTCTTCTTCAACTCAAGCCCTCCTCAAAACTGACTAGAAGATAGAGGCTATCACACAGTCGCCCGCCTTGCAGAGCATGGCGCCCACGTCTACTTATGTGCCCGCTCTCCCACGAAGGGATCTACGGCTATCAGTGGCATCAATTCACTCTATCCACATGCCAACATAACCCTTCTAGAAATAGACCATCTATCCCTGTCCAGTGTGGTTTCTGCAGCTAAACTATTCCTCTCGAAAGAAACTGTTCTCCATGGACTAGTCAACAATGCTGGCATAATGGCCACACCCTTTGAAATGACCAAAGATGGGCACGAAGCTCAATGGCAGACCAATTATCTCGCACACTGGGTGTTCACATCTTATCTCTTACCTCTCATGCTTAGCACCTCTAAGATTCTTCCGTCTGGGAGCGTGCGCATTGTGAACTTGTCATCATCAGGCCACTACGCCGCGCCGAAAGGAGGAATAAATTTCGCCGATACGTCCCTCCCAGGTGAGAGCGGCATGGCCCGCTACGGCCAGTCCAAGCTGGCCAATGTCCTCCACGCCAAAACATTACACAAGCTTTATGGTCCTGGATCGCCAAGTTCCAAAGCAGGAGAGGGCGAGATTTGGACCGCAATCGTCCATCCTGGTCTTGTAGAAAGCAACTTGTCCGCGCGGGCCGAAATATCAGGCCCGTTCAAGACCTTGGTTGGGTGGTATGCTGCCTTTGGTGGGAGAATGGATGGAGATAAGGGTTCCTGGACTAGTGTATTCTGCGCTGCCAGCCCAGATATGACGAAGAAGCAGAGCGGGACATATTTTCAGAGGATTGCAGAGGCAGGGTGGCAGAGTGGAATGGCGAAAGATTTAGTCCTTGCTGCAAAATTGGAGGAGTGGACAACGAACGAGATGAAGAAAGAAGGTTGGGTTGAATGAGCGAGAAAGAGAAGCACTCTTGTGAGAATCAAAGCCGTATCCAGACTTGGACCCTATAAATAGTTTCGAATCATAATACTCAGAAATTCAAGTGCTACAGTTTAGTTATAAAATCTTTCAAAGCATATAATTTCAATATAGAAGTTAACACAAAGGTAAGCAAAGCGTGTGAAGACATGAATTTTTATTTTTTCTGGGAAATCCCTTGCGATCTAGTACGCTGTATTCTCCAGTCCACTGAAACGCAAGCCAACAAATCTCTATAAAACCCTGCTGAAAACCGTAGTCTAGACGCGCATTTTGTCCATGTCTAGCAGTCGCAACAAATCAATCGAATACTGAAATTCCATGCTTCCATATATGCAGGCATCTCAATCATGAACCATTTTGCAGTCATATCAGGATACGCCAGCCTCTGCGCCAAGCTCACACTGCCTTCAGATTTCCCCTCACACCACCCTTGCCATCAACCTCTCTACACGTAACCGTCACAGCCAAATCACCAGCAACATTAATCATGACCTCGACTTTCCCACCCTTCTTTACCCCTTTGACTGCTGCCTCAGCAAGCACATTGCCCACCTTCCATACCTTCTCTCGAATATCCTCTTCTTCCTCGCTATCATCGTCAAAGTCACTATCGTCCTCTTCATTTTTCTCTCCATTTGTCTTGGCCTTCGGCTCCGGCTTCGTGACCTTGATATGTGAACCTCCTTCTACAATTTTGATAAGAACATCACCGCCCTCCTTAGGGGTTGCGATGTGGATTGTGCGCCGGGCTGGGACAGCAGTTTCAGCAGCTATTATTGGCGTAAAGACACCTTTTGCAGCATCACCAGTTATAGAAAGTACACCGATAGCATTAGTGAGGTGCTTGACCGTCGTTACGGCTGGGTGAGTTGATTGCTCGATGTCTTCTTTTTCGAATTTTTGAATCAGGCTGGCCTGTAACGCAGCTCCTCGAGCCTGGAGTTCTGATGGATTGATTGCGGTTGGCGTTGTAGATGGTGCGAGGATAATAGTCGATGAGGGGAAGATGGATTGCATATTTGAAGCAATCTTGGGTGTGTGTGAAGTTCCACCAGACAGAATCACCTCGTCAATATCCAGGACATCCAACTCTGCCTTCTTGACTACACCTTCGATCAAACGGTTAAAACCATCAAAAACTTTGCGCGCAATAGTCTCATAACGCAACCGATTGATTGTGGATGCAAAATCAATACCCTCAGCTAAGCTCTCGACACTGAAGTTGGCATTGGTACCAATACTGAGTGCCTTTTTACAAGCTTCTGATTCAAGCTTCAATTTAGCCAAGCTGCGAGCGTTTTCGCGCGGGTCGGTGGTATTCCATTTGATGAATTCCTTTGCAAAGTGGTCTTGAAGAACTTTGTCAAGATGTACACCAGCATATTCGTAGTCGTGTGCAGTGGCCAGGATTGTATACATGCCTCCTCTTGATGCAATGACTGCCACATCAGAGCGTGTACCACCTAAGTCTGCGACCACAACAATCTTGTCAGCTACCTTGCTCTCGGGGCGAGCATCATAAGCTAGCAGCGCGGCAACAGGCTCATGAATGAGTTGGAGGATTTCAAGTCCAGCATCTTCTGCGGCTTTGGTGAGGGCAGCCTTTTGCTTTTCACCAAAGTTCGTAGGTATGGTGATGACCGCTGAATTGACTTGCTTTCCAGTGAAGTCGGAAGCGGACTGCGCCAAACGGCGCAATTGTCGAGTTGCAACTTCAGAGATAGTCAAAACAGATGGGTCACCCTCCTCCTTGTCCTGTATCGTGAATGCGATCGTAGAATTGTGCTCTTGAGGATGGGCGGATGCATGGCAGTGAGTGGGGTCTATTGACTTGAAACTGTATCTAGTATTAGCATAATTCATGGAACAATTATAATCATATCTTACTCTTGTCCTAGGTAGTCTCTGAAATATGCGACAGTATTTTTGCTGTTTCGAATCAGTTGTTGCTTTGCTTGCTGACCGTTATATTCTTCGCCGTCAACATAGGACAAAATTGAAGGAATTTGACGATCTATGAGCATGTTCAGTAGCTTTTAATCAACTTTCAAATCAATACTGTCACATACCGCCATCCTCATTGGCAATAACTTCAGCCTTGTCCTCGATTGTAGTATAAGCAATAGAGCTGTTGGAATTCCCAAACGAAATACCAATAGCATGTCGCTCGCCAGGCGTGCTGCTATTCATAATTGACTCTTCTGCAGCCATCTTTCCGGTATGGTATATCACAGACCGAATGTTCCAGATTGGTTGTGGAGGTTTGTATGCGGTGAGGGCAAAGTCTCCAAATTGTTAACTTTTTTTTTACCCACAATCGAGAAATTTCACTAGCGCCGTTTGCAGACCTTCGAGCCCCACCATTTCGCAAGGCTGAGAGAACCTTCTCTGGATCTTCATCAACCTGCAAAACACCCTTTTTCGCGGAACGCAATGACCACGGGAATCTTTATGCTTCCAGGAGAGGCCCTAGACTCGGATTCTCTTCCATCTCACCCAAAATTACCCCTCAAACTTGGCCCCGGTCTACGGCATATTCCGCCAAACACAATCGTTCCAACTGTGGCCGGAGAGCTTTGCACAGACAAGAGAAAGAATGCTGTCTGGGTTGAGTTCAGTGGAAGTCGCGTATGCCGCTTTACTCTATGTTTCAATTTCTCACTAACTCGGGATTCTAGTATATTCCTACGGCCGGCGACCTCGTAATAGCCACCATCATGAGAACCTCAAACGAATTCTACTATGTCAGCCTGAGCGACTACACCCCTAATGCTATTCTTCCCAACTTTTCCTTTGAGGGAGCGACGAAAAAGACTCGCCCTCAGTTAGTTGTTGGATCCCTGGTATACGCTCGTGTGAGTCTGGCCAACAAACATATGGACCCAGAGCTGGAATGCGTGTCTGCATCGACTGGGAAAGCAGAAGGCTTAGGCCCATTGTTGGGAGGAATGATATTTAGCGTCAGCTTGACAATGGCTAGAAGACTAATGCTGCCAAAGCCTGCGGAACAAGGATCGTTGGTCATTCTGGAAGAGCTGGGTGGGTCATTGGGTATTCCATTTGAGATCGCTGTTGGGAGAAATGGGAAAGTCTGGGTGGATAGTAAAAATGTCAAAACGACATTAGCTATTGGAAAGGCAATCAAAGAGACAGATGAGAAAGGATTGGATCAGAGTCAACAACAGAAGTTGGCAAAGAAGCTGGCGAAAGATCTATGAATATTACCATATTGCATTTATGGCGTTCGTGAGTGGTTGCATTGTATGGCGCTTTGAAATGATCCTGCAGAGAGCTTATGAATAAAATAGACAAGAAATACATAGAAATATCTCTTTATAGGCAACTCTTTCCTGGAAATTGTCTTATGGCCTCTCACTAACATCATATCTTATCTTTCTCTATCCACCACAGGAATTGTTAGCCACCACATATAGATGCCAAGTCCAGTCACTTCGTTACAAATTTGGAGCTGGGAGCTCTTTTGAGGTGTAAGCGAGAATTACCTTTCCATCGATTACTATACTATGCTTTTTCTAAAAAAGGTTGTTAATACACAATTCTAGATCTTTTTGTTGAGGTGAAAATCGCTCTTTTACAATAAATTATAAGAAATTAATGAACTACAAGCGAAGGTATTTGATAGTAGGTGCAAGCTGGAAAGATAAAGTCGAATATTTTGAGGCGGAATATGTAGATCCTTTTAGAAGGAGTTTCATCCTGTTCCAAATCGTTGGATCGATCGGTCTCTTATTGGTCAGCGCGCAACTTCATCTCAGTTGAAATGCATATCCCCACTATTTTAGCCGCGGCACAGCCAATTCACGCATGAAGCAAATTGAGTTGTCATTCTATTAGATCGTGCAGGAATTGACCTTTATTTAGCATCTAGAATATTATATGATCCTGCAGGGACAGGGTATAATTATCTTGGCAACACAACTACCCCGAAGCTATAAAGGGTATGTCCACGCTCTTTGCGCTGATAGTCCAGCTTGTCCTTCTCTGCAAACGGTATTCTTCATTTTACAATAGAAGCTCAATAGCTAGATCGCCGTTTAAATCTCATTAAAATTTTCTTCATTATGTCGACACCTACTGCACCTGTGACTGCCGTTATTGTCTGCTCCACGAGGCAATCACGGTTCTGTCCCCAAGTGGCAGCTTTCGTGATGGAGGCAATTGAAACGCACCCGGCGGCAAGCAATAACACAAAGCTTGCAGACTTGCATCTCATTGATCTGGCAGATTGGAATTTGCCATTCTTGGACGAGCCTATGATGGCCTCTCAGATAAAAAACCACGCCGACTACGCCCATGAACATACTCGTGCCTGGAGTCAAGAAATTCAAAAATACTCGGCTTTCATATTCGTGATGCCCCAATACAACTGGGGCTACCCAGCTGTGATTAAAAATGCCATTGACTTCTTGTATAATGAATGGTCGGGAAAGTCGGCTATGATTGTTAGTTATGGCGGACGGGGAGGGGGGAAGGGTGCTGCTCAGCTACGCCAAGTTCTGAATGGCGTTCATATCCATGTTGTGAACACCATGCCGGCTCTTTCATATCCTTCAAGAGAGGTTCAATTACAGGCGACAAAAGGCGAGCAACTAGTTCTTAGTGGGAAAGATGGCTTTTGGGAAAAATACCGGAAGGACGTTTGTAATGCTTATGGAGAAATGCTGTCTTTAAGTGTGCATGGCCCCTCGATCATACAATCAGCCACGGAAGGATTACGCAAGGTTTTAGGTTGAAATTGCCATCGATAGCGGGATTATAAATTAAAATCTAAGAGCGTCCTCATTAGGGGATTTAAATTGAATGTAATTCTAAGATATAGTTTTAAACAAAGCTGTTGCTTTATTTGAATACCTCGATCTCACCCATCTTCTGTGAAGCTCGCTCAGCTAATTTCGAAAAGAAACTGTAAAAAGCTGGGTCTCACAAGAGCCCAAAACGGGGTTCGCATTGTGGCGAAAATATCCTTCATTCTAGCAATGACACCGGTGCATGTGGTTAGCAATACTTTTTAGCCAAATAGGAACATGTAATTATAACTTCTTATCTGGGTTAAATCCAGTCTCTTCTTGAAAATCTCCTCTTCTCTAACTCCGTTTTCCTTTGCCGCTGATGAAAGGAAATTTCCTAATCCGAGCATCGTAACAAGGGTTCAGAGCTGACAAATTCAGGTCTAGCCCAAAACCAACGCTTGCAAGCGTCGGCGCCGGACCTCCCAGTAATGCAAACGCAAACTAGAAAGGAGAAGTAGGTATATTTTCATGCAAGATGAATTACACAGACTTTCCTAAGGGATATTCTCGACACTGGAAGATTCTAGGAGCAATGATTGTAAAGCGGGGTTAGAAGTTTATTTGTCATAACCAATTTACTGTCAACGAGAATTTTAGAGTTGCAGTATATATTCGTCGTGGATCTCAGCACAAAACTCTTCCTCCCGGTTATTCAAGAAACAAGTTTTAGCCTACAAACATTCGAGATTATTTTAATCAGTATTTGGCTTTTTTAAAAGTAACAGAACCATCAACAAATTTTTGCATAATGTCTTCCAAGACTACAGTCTTCATTACCGGTGCTAATCGAGGTAGGTGTTGGAGTCCTTGATAAATTCTCTACCGACAGTCCCACGCTAATAAACTTATCTTAATGTCTAGGAATTGGCAAAGGCCTAGTCACTAAATATCTCCTTCGTGCAAATCACACTGTTATAGCAGCGGTCCGAGACCCTTCCAATAACACCTCTAAGTCACTCTCCAGGCTTCCAGTTGGCAGCGGGAGCATCTTAGTTACCGTCCCGTTCGATGCCTCCTCCGAGTCCTCGATCTTCAACGCTATCAAAATCCTCAAATCCCAATACTCTATCACCTCTATCTCTGTTGTGATCGCCAATGCAGGAATGGCAGAGTTTCACGGAACGGTTTTGCAAACATCACTTCAAGGCGCTCGCGACCATTACAACACCAACACTGTGGGCACACTGGCCCTTTTCCAAGCCATATATCCTCTCCTTCTTCCTTCTCCAGAAGGGGTACTACCTAAATTTGTCACTATATCCAGTGCAGTAGGCAGTGTCGGCGACTTGGAGAATTGGCCTATGAATGCTACCGCATATGGAACCAGCAAGGCAGCGCTGAATTGGCTTACGAAGAATATTCATATCGAAAACAAAGGGCTCATTGCTTTCCCCATTCATCCTGGGTATGTATTTCTAAATGGCCCTTTGCAGTCTCCTATACATTGTGTAAAAGTGAACTAGCAATAGCTAATGAGCTCTGGATTGAATAGATGGGTGCAGACAGATATGGGCAATGCGGGAGCGCATGCCAATGGTTTGACAGAGGCTCCTGTTACAATTCAGACTAGCGTTGATGGAATTGTGGATAAGATTGACACTGCAACTCGCGAAGAGACTTCTGGAAAATTTATGAGCTTTGATGGCGAGAAATACCCTTGGTAGTAAATTGGAAGATTCTTGGGATGATAGGCAGCGATCATAGATTGAGAAAGATGGCTTGGAGTAAATCAAAATGAAAGTTTTTCACCCGTCCAACTTGTAAGGTGTCCCCTATTTCTCGCCTCCCAGGGAGTCAAGATTATCTTCAAGTGAGTTATCCCTTTACAGCTGGTCTACTCACATCCTAAGTCCTTCAATGGCCGAAATTTACCAACTTATGCCACATATCATCTAGATAGCCATTCCATTCTTCAGTCCACAGTATCTTTCGTATGACGTCTCTTGCGCCACTTAGTGTACCCAGCCTCATGGAAAGACACACAGGCCTCAGATTGTCCACAAACCAAGCTCTCTCGAGCTCCCCCATAGCTGAAATTCCACCGATAACAAGCGTCCAGAATACAATAGTCAATGCACCATTACCATACCTATATGAAGATAATAGAATGTTCCGCTCCAAAAAACTCTTCAATCTGGCGACCATGACAGTCACAGCTCTTGAGTGAAAAGCAATATCCCGGAGATAGGAATCTACATAGATATTTCCTGCGATAGAGAATGCGATATCCACTGGTCGTTGCTCTGGATTCAAGGATGCGTAAACGAGACTTCTTTGCAAGAGGTAAACTTTATCACTGTACCACATGCCATCAAGTTGAGCGTTTGAAAGGGAACGCTTTTCTTCAAGTACAGTGGAGAGGAAGCGTAGATTGGCGAAGATATCTGGTATAGATTTGGAAAGTATGGAGAAATCAATATCGTAGCCGGGACATCGTCTGGTTGGTGCAACCGAGCCTTTCGGGCTGTAAGTGAAGCTGTTTGAAGAAAGATCCAGACTTGGTGATGCCAAGGAAATGATTGTTGGAGGTGTGGATAAGACATTTACGGCATTAAGCTCTGCCCTAATGCCAGATTTGAATTACGTCAATTTTATCATTTGGAAAACGGACTTACCAGCCAATGATGCGCTGTAGAGAAAGTGGGAAATTAGCCTTGTTAAACCCACCTCTTAAAGCAATCATCCTTTTTAGTCCACCTATATGAGTACGTATAGCATCAAGAGTACCATTGTTTGCCTGGGTTTGAAAGTCAGCAAGCCCTGTTAATAGAAATGAATAAACACGCACCTCATACGTCACCAAACTCGCAACGGCCCCTATGGTACCATCGCTAACACATCTATCAGGATCGGAAAGTCTCTCATTAACGAGCCTGATAGCATCCATTCTCAATGCTAACGCTTCCATAGGATCCCCAATCTGTGTACTTAGGCAATAACGTGCTGCGTAATGAGATAATACAGCGGTGAAGAAAGCTGGATCTTGTAGACTTGCCCTTAACCAAGATTTCCGAACGCTTGCCATGAGTAGAGATGCTAGATTTCGATCATTGACTTCATCATGAAGGTTCTTGATTAGTTTGTTTATAACGAGACTCATGAATGAGAGTTAATGGGACCTTACAATAATGATGGATGAAGAGCCGCATTCGATTCGGAGAGTTTCCGGGAAAGCTGATGAAGGGATCGAGGTTAATCGTTAGGAGATCTACTCTCTTAACTAGTTCCTGGCATATTTTGTCTACAGCTTCTTGTGAGATTCCCGTTTGCAGGTCATTATGATCAACTGCTTCGCCTGTATTTGAAGCAGTATCATCAGCATAAGAGTGCAGCCATCCATTGGAATCGGGTGCCGAATCATTAGAATCATCTTCTTGGAAAATGCGATGACTTGGGAGAGGGGGTGATTGATTGATGATATTGATAGATAAGCTTTTGTTTGGCGTGAAAGGTCTTTTAGGCCTTGAAAGCTTGTTGAGATCTGGAGAGTGAGGACGAAGCTTGAATTTGGTCACAGTAGCTTTGGGTATCTCATGGATATTGGCCACCGATGACCTTGGATTATTACTTTTTTTTCTTCTATGGTAATCGCTTATAGCACGGGTTCGTATTATATCTTTGTCATATTCATCCAGTTGTACAGCACCGGTGAGATTGATAAATTGGAAACTCTTTGGTGACGGCAGAGCATTTGAATATTTGTTCTTATCTTTCACTCTTTTAGATCCCATAATAACGTCTGCTTATGATTTCTTGTATAAAGTGGTAGATGACAGAATCGTTTGGTAATTGCGACAAGTGGGGTAACTTTGTTTGCAATTAAGCTGATATTGGTGTTAAAAACCGGCTTTAATCGAAAATACTATTCCAAGAGATGACAAGCTTCTATATCTCAGCTAAGTATTAATCAAATGATTCAAGTAGGAAATCAGAATATCGGATTCCATTCTGGAAGTAGTAAAGATTGCTCAACAAGAATCCGAGACCGGCCCAGTATAGGTTTTCATGCGCTTACTCGTTCCGTAGGTATGCTTACAAAACACCAAAAACGCCCCAGGGATGACTAAGAACAGAGAACTATTGTCATAATAATAGCATATGTCGAGAATATTATATTTTAGAAATGTCTATCAAACAAATATATTGTACAATCAAGGATTTACTCAGGATTGGACGTATTTAATACAGGTAATTACTATAATGTAATTCGAGGGAAGCACTTGGCCATTATTTAAGGACCTGTCACCCAACTCTGCAGAACGTTAGAAATTTTTTCAAGTTTCTCTCACCTTAGAGTGCCAACTAGTTCACAATGTTGAACCTATGAAGATATTTAGTTCTAAGTACGAATTGTTGAAGCAGCGATAATTCAAAGATCTATTAGAGCACGAAGGAAGTTTTAAATAAATAGAACAGCGTCTCAGGCACGAAGCTAGAAGATCATTTATGCTTAAATTACTGTAGGAATGTTGATCTATTAAAAGTTGAAAATAAATATCTTGGAGACGAAAATAACAATGATTTCTCATAATAATTTCTCATAATCAGCACGAGATAGAAAGTTGACATTATCTTCTAGTGCTATTCTTACCACGCAATATCACGTGATTGCTCTCGTGACCTTCGGTAGTGAATATCCCAACAATCTCGGTTCCCTTTAGTAACGTACATTTTAGTTTCCCTTATTAGTTAATAGCGTTTCGGTTCTCGAGAAGAATATTTAAAGAGAACACTTTATATCCTACTCTAAAATTATTTCCCCCTCCCAAAACCAACCGAATAATGGCAGACTTAGAGTCTCTGTGTTTGAGTGATACCCAGGTGAGGAGGAAGAGGCTTCTAAATATAAAGCATGCACTTACGAGTTATTTCATAGGAAACCAAGCAAATCAAAGAATCAACTGCATTGATTCCTAGACTACAGTCACAATCATTGTCATGGCGGCGGCGGCAGTTGTGCTGGTGGAAGGAGCAGCTTCAACCAGCCCTAATCGCACGATGGCAGTAAGCAAGCACCTTACCTCCTTCCTTCCTTCTATTATTTCCCCTACTCCTTCCCTTGAGTGCAACTTCCCTTACTCTCTCCTTCTTTTCTTTCCTCTCGACCTGGATGGTATAAATGCCCACCTTTCCCTCTCGTTTCCATTTTATTTTCTCTTTACCTTTTATAACCACCGCAACCGCCACAACCATCACCACAACCACTACCACTACCACTACCACTACCACTACCACTACCACTACCACTACCACTACCACCACAATGGGTTTACAGACCATTGCTTAACTCTCTCGGGGTGGGCGATGACGATTGCAGCCCTCGGGCTTGCAGTGTTAGGACCTTTTTGGTCCTTATTTGTTTTCTGGGTTGTTAAATGGATACAGAGAGTTTTTGGGTCATTATTTGTTAATCCTTTTGATTACTGTTACTAATCCTTTACTTTTATAGTTTCGTGACCCAGACAGAAATTGATAAGGCGAGGGAGCAGTGGGAGAGGGAGAGGGAGAGAGAGAGGGAGAGGGAGAG
>JAPZPC010000038.1:0-122620 GCA_037952705.1 Haplographium delicatum
TATATAATCCCTAGGAGAGTTGACAAAGTCTTCTCTTCTTTCCTTAGTTTATTCTTAACCTGAATTGAGGCAGACTATGCTTTCGAATAAGAACCGTACGAACCCGTGACAAGTAATAGATAAACAAATAATAAAATAAGTCTAGAATAGTTAAAATACTTTAATAAATATACTACTACTTATACAAGGGGTCTATATTAAATACTAGTATTAGATAGGCATAAGAGTTACAAATTAGCTAAGTTTTAAGAGTATTATAAGATATATAATATTATAACTCTTAGACTATTTCTCTATTTATTCTATCTAACCTAACTACTTAATATTAAGTGTTTTAGTATATTAAAGCAGGTATATAGTTAGCAAATCGAGACGTTTATTAAGGCCTATATTAACTATATTATAAAGGTTAAGTTCTTTCTAGTATTTATAGCAGTATATAAAGAGTTAATAATAGTTAAAAACTATTAGGCTAGATTCTATAGAGCTAGCCTAGTGCCCTTTGACCTGTAAGCAGTACTTTTAAAGCTTAACGTAAAGTTATAGACTCTAACTCCCCTTAGACCCTCTACTACTAACTCTAACCCTTAGGTCTCCTAAACCCCCTCTAACTCTACTAAAGCACTTTCGTAGACAACTCTTGTTTAGAATCGGATCTCCTGTTATTAAGGAAGCTCGCTAACTCTACTCTTTAAGATAGTTAAAGCATTAGCAAAAGGCATAGAGCGAATAGCCTATAAGATAACCCTTCTGTCCGCTAAGGTACATACTCTTCGAGCAGCTAATAAAGCCCTAAGCAAACGCCGTAGGGCTAAAAAGGCTAGAGACCGAATACTTGCCATACCCAACGGGGGTATTACTATGATAGCAAGAACAATCTGCAAGATGGACAGCAGATGTCCAAAGAGGTACCATGTGATCAGGAAGCAGAACAGAGAAACAGCAGCTAACCAAACCAGAGAAGCAATATTTGACAAACGATCTGCTGGTGGAGCATCATCCAATGCTTGTAAGATGGCATCGGAGGTCGCTTGAAGATCGTTTTGTGACGCTACTTGTAACAGCGGTGTGCGTTCTTGTGCTTCTTGAATCCGGGATTCTAAGATGTTTTGACTACTTGGGGATTTGGATTTCGAAAAGTAAGCTGAAATATTTTTATTGTACTTAGAACTGAGTTGTCTCACCAGCCTGTCTCCGTCAGCTGACTTTTGTAAGAGTGGACGAAGAAGCATCCAGCCAATTCCCACAATCGAGTCCCCAAGGAGTACTCCTAAGGCGATCCAAATGATCTACCCTTGATTCCCGCCTTGCCACTGATCAACTGGACCTGGTGCCCATCCTTTCTTCTTGGCAATAGGCGATAGGATTCCCCATCCTATGACTGCGCCAAGGAGCATATGCACCGACACCATTGGACGTATGATCATACCATATCCAACCCAGGCGGGGGATGGATTGAGAGCCCATGCCCAGTCTCGCGCTGCTGGAACCCCAAATATAGGAACCTTTGCAATGCTAGGTACAAAATAGAAAACTAAAGTCTGTGAATAATGTCAGTCAATTATGAAGTTCGTATGGAAGCGTTGAACTTGCGACTTACAGAGAGGCCTGACAACCCAAATGACACCATCAATTTTACTCGGTGTGTGCGAGACGCTTCATAGCTTTCTTCTGCACCATGCCTCTCGCCAATAAAGTTGTGACTTTCGTTGTCAACTTGGACGAGCTGCTCATCGCCGGAAGGCAGTCCTCTGTGGCCTCCTATGCCTGATGGTGCTTCTCTAAACTTCACATCATGGACTTTCTTTTCCTGAGATTGGTCTCGACTTATTCTTTCAGTGATATCTGGCCTTTCGTGAAGCAAGCCTATCATCGTCGCCATGGCTGTCCCCGTTGGGAATCGCAGTGGATCGCGAATAACGAAGAAATATCTCAATGGCGTAGCAAACACAATGCCAAACAAACAAACACCAGAGGACCAGAGAATCAGATGACATAGAGAAAACTTCATTGGCCCATTGTCCCTAGGTGTGATCAGATATTCAAGAGCAGGAATTATGCCATCGAGACCAGCTGTGACAGGCATTGCTCCCATTGAAGCTGCGATTGTCATCACCAGCACATTTTCCATGGGCGAGTACGGCGCACGTCAATATTTTGAGATTAGTTGGAACACAATGTATCCAAGTAATGCTGAAGGTAAAGGCATCGAGTTGTTCAACCCAGCTTGAAGTAAAAAGTAGAGATTGGCGAAACATATCATTGCCCCGATCAAGAGTCCCGCAATCACAGCTCGTAAAGTAATAGTGTGCTCTTTGATTATTTCTGCTTGGGTTAAGAGTGAAGGAGAGTGGGACCCCGCGGGATGAATTGCATGCATGTGCTCTGTGGGAGTTGCGTTGACGTTGCCATTATTGCCGTTCAAATTGATTTCCAACGACATGTTATGTATGAGGGAACGGTCCTGCACCGAGCCGCTCAAACGTTCTATTCCCCTTGAATACCTGACTCATAGACGGAGTACGGGTCTAAACGGATACCGGGTAAATGCTGCACAGGGACACAATAGAGAAATACATGCGAGTACTCTCAACAGTCGATCATCCCATAAATCATTCCTTCCAAATTTTGTTTGGAGAGGGGGGTATAATTGTGAGGGGCGTAAGGCGAAGCAACTCTGCCTTGGAGAGCTCTTTGCTCTCCAATTGGGAGGCAAAGATATGCAGAGATCTCAGATTAAACTCAGGTATGTAATTTTATATCGTGACTCATGCGCAAGGTCGTTTCAAAGGTGAGGAAGTCTAGTGTGCTTCTGGTTCGAGAATTCCCTTCGTCATAGTGCGACATGGCGTTTTGAGCTTCTTAACTCGAGTCTACAGTAAGGCTGGAAAGCCACTTGTATAAATGTTACTTAGTTAGTCACTACAGTCATTGAAAATTACTCTTCTTTTTAGCTAATTTACCTGATATCTAGCTCGCCTTAAAGAACTGATCACGTGGAATTAAAAAGCACGCACTCATACCCCAGGTCAAACGACCTAAACTATTTGAATCAATCAGTCCCATTATTATAGTAAATTCTATAAATAATACCAAAAATACAGAACTCAATCTCTCAAAAGGTCATGTTCAGTAGGAAGATGTGATTACTATACCCGGTAACCCATGGATAAGCGCTGTCTACCTGGCTCTTTTCTTTCAATCCCCTGCACCAGACATTGCCCCTCACTCACCCGCATCCGGGTATAAGTTTCCATTATTTATCCCTTTCCGTTATTCCCTTTTCACATAATTTAGCAACATCTACTCTAACAACGGCTGGCGTTTTTCTCCGTCTTGCATGCGTCTTGTTTGGTCTTTCTGCCTTTCCATGGAAGTCGCCGAGAAAAGCATAGATGAGAGTTCTGCGGGGGTCGTTATATCTAGAAACCCCGAAATTTTGGTCGAGCCAGAACAAAATGACCCAACGCCTCCAGTACCATATTCAACGTTCACCAAAGCGCAAAAGCGACTGATTTGCTTCCTGATCGCATTTGCCTCCATGTTCTCCCCACTAAGTAGCTTCATCTACTACCCCGCCATCACGTCGCTTTCCAAAGACCTTCGTGTCTCGGTGGAACTGATTAATCTTACCATCACCTCCTACATGGTAATTTCTGGTATTGCACCCGCAGTGATTGGAGACTTAGCAGACATAACCGGTCGACGATGGGTGTATATTCTAACCTTATTGATCTATTGTGTGGCGGATGTTGGATTAGCTTTGCAGCGGAGCTGGCCAGCTTTGTTGGTGTTGAGGATGATACAGAGTATAGGAAGCTCAGGCAAGCGGATCCTTCTAACATTATAAGGAAGAATGGTCTAATCAAACTTATAGCTACAATTTCTATTGCGTACGGTGTGGTTGCAGACATCGCCAGCCCTGCTGAGCGTGGGTCTTTTGTTGGAGCAGTCCTTTGTGGGTAAATCATTCCCAGTCTCTTTTTCCATCACAAGAGATTTTAATTAATGTTTTCTCTCAGTCCAAATGTTGCCCCTAGCTTGGGCCCAGTTCTGGGAGGCGCACTCTCTCAACATGCCGGATGGTGGTGGATATTTTGGCTTCTGGCCTTTCTCTCCGGTTTCTGCCTGTTGCTAATCGTGGTTTTTCTACCGGAAACCTCCCGCCTCATTGTCGGAAATGGAAGTGTAGCGAGTTTATGGTATCACCAGACCGGCTGGTCTCTCTTATGCTGGAGTCGGTCGAAGGACAATTCCAAAAGAGGTGCACAAACCCTCCCGAACCATAAATTTCACATTCCAAATCCGATCACCTGCTTGAGGCTGTTGTTTCATAGAAGCACAGCGCTCATTGTCTTGGTCAATGGTATTTTTTACATGACGTATGGTTGCATCCAAGCATCTATGTCCTCACTGTTTATTCAGCTCTATGGCTTTAATCAACTCGAAGCTGGGCTAATTTACCTCCCTTTTGGGGCTGGATGCGCTATTGCATCTTTTCTCTCCGGTATTGAAACTTTTAGTATTCTTGTGAATGATGCTTAATTAAGGGGTTGTTGCTGACTATTCTAGGACGTATCATGAACTTGGACTACCGCTACACGGCCAGAGATTATGATTTGGTCATCGACAAGGTTGCAGGCGACGACATGACACAATTTCCAATCGAGAAAGCCAGATATCGAAGTATCTGGTATCCAGTTATTATTAGCAGTGTATGCATTGTAGGATATGGCTGGTCACTCCATACGCGGACCGTGAGTAAACTCTTCCCTAGATAAGCCTGAAATACTCACAAAACCAAGTCTGTTGCCGTGCCATTGATTCTTCAATTCTTGATCGGAGCCATGATCTCAATAGTATTTAACGTGAGTGATAAAAAGTCCGCTCCTGTCCATATATCAGCAACTGAGTAAAGCCAGATGTGTGGCACCCTGCTTGTTGACCTCCATCCTAAATCTCCTGCCAGTGCGCAAGCGGCTCTCAACATTGTGCGATGCAGTCTCTCTGCTGGTGGTTTGGCTTTGCTTCAGATTGTGATTAATAGTGTCGGCGTGGGATGGTGTTTCACTATATTTGCGGTTCTGTGCTCGAGCATGTTACTGCCAATTTGGATTGTCCATAGATATGGGATGGCGTGGAGAAAAGCTACGATTGCCACAAGATAACACACGAATATAGAGTGAGGCGTTAGATTCATTAAATATAGAGTACATTCTTGAATTATTCTTCAATCAGTGCTATTCGTGAAATCATGTCGTGTAAAAGTAAAAGGAATCTAACTATGATTGCAAAATTACACCTGGAGGATAGGAGTAATCGTTACTCTTGATCTATCACCACTCCAACATAATATCACTTTTGATAACAGCCATCTCCCCATTATGCGGGATAAGAAATTTTCCATCAGGGAGCAATGTACAAAGCTCCAAACAATCGTTATTCAGCCAATCTCGAGGCAAGAAAAAGGTTTGCACAGCCTTTTCGTCGATCCCTTTTGACCCTAACCGCAGCGAGCACATCGAAAAATCCTTATCGAGGTAAATAAAACGATTTTTTGATATGATACCGAGTGGGATCTCAACGTTGGTCTCTATTTCTTCTGGTAAAAATGTGGGTTGAATAGTACCAGTTGTAATTTTAGTGGTGCTGGCAAAGTTGGCAGTATCGAAAGCAGCCGTTTCGAAGATCAGCGTTCGGTGATACCGGGCCTCCATCTTCGATATGATAGTATATTGAAAAATTATTTTCGACCCTGTCGACGTCGCGATAAGCTTGTTGATTTTGGTTATTTTCTCGTCATCTGGAAAATTTTTATCTAATTCGCCTCCTCGAATAAGTGGCGGCTGGCTTTGGTTCTGAGGTCTTGCTGCTGTACCCATGATTTGAAATTCTGCAACTTGTTTCAAGTCATACCAGTGATAGACACGGACAGAGTCTGGACTGAATGCGAGGACCAAAGTTGCATCAGAAGGATGTTTGATCCATCGCGTTGCCGGGCTTTGAGAAGGAAGCGATCGTTCCACAGCTTCAAATTTTGAATCTAATGATAAAAGTTTTGCAGAGCTACGATTTCCAATAAGAAGGATGGTGCTTTCAGTATTCAGCATGATCTGCTGAATGCCGCCAAGCTCAACCTCCAACTTAATGTCAAAAAAGGACTTTGCCTCCCATTTTCCATCAGAGCTAGAAGGTGTGACAAGCTTCACAGTGATCTTTCCCCCTAGCTCTGCACATGCAACATGCTGTCCTTCTTCTCCCCAGTCAAGATGCTCAATTGGCAACATACTCGCTGACCTAAAGAGCTCAACGGGAAAGCCGACGGTAGAGCTGTTAAATATTCTTACAACTCCAGATTCATCACCTACGGCATGAGAACTGCCACCCGACTGAATAGAAATTGCAGTAATCTGATCTCTGGTTTCGGCGACCGCCTCTGATATTGGGCCTGTCGGTAAGCTGCCGAACTCACTTCCCATTTCGCTATTTTCTTCTTGTTCATCCACATCATCTAATCTCAAGAGAGCATTAGGCTCCCAAACATTGCAGGATTGCCCACGTATATCATAGAGCCGTCGACTGTCAGGACTAAAGGAGATGTCGTTCACGACATTATCACAGGAGATCTGACATACTAAGGCGAATTGAGCGAAGTTATACAATTTAATCTTTCCACGCGCATCACCAGTACCAAAAAAAGTTCCGTCGGGACTGCAAGCGATGACTGATGCTGAAGCGTATGTCTCTTGATGAGTTCCATTATATGGATGCCACTTGAACACATAACCACCAAGGTAGAGGCCGAGAATCTCCCCCGAAAAAGGATGCCATACCACGCGATCAACAGGCGCCCACAGATTCTTTGGATCGCTAGGATTCCGACGACATCTGCTAATAAGTTCCGGTGGATCAATACGCCAGACAGAAAGCGGGAAACCACGATATGCGACAGCAACATGAGTGGCATCAGGGCTGAATGAGATACAACAGGGAGAGTTTATAACTGTTCGATCAAGAGCATTGTCTTCTCTTAATAGCCGTTCGTCAATGATGGACCAGGCCGGCTGTGGCACGCTCATCTTTGCAATTCTGACACCTCGGTCGGCTGAGCCCATCACCAGAGAAGTATCATCGGCCGAGAAGGCAATCTTCAATGCTCTTGCGCTTGCTGGATTTTGAACTTGTAGAACGACATTCCCTGTCGCTACCGACCATACTTTGGTAGTACGAAATCCGGACGACACGAATAGATCACAACTGTTGCTGAAGCTGATTGCAGAAACACGTTCTCCATGAATCAGAACGTGGACGGTTTCAAAAGTTATTGTGCTGTAGAGTACGATCTGACCCGAGGTCGTGAGAACAGCCAAATGGAAGCCGGAGCAGATAATCGTGGTCATCTGTGAGCGAAATCCCAAAGATATCTTAGCCAAGCTATCATCCCATGATGTGCCAGAAAGACCGTTAACAGAGAGTCCGGACAAATTTATGCCAAATTGCTTGTGAATCATAGAGTCACGAGGGCAGAATGGAGGAATCTGTTTATAGATGGAAAAAGGGTTTTTGCTCAAGTTTGGACCGAACTTTCCAAGAATTTTGATGAGATCAGTAGCCCAAAGCTCCACCAGCTCCAGATCCTGGATTTTATGAAGCAATGGGTTTTTGTCCGCATCATACTTCCTCCTACGGCGAACAAAGGTGTTGAGAGTCCCTGAAGCATGGGCGAGGACTTTCAGTTGGCCGATATCCGCCAGTGACGAGATCCAGTTCAGGACAGACACACCGCGTAAGAATTTAGTGAGGATGACAAGTGATTCATCTGAAATAGAAGAACTGAAATCCAAATGATATGGCCATGACGTTGCTGCATAATTTAAAAATGATTCCTTGTCGGTTTCCAAATGACCGGACTTACGACGCTCAGGCCCTCGGTTTTGTGAACTTTGATCAAGAAAATACATGCATTTGGCAAACATCTTCGGATGAGCTTCTGCAGGAACAATGGCCAGCCCTGGTTCTCTTGACTTGATGAGATACTCTCGCGCAGTCTGATGTACCATAACGATCCGTGATGATGAGTCTATGACGACGAATTGACCACATACTTGATTGATCGTGAAGCTCAGATCAAGTAACACAGGAAACTCGGGCTTCAAGGCCTGTTTCAATTCAGGTAACGTAAGTGGCCGCCGTGGACAAGTAGCCCATGATAATATAATTCTTGCAAGATCTTGATCCCTTGATCTTGTAGATCTCAAAATCGAAAGCTCCATTCGGTGGTACAATTCCTCCATGCCACTGGGTAGGCCTTCGAGCGTTTCTTCGATATCTGTGGGTGTAAGACACTGAAGAATCTCTGTTAGAGCCAAATTAACCCAGAGGAAATTTCCATTCGCTCGTGCTAAGAGTTTTCTGACTACCTGGGCCTTCAGGTCCGGAGGGGCATGCATGAAATCAATCTCTTGCTCGACGTATTGGCAGATGTCACGTTCGTTGTCTTCAATTGTCAGATTACCTATTGGTCCTGCTGCTGCTGCCAATCTCTCAAACGCGGATACAAGCTCAGGACTCCGTCGACTTACTAGCATCACTTTAATGTTGAGCATGAAGGTAGATATGCTTTGCATCAATTCGACTAAAAGTCGAGGTGAATCTGTCTCATCAAGTCCATCAATGACCCAGTAAAAGGTGTTGCTGAAATTCATTTTGAAGAGTACCGAGACGAAAACTTTTTGCCAGATCGTTCTTGCGTCGGCCTTCTCCATGCCAACACCAGTTTTGTTTATTTCAAGTAGTGCCTTGCGGAAAGAGGGTAGTTGCTCTGCAATCTGAAAAGCAAGAGAACGCAGGCAGGCACTCAGCGACCGCTTTGTTTGGTCGCCAAATCTGAAAAAATAGTAGGCACATAGCCCCTTTGTCTCAAGAAGGTTATCTATGATGAATGAAGACAATATAGATTTTCCAGTAGCAGGTAGGGCATGCAGCCAAATAAATTTAGAGCCTGCGACATCACCATCTACCCATGTCATATATTCCACTTTAGAAATTATCCATTCACAAGTGCCCGGTGTCCATCGCTTCTGGAAAAAGGCCAAATCCTCGCTAGGACTATGAAATAAGGCGAGAAGCCCTTTCACCTGCTCCAGCTGTTCTTCGCTTTGAGATCCCCGCAGTCTTTGTCCTGTCATTCTCAACTTAGATACCAAAGTCTTCAGTGTATTTCGAACAACAACATAATTGGGATCTTCCGTGCTTTTAAATTTGCATACACTGTGATGGTCTGCGTTTAGGGATTTTGACATCTCTGTCGGGTACCCAAGGATCGATGATTTTTTCTCAAGAACATTAATCTTCTTCGGCCCAATGGTCGTCGGGAGAGTTTCGAAAAAAGATATAATTTGTAATTTTGGAGCAATATGACGGAATTGTTCATTAAGGTCTTCAAGAACTGGCGAGGTACTGCTCAATTCAGCCACGTACTGCTTGGGAGTGTGATTGAACATAGACACAGATAGAATTCTATTCAGTAACTCCGCTAGATGTGTTCCTCCATGAGGCGTTGCGAGGAATAAAATGGCTTCAGTCGATGACACCATATGCATATAGTCGACACTATTTTGTCCCAGGATATATGCCTAGTATTGTGAGATTCTTGTCCCAGTTGTAGGCACGAGAAGGAAGTAGACTCACCTTCTTTACTACTAAACCCCCCATTGAATGAGCAATAAAAATTATTGGCCTCTGGACAGCGGTTAGTTGGCTCACCAGCGAATTTCAGTGTGTAGAAATATAGCTACCTCGCCTATGTGCAGCTCTTCCAGTTGGTCATTTTTGGCAAATTTCATGCCAAACAACAGGTCTTTCGCGAAGTCAGAGATTCCTGTTATAGGTGCGGGAGCTGCAAAGTGTGCATTATATCCGAAAGATAAAATTCTCGCTGTCTGTATGTCGGGCTCCAACGGGAGCCATTTTTCCGGCCAGAAAAATTCTGGATCGCGATTATGACACCATGTTGCCCGACTGGTGCCTCCCAGTCCATGTACAAATATGATATCTAGCGATGGATCCGTCTCTGGCTCATAGACAACAGTAAGACCAAGAGGGTCCAAGGATCTGTTGGCTGAACGCGATCGAGAGTGGGTTCGTGGTCCTGAAGGGGAGGGGGACTTGGATCGAGTAGTAAGTTGGGCATTTTCTACCGTAGTAGATAAAGCTTCGAAAGTCGAGGTGGAAACTTGGGTTGGTGTTCGAGATGCAGATTTCGGCGTCGATGATGGTGGTACTGTCGTGGTGGAGGCTTCCACTGCTGGCACTGAAGCCTTGCCCTTGTGTCGCGAACGAAACTTCCACTGTTGATGCCCTTATGTCAGACTTGACTTCCGTACTCAATCCATAATACGCGCCCGCAACTCACCATCTTGATTTTGCGCGCATTTGAAATAACTCCAAACTCTCCTAAACTCCAAGTCGAATTCTGAGGCTTCAGAGTGTAAGATAAAGTGATATTCAGTCCGAAATAATGCAAGCCATGCTGTGGGAACCAGCGTGATGTCTGTACGTCTTGTACAGCCTGTACTGAGATTAGAAATAGACACTAGAAAGCTCCGCACACGAGATCCATCCTGGTATATTCGTCTGAACTTTGGATATGTCAATGTTGCAGCTGGGACTCCGAGCCTCTCTTCTGGAACATGATTAAACAATCAGCTGCCAGTGAGACCGCTTTGGGGACCTAGAGAGACACGCCAACGGGGGGATTTGAAGTCGACTTCAAGATTAAGCGCCAGCCCTTCAAGTCTATGATGTGTATGTAACACTGAGGCTCGGAGGATCTGATATGCCCACCCCTCGTAGTCCAAAACCTAGCGATAAAAAACAAACGCTCCGTACAGAATAACCAAAAGAAACTCAAACACATCAATTTGGTGATTTTTGCTATCAGGTCCCGTTCAACGAATCATGAATACTTAGTATATTAAATTTGGATTTTCGCTTCAACAATTTCCAATATGCTTCTCCCAAATATCATGGCGTGGACGACATATTTATTTGGCGTAAAATAGGGGGCGCGTATATCACGAGCTAGACTACTACGAACGTTTCTGCAGTTTTATAAGCGGCCCGGCCCGTTTATCCACCTGCCACTCGAAGATCCGAAATGTCAACCGCAGTCCATAGTCTCCTGAAGGATGTCCAATCTCCTAGTCTCGATTCAGGCATAGAAGGAAACTTCCCTCTAGACGCGGCAGTGATTGAAAGTAAGAATGCCCCTATTCGAATCCAACTATATGTTACAACCTCCTTACTAACACTTTCAATAGAGCTGCCGGAAGGAACGAAAGTCATTGCGGCACATAGTTATGGCTCCTCGGCCTGGACTGTAACAGCACGATTATCGACCATCCTCACAGATGGAACTCCAAAGCAATGGTTTCTGAAATGCGCAACAGACGAATCTGGGAGAATGATGCTTGAAGGGGAGTTCCACTCCATGACCGAACTCTACAAAACATTGCCATCTTTCGTTCCCGAGCCCTATGCTTGGGGGGAGTTCAAGATGTCCAGCCCGGAGACTTATTTTTTCCTGTGCCAATATATTGAGATGGTAAACGATATGCCAGACGCTGTGAAGTTTTGCTCTCGTGTAGCAGAGCTGCACAAACTCAGCAAGTCACCTAACGGCTGCTTCGGCTTTCATATCACAACCAATCAGGGAAAATTTCCCCAAGTTGTGGAGTAAGGAATATCTATCGTTCAAAATCTGTCTAGAAAGTTGAGACGTATATGAATCCTCTTCTGCAGTCATAAGGCAACTAGAAGAATGCCGTTCTTTTACTTTCCTCTTAACTTACCGAAGCAGAAAACGCTAACTCGACACTTTAGCTGGGATCCAAGCTGGCAATCATTCTTCACAAAAATGCTACAACACTCTATCAATATCGATGCCCAAGAAAATGGTTCCTGGGCAGAACTCGAATCTATCTCCAAACGCGTGTTCTCCTTCGTTATACCCGCCCTCTTAGGGCCCCTCGAATCTGACGGCCGATCAGTAAAGCCGTCCCTCATCCACGGCGACTTATGGGACGGTAATATCGGCACAGATGATGAGACCGGCGATGTATATATCTTTGATGCAGGCGCGTACTATGCACACAATGAAATGGAGCTAGGGATGTGGAGGTGCGAGAGACACCGATTTGTGAATAATAAAATATATTTACAAGAATATTTGAGGATTGCTGGGATTAGTGAGCCGGTTGACCAGTTTGATGATCGAAATCGACTGTATTGTGTGTATATGAATATGTGGGCTTCGGCCCATCATGCCGGGGGGATTGATCGCACCACGTAAGGAATTCTTCTGAGAAGGCTGATGGTGATGGAGGAATGATCGCTAACGGAAATTGACAGGGCTTATAACGATATGTGTTATCTCGTTGATAAGTATTCACCAGTCCAGCCTGAGTGAAAAATTATAAAGTTTGAAGTTTCCTACAGATAAAAAGGGCAATATATTTTCTATATTTAAAATTTATATTCATAAAATCGATTCTTAATCTCTATATCTATAAGATCATCTAAAATCAAGTGCTTCCTGAACTAATCCTTGTATCGTTAATATAGCACTAACGAGTTTGGACAAGTTCTACTCCATACGAAGACCAATTTCAAAACCACTTTACCACTTCACTTCTTGCACATATCAAATACCGTTGCATGAAGAAATTTATGAAGTGTGTTACTCATTAGTCAAATATACGGGGCGACTTAGTCCATAGTGCACACGTAAAGGCAAAGAAGTGGAATGAAATAATAATATCGACGACTTTTCGAAGCGAAAATAACCCAAGTTTAACAGCTAAATTGCAACTAGTCTAGACATAGAGAGGTCAACTTATTAATGCTGTGCTACCTCAAACCTTGTTATGCCCAATATTTGCACATTTTTTCGTCGTGGAATTGTCGTTGGCGATCATAGGAATAGTCCACGTCGTCAGACGACCTGCTCTCTTGCCCCGCTGAGACATTTCTGGCTTATAATTGAATGAACAAACAAAAAAACAAAATTCCGGCTTATACAAAGCACTGAAGAAAAGCCAATTCAGTGAACTTAATAGACCAGGCTCTCCATCACATCTGAAAGGACAAATAGTATTAGGGTACTGGGGGGATCTTGTATACGCTAGCAATGTCTCAGCAGTCGCAGAGAAAATGTTCAGACAGGCGAGCAATAGGGTATTTAATCAGTTTGATAGTCCTACCACCATATGACAATCTGGCTACCCCAGTGTGCATCGCAGCCGTAATACTCCCAATATTATAATTCTTGCCAACTTCACGTCCACTGAGCTTTCCTTCCCGTGGAAACTTGAACGCTAGGCTTATATCACGTAAATAGACGTATTCGGTATACGAAGGAGTTCTCGGAACCTCATTTCCTTTAACCTTACTCTGCGTCCTAGTGCTTATATCCTGTGCTATACAGTATCCCATATCCACATATTTTAGATCAACCTTGTCAACTCATTAAATTACCTAGCATGGGGCATTCGGGCACATCCCCACGAGTTGAAGTCTCGGAGAACGGAATTTGACACACAAACTAACCATTGCCGATCGAGCATCCCAAACAAATATTCTAGGCGCAGTTCATCGTTCGGGAATCTAGGACAAAGAAAGGGAGAAGAACCTAGGAATCTTGATGACTGACAGATAGGAATGAGAGCTACTTATCTTTACATGATGTAGTTGGGGTTAACCTCTGATCTCTGTGCTATTAAGGTAATGGTCCTTGCTGCAGGAGGACCTGGTGAAAATCCTCCTATTCTTGTACGAAAGTGAGTGGTAATACTGTCTCAATGCGCATATCTTGTAAGAGAAACTTTTACGGTTTAGACGCCGATGGCGTCCGCCCAGAACGATGTGAAACTGGCAAGCTTGCAAATATCGGATGGCCTTACTTTTCATTTAATGGTCGTCCGCGGAGATAACTCGGACAGAATGTCCCTTTGATGAAAATTGCCTACACAATTGTAAGGTTGTTGAATGCCAGTTCAGTTATTACTTTACCAGCAGGGGAGAAAAACAAGTCACTAGGTAGCAGATGATGAGAAATAAAAGCTGAAGCTGGTGCTGTCATGCAAAGATGGATGCCAACTACAGATTATTCGTTCAGAAGACACTGCATGAAATCGATCATCTTTGTAGAGTTGGTATGTCAGAGCTTTCATCAATTGACCCTTATGGCCACTCTGCATACCAATCCAACTCACCTCTATATACCCTACATAGTCCTTCCATAGTTTATCAACTCATTATTTCTAAATATCTGTACGCGCAATACTGATCCTAGTCCGTATCAAACCAAAGTCAGAGGGGTAATGTAACAGAAAAGCCAAACGAATTTTATGTCACTGGAACGTTTCTTAACTTTGAAAGCCAACAGGGCAAAAATTGCTATTGAAATATATAAAAATATAAAAAATATCAATGTTACGCTACATTTAACCTTGATATGCACCATGGAGGAGCTTCTAATTGCAGTTCTTTCCCCGAAGTCACGCAATACAAGCTCGGGCCAGCGTCAAGGCATATCCAAGAAAGTGAAGGCCAAACTCCAAGATGGTACATACGCGAGCACTTCGCTATCCCATTATGAAACTCATTAATTCGTTCTGGCCAGGGTCGAAGCAATATCTACGAAAGTCAAGGCCGTATTCATTATGATGATGCGCCGGCGCAGCAGCTCTATTGTTGTCAATGAAAAAGAATTCGCACCAAAATACACTATCCCCTATTTGAATCGAAAGCAGTCGCACACGAAAGTCATCAATCTCAATAGATGACTGCGCCCAGGGAGTGAGGCTTCCTTTAGTATGCGTCAATTGGTTTGGTAAGCATCTCGTAGTGGTAGTCCTTCTCGTCAAGACCCAAGGAATTCATTTTGATGACGAAAGGATGCTCAGGACGCCGATGCATCATGCCTTTTACGTGTCGCTGGCCTATCACAAACGGCTCCCATTTTGGCTCTTCCCCACTCTTGAGGAGCTTCGGGTGCGGAACGATCGTCGCCGAGGGATCCGGGGAAAAGAAGAATGGGAGAGAGAACCTCTCAATTGCAGGATTGGAAAATACTCGGTGAACCGTGGATGGAAAGCGAGAATTGGACAGAACCTCCAGATAGCTCCCTGTATTGACAATAAATGTATGGTCCTTTGGTGGAGCTGGAATCCAAATGCCGTTTGCATTGAGGACTTCCAAACCTGAAACTTTGTTTTGAAGAAGTAGAGTAAATGCTCCAAAATCAGCATGAGCATAGAGTGTCTGTTCGGGTTTGGACTTTTGAGGCTGCGCTGGGTAATGTTGAATAGTGATATCCGTCAGAGGCGCTCTAAACGTTTCATCCAATTCAGTCTCCTCCAGCCCAAGAGAGAGGGCAAAGATATGGACAAGCTGGACAGCAAATGCGCGTGTCTCCCTGTCTACTTTTGTCAAAAAAATCCGATCGCACTCAATATAATGTAATCTACACTTACAGTATTCATAAAGGCATTTGCGATATTCAGGGATCGTCATGTCAGGCCATTGATTCAAGGTGAGACTATCTGGAGGTGCTACTTTAATAGAATGTTGCTCTGGCTCGGTGTAGTCATTTCCCATTCCAAAAGACTCGCGCTGAGCACCATCATTCTTCAGGGGCTCAAATCCTTTTGCAGCTGGGCTGTTGTTGATATGATACTTCATCTGAAGGATATTTATCAGATTTTGTTCAAAATACAGTATAATCACGCACCTTCTCCTCAAGTGGCTGGTCGAAGAACTTTTTGATAACTTCAAACGCCTTATCTGAACCTACAATCAGTATAAAATAAAGCTCCGAGAGCATGCGTAGACATACCCATCTTGTCGGTGGAAACAGGTGGATTCACAGCGTAAAAGAACCCAACTTCTTCACACACTTTGCCAATTTGAGCGGCAATTGACTTTCGAACCCCAAGATCCTCAGAGAAGACACCAGAGACATCAACAGATGGAATCTCATCGAAGGTGTCTTTCGCTTCCGGGCCTGTCAATATACGTCGCTTCTGGGGGACACCTCCCATGATAAAGTGAACATAGTTGGGATCCTGATCCGCTGCCATAACGACGGTACCACTAATCACAGAGGTTCGAATGAAGTCTAAAAGTTGGTTTCTGCGTTACAGATCAAAACTAAGCAGTTACTTGTACCATCGATAGTCTGTTACAAGGGCTTTCCTTATCGGATTTTATATATCCTCAGAGTACGAGAAGTTGGTACATTACCTCACATCAAGACGCTTGCGGTCAGATCCGATAATAAACTAGTTCAATCAAGTCGGCATGCTCCGATAATCTGCCATTAGTGGGATATGGGAACGTGGCTCCCCCGGATCGCAGCACTAAAATCACTTAGTGAAAGATTAGAGGCATACTACTAAGCATCTTAGGATAGGTTATCGCACGTATTGTTAAGTTGAAGTTAGTTATATTAGATAGATTTACGACTTATCTTGCAACTCCCAATTACGAGACGATCATATTAATGACTAATCAGAAATAGGAGATACCTGGTGTACTTGCACATTATTAAAATACTAAATAAATTTAATATTGTGGTCCTTTTTGTATTTTGAAATTCTTTATTTCTATATGTCCTAATTCAAACCACGTTTGACAAGTAGCTGAGTTGTTATCGCACTGGTTTTCTGAACCTGAGCGAACTGAGCTCCAAATATATATTATATAATTTCTAACTCTTGATTTCCCCCGTGGTTTCTTATTTTACTTAAATTCAGATTCTGTCTGGCAGGATAAAACGGGAGGTTTACAGTACTGTATATACTCGCTTTTGATGTGCCTTACTCGGCCAGTACAACAACCGGTTGCGGTTTATACTACTATAATCTGAGTCGAAAAATTCATAAAAAATCCTATTCCTACAATTTCTTCCATCTATAGGGCTAAAAATTCTTAAACAATAAAGGTTTGTGCGTTGGGCGTGAATAGAATAAATAGCTCTTTGGTGAGGTGGACGCCCTCAAAAGTCATGCAAGATGCAACTACATGGCATTTAGCGAGGTCAGAGCCTGTAACCACCGTCAGCATTGCAATGCAGCAGACACATCGTCCTTGGAGTGTGGGTTACAGTGGAATACAGGCTGTAAGATCGCTTAATCCCTTGTAGACGCACGATTTGTTGGAGCCCTCCTATGGAAGGAGCATTCAGTACGACTTAGGTAGGTTAGATCAGTAACAATTATCTTTAACATAATCAATGTTGAGAGCGCAATCGTTCACTACTCTTTGGATAGTACCTGGTATGCTACCCCATATCTGGGAGATACTATACTGTCACATACAAACTAGATATTTATACCTAATATCTTTTCGCAGCACAATTGAATATAAATGTCCTTCATATTTCCTTTTAACTAGCTGGCTTTTCCAGAAATTTTCTACAACTCCATTGAGCAAGCAAGCTACAAAAGTGGCCTAGCGCCGGAAACAGGCATAGGGACTTTCCCAAAGTATAAGTCAATTACGTACGGGGAGATAGCATCCTAGTGATCGGACTATGATCCTAGCCTCGGCCGTAGTCACGTGATGTTAGATGCTCCAACTCTGGATCTGAGACTAGAAATATGCTTTGAAATAAGTTTCTTATCTAGTCCTCTATTATAAACTTCTATTTCTGGCTATATTTCTTTCTTTTTGCAACGCTAATTCTAGTTTGCCGTCTTTCCTTCAATCCACTAGCTCTCAGCAAAAAGCGGCAAGGAGGATGCGGAAAGAAGCAAAAGTGAGGGTAGACATTCGAGGCGATATCAGCATAAATCGAAACCACCCGCCCGCTTGAAAAAACTCCTCAGCACTTTTAGTTGATTTGGAACCATTTCAATTGTATCTGAGGCTGTAATCTCTTCATAACGATCGTTATTATCCAGCCAGTCAACAAACTCAATTCAGACAAGTGTTTTTTCGGTCCTCCAGCACCGTCTTCTATAAACTTGAGGTATTAAATTAGGTGTCGCATGAAAATATCGATTTTCAACCATCTGCAACAATATAAAATGGATTTATCCCGTTTTGATTCGTTTGTGAAAATGAATTGGTTTTAGGAATAAACATGCGAAAGGATTCGTGAAACTATGGCATAATATTGTAGGTCGCAGTTTAGATAGTGATGAGAAAAGGAATTCTCTAAGCTCTCTCTGTGGAGGAATTTCCACCTCTAGTATCTTTGGTGACAAATATGAACTATTTTCATGACAGTTCTCAAGTAAGCAAGATTTTTGCACATTTCCTTTGCTTTGAAAACGGATAGCCTGCTGAAATAGAAAGTAGTATTGAGAGAATAGTGGTACTTGTTAATATAGTTCAAGATTGATGGGAGAAATGGCTTTTGTGGTCAAAGCGGAAGCCTTGTTCCCCCCACCAGAGAATTGAGATGCGAGAATATTTCCAATAAAGTTATGATTCTTGTCTTGTTTTCTCAGCAGGATGCCAAATCTTTTTTGGACAGATTGAAAAAAAAGGAACAATCATTTAATTGGCGGTCATTTGCTAAGTAACGGCGATAGTGGACTTATGAAGAATCTAAATCTATAGTAAACATTATGCATGAGTAGTGACGCCCTTTACTCCATGTGAAATATTTAACTCATTGAGGCTCCATTCACTCACCTTTTCCAGCAGTTTCTTACCCATGCTCCTGGGGTCGCCCTAACACTAAATTAAACTAGTCACTCCACAGAAAATCTAATCTTAGGTCAAAAATTAAAGGCGAAGTTAGTCCTTTATAAACTTGAACCCTGCTAAGAGTTGCTGATTAGGTAACAAAGGAGCTTTGACTTTTTCTCAGATGGAAATCCAGGAAGAGAAGCCGTTGTGTATGACAACAAAGACAATTGGTTTAAATGCCATCCGATAAATCGGATCCAGATTCCTATCAAGTCTTATCATATAGGATGTGGGGAGATAGAGCCCCTGTATGCATAGAGACCGTTAGGTTGCAATCCTTGTCTCGGCCGAAGATTTTCCCAACATCATAGCCCAAATGGTAATCCCAATAAACGAGATTGTCACGTTTCAAGCAGTTTCCCCACTTAAGTCTATATCCCATGTTAGGGTCATGATGATCTATAAGATAGCCTGCACCCCTCTGGAGTCTTATCTAGAGCAGGGCAACTTCGGTTTCTACACATTTCATCCTGCAAAGGACATCTAGGCACTGATTTGACACTTGATTCCTTCACGATCATGTCATCGACCGATGATGAACCAAAGGAGGCGTTCCAGGAAAAGAAGCAGGTTGCTATAGAGACCGACTTGGAGGTAGCATCCGGAATCCATGGATTGACTGATGCACAAATCCAAGAGATTCAAAGAGAGCGTTTTGGCCGTGGTCCGCTAGGTTGGTTTCTCAATAAACTTTTTGAAACGGGTGCCGAAGCGCGAGGCATTGAACGGGTAGCAGAGAGCGATCGTAAACAAGTAAGCATATCTGATTGCGCTCGGTAAAAGAATGCCGCTTATCATATTTCAATACAGACTGCTGGATGGGGCCAACTACTCTTTTGGTTTTCAGTGAACCTTTCCTTCACCAGTCTTGCAGCTGGCATGCTTGGGTCGCAGTTCTTCACTCTCTCGTTCAAGAGCTCTATAGCCGTGATATTCTCTATGTCTGCCCTAGGCTGTGCGACAACAGCTTGGATTGCTACTCTCGGCCCAGAGTATGGCCTTCGGACGATTGCACTTACTCGATTTGCCGGAGGATGGCCTGGTGCTTTCGTATTTTCACTGTTAAATATTGTCACCCAGATCGCTTACTCTGTTACTACGGCCATTGGGGGAGCGCAAGCACTTCATGCCAGTAAGTCTAATCCACTTAAAATTCATGACAAATCTAATTCTATAACTAGTCAACAATGACGTACCCCTTACCGCAGGTGTTGTAATAATTACAGCCATTGTATTTATACTTTGTTTCTGGGGCTTAGGCCTGGTCCAATTCTGGGAACGCTATGCCTGGGGAGCGTAAGTTTGCCTGCATTTAATATTCAGCAACTACTGATCATTTTCATCAGCTGTCTCATAATCATTCTCATAATTGCAGGTCTCGGCAGCAAGGGAAATTATCAGATAGATGCTCTTGCGGCAACACAAGACACTGGCGGCGATCTGATTGGAGATGTTCTTTCATTCGCAGGGTAAGTGCTGGAATGAAAATTTCATTTAATTAATTTGCTAAATGAGGCTTGCCATAGAATCATGTTCTCAGTCTCATCAGGCTGGACATCAATTGCAGCGGACTACAACGTCAATATGCCAAAAGGTACTCCGAAAATGCGCACAGCTGCTCTGACGTTCTTTGGTGTCTACATACCAGTCACAGCTACTGGAGCCATTTCAGCGGGGCTCATGACAATCACAGTATGCCTGAGATATATTTAAATTTGATAATCACTAATAGCATTTTAGGATCCAGCATATATTGCAGCCCATGACAGTGGGTCTCTGGGGGGCCTGATTGGAAAAATTCTTGAACCTGCTGGCGGTTTTGGGAAGTTCCTCCTCGTTATCCTCATGTTCTCAACCATATCCTGCAACATCCCTAATACATACTCTGGCGCCCTGTGCATTCAAACCCTTCATCCGATACTTATGAAGGTCCCACGAATTATTTGGGTTACCCTTTTCACCATCATCTACTTCATACTCGCAATGGTTGGACGTGAGTCTTTCAGTACCATCTTTTCCAACGTTGCAAGTGTACTGTCATACTGGACTGCTTTCTTTGTGGTCATCATGGCCTTAGAATTTTGCTGGTTCAGGCGCAAGTCCGGCCCATTGGGTCCCATTAATCCGGACGACTTTAACGACTTTAGTAAGTTGCCACCTGGCTATGCTTGCTGTGGTGCAATTCTCATGGCGATCGGTGGCATCATTCCAGCCATGGCTGAAACGTACTATACTGGACCGATCGCATTGAAAGTCGCTACTCCCTACGGCGGTGATTTAGGTAAGTCCTTCTCGTCTCCCTGGAAGTTAAGGGCGATATTAACTGGTTTTCCTAGGCTTTGAGTTCAGTGCTGTACTTTCTTTTATGTTTTACTTCGGATTTCGCACGCTTGAAATCAGGTACTTCAAGCGCTAGTTATTTTCCTCGGGAGTTGCGCGGTCTAAAATCACATGGAGCTAAAAATATCTCTGCGTGAGAGCTGTTCGACCTTGACTTTCGGGGACCATGCCTCGACCCTGGTAGACTGTATATGACTTCACGACCGTAATGAAATTTAATGTCAAAACTTTTCCGTATTTAACTTTTCCGCTTTGCAGTCTAATTATTCCGCGAGCAATTTCCAGCTGGGGGGGAGCGCCTTTCAAAAGGGCCTGCATACTTGGAGCCTCAAGCAACCGTTAAAGTTTTGCTCTGTAATTCCAGCTCATAACAAAAATCATCTGTTATAATATCAATCATAAAATAGATTTTTGTATCACCGTCGCCTTTGCCTCATGGAAAAAAAAGAACGCTACGTAGAGGCGGAATCCTCCTCTGGCGCCCTAACATGGGTATCTTCCATTGAAACTGGGCGTTCTGGCAGCCTTGCCAGCCAGCCTAGTCAGAAATTCGGGTTGTACACATCATGTCGCTTTAACTTTCATGGGCTTGTCCCAGTCGCGAGTGCTGCCTAAATGGCTGGTGAGGCTTTCCGGGCTGGCGGCTTGAATTCCGCTTGGTGGGTTTCCGCCGTAGAAAGTTTTGGTCTACGAATAGCCTGCGTTTGCCCATCTGAGACCTTTATTTCCCTATGCAAAGCTGATCCTACACCGAGTGGACTACTGGAGGCCAACTGGAAGGATCGGTTAGGACGCCTCAACAGCAGCCCGTCTACTTATATCCTAAGGTTAAACCTCTCAAGAGATAACATGTCCTGAGACAATATAGCCTATCAGTCTTTTGGTAGCTTCGTCTTCTTCACACTGCTGAGTAGTTGCACGAAGTCAATGTGGTAAGGCTGTCCCCATTTCCCTCGCTTGCTCCTTCAAATCCTCGAAAACTCTAACTTTCTCGAAAGTATTCGTTCATTTGCTCTTCCAGCTCTATTATTAAAGATCTTAGGCAATGGCTTCAACTATTTTTCAGTCAGATAGACGGGGACAAGTGCTCGGTGAGTAGCGGAGCGAGGTCTTACCATGCTTCTCCAGTACTGACTGAAATAGCCAATTGCAGATGCCTCTACGGACCAGATATCGAAGTCTTTACCATTTCTTACAATGAAAAGGGTTTTCGTTTATACCAAGCAATTGCCATGAGATGGGATCCGCGGACCTCATTGTGGAACAAATACCTCCATACCAAAGAAAACGCAATGTCTACGGACGAAGCGATTATGTCTCTACTTGGAGAGACAGAATTGAAACTTGGCAAACTGATTTCAACAAATGGGATTGGTATCCCTTTCTCTGGAAGCCCCGTGCAGATGATGAATTTGCATCGTGACATACGAGTTCTATCTCCGGATAATAGCAGCGTGGGATCGATCGACTCGGCATCTGAGTTCATTGCAACGCCGGGTACAATTTCAACTCAGGAGGTTGATTTTGAAAAGACCGTTACCGCTGGATCCGCTTTATACGAGAGTTTACAGCGAGAAATACCGGAGGAGATGATGCCTCCTTGCGAGAACGGTAATTGTGGGATACGCAAAGATATGTATGAAACCTGTCCTCCTGAAAGCCATGAGGATTTCTCTGCAGATATACATTGTGAACGACGCATGCTTGCTTATGGGAAGCCCATTTGCAAAGATTCTGATGGTACCTACTTATTGCCTTCCGATTCTGTGTGCGAGAAGACATCTTGTGAGGAGTTAGAGACAGGTAAACTTGAATGGGATTCATGGGCAAATTCTTGGAACCATAAAGCGAAACAACCTGCTGTGCCTCCCACTGAATCGCAAGGACCTGGCCTAGTTTCTCAGATGCCTATTGATAATTCTGGCTGGTATTGGGGTTATAAGCGGAATAAATCCAACATTACCGTGGAAGAAACGAAGGTTGTCGACACCCAGACACTCGGACCAGAAGCTGAGAAGGCTATTGAGGAAACCGAATGGGGCTCCTGGGGAGCTTGTACGAACTATAAAAAGAAAGAGAAGAAAAAGGGGAAGCGGATAAACACCACCATTCCAATCCTGGAAGAGCATCTTCCAGAGCCAGAAAGATCTAATGCCGAAGAAGTTATGTCTGAGCCGGAAGCAGAGAAGGATCTTGATGATTTGGGGTGGGGTTCTTGGGGAACTTCGAAAAAAGAAAAAAAGAAGAAGAAAGGGAAATGCGTAAATATCACTATTCCGGTCTTGGAAGGGGATCCTCCAGAACCAGAAAAGTCCAATTCTGAAGAAGTCATGCCTGAGCCAGAAGCAGAGAAGGATCTTGATGATTTGGGGTGGGGTTCCTGGGGAACTTCAAAAAAGGATAAGAAGAAAAAGAAAGGGAAATGCGTAAATATCACCATTCCAGTCTTAGAAGAGGATCCTCCCAAACCAGAAAAATCCAATTCTGAAGAAGTCATGCCTGAGCCAGAAGTAGAGAATGATCTTGATGATTTGGGATGGGGTTCTTGGGGAACTTCACAAAAAGATAAGAAAAAAAAAGAGAAGTGGATGAACACCATCGTTGAGCCAGAGGACTTGGCTCCTGTATCTGTCAACGAAGAACAGCTTGCATCAGAACAATCGATAACTGTGACTGTCGACGAGGCATCAGCCGAGTCAGAAGAACCTATAACTATGACTGTCTACGAAGTAGCAGCAGAGCCTGAAGATTCGATCAGTGTGGTTGTGGAAGAGGTATTGGGCGAGCCAGATAACTCAATAACCATAACTGCTGGTAACGAGGCATCATCTGGTCCAGATCATTCCGTCCTTGAAGTTGAGTTAGAACAGGAACCTGTTTGTGTTGAGGATGATGAGTGGGGGCCATTAGCGGTGAGGAAGAAGAAAAAGAACAAGAAGAATAAGATGATTGAAGAATATCCAATGAATAAGGAGCCACCTCTTGAACCAGGTTCCATAGAAATTGATGATATTTGGGCAACTTGGGGTAAATTTCCTAAGAAAGATAAGGAAAGTAAATCAACCGTCGAGGAGGATCCAGAATTCAAAGACTCAACTGTTGAAACCGGTCCCGCGGATGTCGATGGTGATGTGGGGTTATTTCCTACGCAAAAGATTAAAGGAAAATCGACCGGGGATGAGGATTTAAAAATTATAGATCCAGCTGTTGAACCTAGCTCGGTGGAAATTGATGATGTTTGGACAAATTGGGCATCAAGTAAGAAATCGAAAAATAAGAAGAAATGCCGATTAATTATTGAAGAGAACTTGCCCGTGGAAAACTCCCTCTCTATAGCCTCTAAATCGGCACCCACTACTCTTGCATCGATTTCATACGGAGCTATTTCGAAGGGAACAACTCACGGCGACCAAATGCCATCCAGAACGCGTTTTACAGTTGTTCTTAGAATTCATGAAGGAGACAAAACCTTTCAAACAATGGCAACCCTCTCACAGAACACTAGGGCGGCAATTTTTAACGCCGTTAACTCTTATCTAGATTCAATGATCCCATTGCCGCATAAGACAGTTAAGCGAAATATCGAAATCAAATCCGGTGTTGGCAAAGCTGGAGATATTGATGTGTCTGCCGTCGAAGAGAGCGGATGGCCAGACTACTTACAGTACTTCAGTCATTGCGCTATCTTCCCTGAGTTAACAGTTGATGTTATTGATTGTTAAAATTTTGCTTGTCAATTATTAGAGCTCTTCTGTCTCTATTTAGTTACCTTTTTGAATAAGCCATGCCGATTACTATATTATATTTAGTGTTGCTATAGACATGTAACCACCTCAAAACCAGAGAGAGTTTTCGAACAAGGAACCGTAAACACACTTCTATCACACCACCCTTTACCATCTCGTTAAAACTTACTTCTCCAAAGTCAGAATAGTTCTCTTGTGGGGCCGAATATTCAGACACGTACCACTCCGGTCCAAAATAATAATCTGAAGCTTTTCGTATCCTAGTTGGAGTTCATCAGTGCTCAGGTTTGTCTACGTCACGCATGATGTAAGGAATTTACAAATTTGAAGATATTATTGCGAGGACCAGTCTAGATTTTGGTCCAGTGTTGCACACTATTTTTCATATCTCCTAAATGTAGCTAGAAAAAGAGAAATATAATTCTTCAAAATTGGATGCAGAAATATAGCGGGAATATATGAGCAAATAACAAGTAAAGAAGTAGTTGGGACCATCACGTGCGGAAAGTAAGTTGCTGAAGTGAGTTTGGAAACTGGAGCTTCGATACGTTTTCACACGAATTCAACATGCTCTAAAATTTGTAGAAATAACTCTCTTGAAATGTGTAGGTTTCAGAAAAGAGGAGAGGACTCATAGTAAGAAGGTTTGATGTAGGATGTCTATCTAGACTAGTAGGTATTGAGAAGATCGAATGACACTTAAAGATTTCTTAGGTTAATATACCTGTGGCCTTGGCACTTTGGCATTCTTTCTCTCTCTACACTCAAAACTACCTAATAATCCATATATCCACTAAATCACCTTGCTCTACTTACCAAAATTTTCCACCGAAGTTCGGGGTTTGTACAGAAAAAATGAAACATCAATCCTTAATGACGGCTAAGAAACTACACCTCCTCTATCCTTTAGCTGTCCAATATACATAGAAAATAAAGTATATTAAATAAATCCTTAAACTTCAATATCAAATCTAGCGTGGAATCATCAAGTGTTGCTGCAGGTGCCGAACTGTGGCTGGCAACCAAAAATTGTGCCGCAATAAAGGGACTGACTACCACAAAAGTTATACTGAGAGCAACAGTCCCCGAAGGTGGAGCCGAGACATGAGAGACCGTTACCGCACGACGAATTAGTGCTTACGGTTAACCCAGGTGGTAATGTTGGCGTTGGCGACGGTGGCGGCGGTGGTGGTGCAGATGACGATGAAGTAGATACAACTGGAGGTGTTGATGAACTCGTTACAACTGGGGGTATCGATGAGCTGGATACTACTGGAGTTGATGATGAACTGGGTGGAAGGATAATGGGAGACGACGATGACGATACTACCCCACCACACGAGCCGAACAGTGAGTTACACCCGATGCCACAGAAGTCGACAGTATCTCCGCAATACCAATATTGAGAGCAGCAATGTCCGAAGACCGACCCGGCGCATGTAGTGCTATTGCCACACATCCCGTTGGTGGTGACTACCAACGTGGAAGATGGCAATGGAGGTGATACGGTGCTAGACGTGGGGATAATAACCACCGATGTCGAGGACGAGGACGAGGATACGGGTGGCGGTGGTAGTGATGTTGTTGTTGTACTGATAGATGGTGTGGAAACCGTTGAAGAGGTAGGTGATGGAGGCAACACGGTCGAAGAGGATGACGGCGACGGTGGAGGCGCATCACCACACCTGCCAAACTGTGGCTGGCAACTCGCAATCAAGGCGCAGTAGACATTCCCGTCACCACAGTATCCCCAATTCGAGCAACATAGATCCGAGCCGCATATTTGGTTGTTGAAGTCCGGCCCGCACCGGCCAGCGTCCTGCCGCCGGCCGAGATCTGAGTGCGAGTCGTTGGACTTATTGTGATGGCTCGTGGATCTCATCACAGAAAGGCCTTGGGGATCAGCGAGCATGTTGGCTTCGAGGATGCCATTATTGGCGTAGCAGAAGGCGCCCGAGAAACTGAGAGATGCTGCTAAGCTAATATAAGCCCACCGCATTATTGGGCTCACGAGTGATATGATGCTAGACGAGGAGGGAGAGAACGGTAACTAATACAAGAACAAAAACATAAATAGATATTCAGAGAGAGCCGCAGAGTACAGTCAAAGCATACGTTGGGTCAATGAACGGAAAATAGTAGTACAAACCGCTCAGTCAAAGAAAAGGAAGGGGAGGGTGAGTACTAATGGACTTCCATAAGTAGGATCAAATCTAATATCAATCCCAAGCCGGGAGTACGGTTATTCGCCATATATAAAGAGCTTGTAGATAATGACGATTTTAAGGCAAACTATGATTATATTGTTTTCGGGGGGAGGCTGGAAAAGATGTCAGAAGAGGCTAAATAACGGCTACAGGGTGCCGAAGGTACCGGTAGAGCGCTTGGCACTGGGAGGACTCAGGCGGTAAAGCCACGTAACCGTCTAACAAATTGCCCCTCAAAGTAATATTTCGATATTCTTGATTATATCAATTTTTAGGAAATACCTAATATCAATCTAATTCGGCTGTTGTGGTTAATATGGTCGAGCCTTAAATCCTGAGTAATACTTCGTAATATTTCGTAATTATTTAATAACTTTCAAGTAAATTTCTTGACTGATCAGACTCGTTTAGGGGAAACGCGACTAAAAAGGCATTGGTATGGTTGGGTGAGAAGCTCCTTAGAGAGGCCTCCCTTTTGTGGCCACTGGGGTCGAATTTTGGGACTACTTACACACAACTCAATTTAGGGTGACATTAACCTAGGTCTCAGACTGGTGTAAATGGGAATTTTTGCTGGCATCCCAGATCATATGGAAATATTACATCTATTCCGTTCTATTGGAGAACAATTTTATTTATTTATCAACACGTCACTCTTCAACTTCTAACATAACTTCTATGCACATAAATCTAGGCCGTCTCGATAATTAAATGCAACTCTCCGAGTGGTATGTTTTCTTTTCCTCATAACTCATTAGTCGTAAGCCAATTCCACCCCCCGCCTGCGGGTTCAGAAAAATTTGCTTGCATAAATATATAAATTTGAAAGCCTTTTTTCGATTAAGATGATATCGACGAAGGGGAAGCGACAGCGTTTGTGGCTGCCGCTATTGTTGCAATGCAATTATCTATTCAACAACTAAGTTAGATATCGGTTGATACGTAGAACTTCTCACCCCCTTTCTTCTTCCTCGTCTCCTTCATACAGGGATGGAGACAAACCTTGCTGGTCAACACAATCCGAACTAGCTATGCCTTGTGGGTCTGAAGAAGCAGCGATTTCTGTGCAATTGTTGAACTGGTCTGTACAGCTCTGCATTACTGCATTTTGAAGTGTGTCCTTCATATGAGCGTTAGAATATGTGAATAAAATATAAATAATTCGAGAAGGAATATTTCTTGAGGAACATACGAAGTTGACAGAATCTACTTGAAATGGCTGTAATGGATCATCTGAATTCGTAATCTAAGAAAGTTCAGTCTAGTTAGCCTCTTGTTCCATTATTTTTTGAATTTGAAAACTACTTGCAGGAGAAGCGGAAACTCCTCCAAGAGCACCATCAAATGTCTAGATACATCTGTTAATAAATATTTAAGATCGGCTTTCGGCTTTGCGCACCTGTAAGTTAACTTGGGTACTAGTTGCATCGACGCTACTCGTGGTAGGCTCTGCCACAGAAGTGGAGGGGATTATTGATGAGGCAGAAGTCGCAATTGAAAATGTAGTGGGTGTAAAACTTTGAGAAGCTGAACTGGATGAAGTAACTGGCGTGGTGGATGTGGGGCTAACATTTAAGGAGTCGGAGGCGGTATGGGGATGAAAAGTTCCCGTTCCGGTGTGCGTATGTGTTCGCGTTCGATTGCTCATCATATCTGGAGGTGGAGATATACTAGTTTTCGGTTAGAAAGTTACAAAAAACTTTTCAAAAAGTACCATACCCAGACCCTAAGTTTGCTGTATCTCTTGAATTCGAAACCAATCTTACAAAGGCTGCGAATATGCCACCAATTGCAACAATTGCAATAAAAACAACAAACGAGATCCAAATCGATGCAACCCTGAGTCCAAGTACCTTTTTCTCCCCAATATCTTTCAGTCGTCGTCGAATTCCTTCATTTTGTGTCGATCTTGTTAACTTATCGGTCTTCTCATTTTTGACTCCTATTTCTGGCGCAAGTCCATAACTAGCATCCAAACCTTGCCTTGGCACAGCTCCGACATCAAATATCGAATATTCATGTGCTGCTGTCGCGGGAAATGTAGGAGACATTGTTGATCGACAACCAGAGTCTTTCCATTTCAGCACAAAAACGATACATAAGGCGAACTTGAAAGATAGTGTAGTAAATCTCTTCAAGAGATATTCATCGGTTAAATCTCCGTCCGCGATGATGCTACCACCAGTTTCACAATGCGCCTTCAGGCCTAAAACATTATGCAAATGAATTACTTCATGACATACTTCCCGTGATGCATTCGTGATAGGGTTTCATCTTAGTTAAGCGATTGGCCATTAAGCGACAATTAAGGGGAAGATCGTCTGCTTCGAGCAAGAGGTTCAGCTTCTCGAAGATTTTAGAGTTAGGCTTGCCCGAAAGGGGCTCTGCTTTGACGTCGGTCTGCCTTGGAGTCAGCCTTATTGATCTTGCAGGAACTCGAAAGAAGGCAGGATAACTTTCGCTTCCCTTCCGACTGCGCCGTATGCAGACGGGCATCATAGTATCAGACATTGACCACCTCCAACGCATTGAAGTCGGAAGTTAGGATGAGGAATCAAAATGGTTTTTACGAAATAATGTTGATCCAATCCTGGTTCGACCAAAAGGTCTTTTATTTCCGAAATCCCTCTTGATCTAAGAAGGGCCAACCGATATAATTTTTCAGGCGACACAGCACCTCTGGAATGAGTACCTTCCTTCCTTTAATAAAATCGCCATTTACCTTCCGGACGCACGTGATCTGTAGAGATCCCTGCTGATAATCCCTGCGAGGCGGTCTTCCTCATTGGGAAACATAAGCGTGACACGACGACGAAGACCACTTTCCTCTTTACGACATAGCGAGAGTTCTCACAGGTGGAGGGCCAAAAATAATACAAGTACATGCCTCTCCCAGACAATTTTATTCGCATCTTCAGAAGTGATGTTCTGAATCGAGAATCAGTGGATCTCGCAACGTGCGTCTCACAGCCTCGTCGACCAATCCGTGCCGTCGTTTCAAATCCATTCCAGGCTCCGATCCAAGTTCGATCCCGGAATTTGCCCGTGACAGCGACGAGATGCCCCCCAAGGGTATTCCACGAAGTTTTCAATCAGCCTAGGCAACATATGGGGTTAAGCAACTTCCCTGGAGCAATATTCGGTAGCTAAGTCACGTGACTTTCTTGTGGCTATCATGGAGCCCCTTCCCCTCGCAAGTCCTTTGGGAGTTGGTAAGTATTCTGTTGATCCAATCACAGAAAAACTTCATATTAACAGAGTCTAAGATATGAATAATTCATTTAACCTCTCCATCCACGACGAGCTTGTTCGATTTCAGGCCGATCAGTCACGAGCTGCAATCCAGTTTTTCGTCAGCAATACAGACAGGTTACTTCAAAGAACGTTTCAGTCACTAGCTCATGGCTTAGATTTAGATTATGAGTATTCTCGTCGAGAGCAAGAGGTGAGAATTACTAGACCGGATGTTCCTATGTCAACTGAAAACAACATTCTCGGGTCGGATATTGAACATTTAGCTGGTTATTATGGAAGCTCAATAGATGCTCTCCTCAACTGGCCCGAAGATGATGATACGACAATGTTTAGTGATGATTTAATACCTGTGGTCACGGACTCAGGTGCTTCCTTAAGCCCTAATCTCTTTGAGGGTCTTGATGCTGGCGGCGACTGCTTTCACCCAGAGGACACTGGCTCGGACCTCACTTCTGGCGAGCGGCATGTATTCAACCATCCTGACAGAATGTCCAGTTCTGAAGACCATGTTACAATTCTGGAAAATGAGCGTCAAAGTTTTAGTAATTCCACAGAGCTACCGTCTCAGACAGAAGATTTAGCTGCTGGTAACATAAGAAGAGCCTTCAGTGATTTTGGAGCGCCTTTGGTTCCTTTGAGACATCCAAGACCATTAACAGCAGCTGAATTACATCTGCAACTGGAAAAGGAACAGGAAGCAGTAGTGAGATAGCTCGCCTATATTGTGTTTTAAAAGATGTTGACAATCTGATTTGCCTGTGTAGGTAAATCGGCTAACTCGAGAGTTATTTGGTCTCCGAGCACAACAGAGCAGCTCACCGGTCTCCATTGCATCAACAAATTCTTTCCAAAGCCCCATGAGTGGAAATCTAGGATATTCCTCTGGAGGTGGATCCCGTCCATGGCAAACTAATGGTAGTAGAGCAGGTAGTAGAGTCGGAAGTAGAGCGGGTAGCAGAGCTGGCTCTATCAGTAGCATCCACAGTAACAGCGGTCGAAACAAGATATCAAAAATTTTCAGAAGATCCAGCACCCATCGAAGAGACAGCTCAGTTGGATATCAAGAATTTATCTTCGATTCAACAGTAAGCCGCCCAGAGAGTAGAACCTCGGCATCCTCAGGGCGAATGGGCCCCCTAGACACTATTGCCCGCGCCGCTATGAAAGCTGTAAGAGCAGTTGGAGGGGCATGTTGGAGATGCAAATTCCTAAGAAAGCAGGTAAATGACAGAGACTACCACTAGTTGAATATCGATAGGCATGCTCATTAAAATTAGTGCGATACCGAGTCTCCTTGTGACGCATGCCCAAAGAGTTCCCTGGTGACGCAATGGCGTTTAATAGGATGTAGCCGAGGGAACCTTAGAGATGAGATGCCTGCAATAGCATTATGTCCAAGGCACCAACTGGAGTTTCCAATTTATGACGAAATTGTCGGCGATGAGGAATTAGTTACAAATGTGAACATTAGTTTAAAGGAAAATCTTAAGCGCCGCGATGAGCAGACTACTATGGTCAACGAGTCTTCCACATCGATTCACACGGAAGCAACGCACTCATGTGGCTCTGACTTTTTCCTGCAATACTTACAAGGCCGGTGGCCTTCCTTGGAACATATTCAAGTAGGCAAAATATCGTCAGCCAATCATCCATCACCATCCGATCTAGTTCCGCTCGATCAATGTATCTTGATGATCTTCTGGGAAGCAGAGTCAATTCAATTCCACCCTTTCGAGGTTTTTGGCGGTATCTTCGATGATTTGGTAATGCTACGTGCAGCTGCCTTGTATCAGGCAAAGACAGATACTGTAAGTTTCCTACTAGATCAAATAATCTCGTACCTAATATAGCAGTAGGATCATCTAATATCTCAATCCCTAATATGTCTACGTGTCTGCTTAGAGGCTTTGAACATGAAGCAATTTGTGAACCAACCTATGCCTTTTGAAAAGAAGCTCCACGCTCTCTGCGGAAAATCATCATGTAAAGTTGATTACATTGAAAATCTGTACTCTGCGTTGATGAGATATTTGGATGAATTGTCTCAGGTATTTTTCAAGAAGGAAAATATGCGCAACAAGACTTGGTGGCTATCCGTTTTCTATAGTCTTTGTATCCAAAGCAGAGTCAGGGGGTGCCTTATCAAATTGACCAATCCTGGTCCAGGCTCCAAGGAAACTATTGGCATCAAGAAATACCTCCATGTCGCAGTTCGACTGTTTTGTGCGATCTCGGGTACATATGATCCTTTGGCGAGAGGAGTTTCGAGTGGACCAAGTGCGGGTAATGATAATAGTGATTACATGCTAGCACAGCATGCAACACAACAAGATAAATGGACATCACTCGGGATAGGAAGCACAGCAGACTACCTCAAGCACATTTTTCAGGATGCTGGGGATATACCTGACCTGGGTATACCTGTGGAAAATTCTCAGAACGGTACAACATCAATGAGCCTATATGAAGAGATAGCGTATCACCGTCGTACGTTGGAAGACGCTAAACAAGAGAACGCTCTTTTGGAAAACAAAATTAAGGAGCTTGAGAGAACCTTACAGGGATTGAAGACTGATATTGGCTGATATTCTATGGCCACATTCACGCTCTGCTAGGCTCAAACCTAGAATCTGGATAGATTCAGTGAAGCTCTTTAACTTGGTCGCATTGGTGCATATGGTGGCAACGGTTGATAATGCTTGGAGATGATCTCGTAAATGGGTTAGGAAGGCGTGGTAATACTCAACCACGCAGGGATTAATGATAACTAACAGCATGAGACATATTCTATCAGTATCAAATCAATTTTTCTCGGTAGGGAAAGAAAAATGGTTTGGCTCAGGAGAATCACCCATCTAAGAACCACCATATTCAAAGAGGGGGACAGGCGTAGTTGAACATCGACCTGCTTCAGTAACAGCGGCTACAGAGGACAGAAGGTCATGCATGTTGCGTATACTACAGCGATACTAATATGTCAGCTCGTAAGTAGTTTAGTCAAGGATGCAGGTTCAAGGCGAAACGATGCCAGAGAATTAGCCCTTCGGATGGCCAGGATGCGTAGTACCTAGAGGATGAAATAAATATTGTATGTGAACTAGTTGTAGCTTTATCTCCAGGGAAGTTAGACCAATTTCCTGTCTAGGAAGGAATTACGGTTTTAAGGTAATATAAAAGCCGGTTTTCCCTGAATTATGAATCTTGCTCAGGAAGTAGTTCGGTCAATTGCGCGTCCGGGCCGACAGCACGAATTTGGTTACTATGTCGTACAGACGCAATTCATACTTGTGGCTCCATCACAGTTCTATTAATGTTTGATATGATGGCTTACCTCTAACCTATGTAAAGCTATAAATTGACAAAGCTTTTCAATACCTAATACGTTTAGTATGAGTTTGATTTCCTCTCCGTGGAGGTTACTAAAACTATTTGATTTAAAAGTATAAGAATGCAATTCTCAGCCTGGTGTCCTTTTTCTTTCTCTCTTTTTATTTAAATTAAATATCCTCAGCAGAATCCGCAGTGGTATTAGTAGCAATCTCTTTAGAAATTCAAAAGGGGCAGTATGAGACATCTTTATCAATAACTACAGTACTCATGTGGCGCGCAGCCTGCCCCGATTCGCTACCGAATGGGTTGCGCTTTCGGCCCGGATTCGCAATTGCTATTCTATTATAGGGTAAGCGGATATAATTCGAAAGGGCAGCTTCTGACATCCCCTGCAGGAAAGGGCATGGCCATCTTGCCGTCTGAGGTATAGAAAGAGTTATTCTTTTCTTCTTCATACATTGGATGAAGTATGTAAAAGAAAGAGAAGAAATCATTAATTTAAAGAATCATAAAATAACCCCTCAATATTGCAAAAAAAAATATGGATGCACCCGCCACGCTATATACAGCCGATCTTGCAACATTTGCAGCCAATGCCACACTTTCTGAGATTCCGTCGACGTTCTTATCACTTCTTCCAGTTCTAATTCTGGACAATGCTTCTGCTATGCTCGCTGGCTTGGTTCAACCAATCTATCGCTCTGCCGTGGACACCGTTAAAATCATGTACGGTGATGGCAATGGTGAAACGGCTTCGTTTTCTATTGACGGAACTAGCTCCTCCCTTTCTGGTGCGATCCTCTTAATGGGTATAGCCGCAGGTGGGTTTGAATTTGAACATGTCATCAGTAACGCACATCCAGCCTCGGCAATGTATCCGGCGTTACTCTCTGTAGCATCAGCTTACCACAAGACTGGGGAGGAGTTTCTTGTTGCAATGGCAGTCGGCTACGAACTTGCAACTCGAATTGGTGCGGCTAGCACGATGGAAGTCGAGAGTATAAGGGGTTTTCACAATCCGGGCTTGAATGGAGATCTCGCCACGGCTGGAGCAGTGGGTCGTTTGCTTGGGTGGAATGCTAAGACAATTGCTTCCGCCATGGGCCTTGCTGCTTCTAGTTCAGGCGGCCTTCTTGCTTTTATCAACACTGGTGCAATGACAAAACGGCTGCATCCCGCTCGTGCAGGCCAGCTTGGTGCCGAGGCTGCCTTCTTGGCTCATGCAGGAGTAGAAGGTCCTGAAAATATTCTCGAAAATCCAGCCGGTTTCCTTCATGCCTTTTCGCCAAACCCACAGCCTGCACTCCTTACACAAAGCCTGGGCAGCAATTGGACAGGACAAGGCATGATTCTTAAGTTAGCGCCGGTTCACGCTTATGCACAAGTCTTTGTTTACGCCATAAACAGCTACCGGAACAGTACAAATCAGACCTGGAATCCAGAAGATATCAAAAAAGTCACGGTTTACAGCAGTTCACGTGTGCTTCAGCCCTCACATCAGATTCCCTCTCCAGACACATTGGTATCAGCTCAATACAGTGTGCCTTTCAGTATTTCCGCGGCTCTGACTGTTGATATGCGAAATCCACTCCTGTTTAATGACGCTTTGGTGGTGAACAAGACGGCACAGTCAATTTCTAGTGCAATGCAATTCGTACAGATTTCGAATGACCCACGTGCACTGGGTGGGTATCTTACCATGAGTATCAATGGTAAAGATATTAAAATTACTGCTGATGCCTATCCTGGAATACCTGGCAACTCGAGCTATTCAGAAGCTGCAAAGGATAAGTACAACGAAGTGATTACGGCTTTAGATATCATAGAAGAGGGTGCGGCCCTGAAAGCTAAAATTGATTCTGTCGCCAGTTTGAGAGATGTCTCGGAAATGCTAGGGGCTATGGTGGATGCTGGGTCAACTGCTAAAAGGAGATACAATTCTTCTTAGGATTTGAAATTGGATGAATTGACAACCAAAGTAATACTGCCAAAAGGATCGATTATGTACTGCAAAGATACTATCAATGCTAACAGTGGGCCCGATCTTGTGTCTTGTGAACATTCGAACGCACCTTGTTACCTCAGTGGCAGTTGGAGGAAGATATGACGTCAAAGTTTTTATCTCCTTGCCGCAAGACAGCATTAATTCTCACTGAGGACACATCTGAAGTGCTGACAACATTCTTATGATCTACCCTTTTCGCTGATAGATAACTATAAAGATCGAGTCGTAGTAATTCGGTAATCAAGTTTATCAATATTTCATTCTTAATAACTTCTCTATTTTAATATAAACTCTTACATTTCCAGTTTTCCGCCTTATCTAAATCTCCTGTTCCGTTATATACGGCTCTCGCAGGAAATACGCAAATTGGTCTCTGCCTCGCAACTCCTCTAGACGGATCTGTCAAATTATTCCATAGCGTGGCCACAATCTCTCCTGGCGCCGTGCCATTCTCTACCCAAGCCATTACGGCGAGTAATACATCATGATTTGCATTTTGAAAACCTGGTACTCCGTGGAAATTCCCGGTAGCTTGCCCATCTCCAGCAATATACCACGGTGCTTTCGTACCAGAAAAAGTATTTCCACAATGACTAAAATAAGTTAGCCTTCTTGAGAGATGATAAATAGATGTGAAACACCTACCCCATTCCTGGAATTAAGAAAAAACGGTAAAAATCGTCAAGGTTTATCCCCTTTGGCCGAAGTGCCTGAGAAACTTGGTCATAGAAATAGGTACTTGAACCGGCTGCAATCGACGAATCTGAAAGACCATGATAGTGAATAAGTTTTCCCCCTTTCTTATAGAACGGCGAGAGGTTAAAATCATCCGCTGTGGCATTACCGGGATTCAGTTTATCTGAGAGAGAAATTATATCAGGATTCCAATCTTCGTATGTCCAGTCTGGGCCTTTATCAAGCATGTCTTGCACATAAGTTGTGCCGAGTTCATTTGGAGAGTTCAGGAGCTGGGCCCATCCCCATTCTGAGCCTAGAGTGAATCCTGGGAAGATGAAAGTTGAGTTTGCTTCGACCCATGGACGGTGTAGCTTATCCCAAGTTCGTATTTGATCAACGTTCAGGCACCGGGATGTGTCGGTGGTGTTATCTGCACATTGTATATCTTGTGGTCGAAATGTACATCCCTCTGGATTCATAACCACACCATCTACAGTTCCATCCTGAGAATCGCACTGGTTGACAACTTGCGTAGAAAGCCAATTAAACATGGATTCTGGGATATGGTGAGAGGAGTTGGCTGGCAAGTTCCAAATCCCAACTATCATGTTCCACAGTTGCAAGTGCTTGGTCCACCATGCAGGAGCACCTGCCACGACGCCATCAAAATCATTGGGAAACATTTCGATTTCTTTTAAGCCTTGCCGCCCCCCTGTAGAACATCCTCTATAATAGCTGTATAAAATGTTGGAAGAATAATACCCCGTAGTTATCGCTTTACCTTTGAGAACTGTGTCATGCATTGCAATATATCCCCAGGTAGACTGCGCTTCTGGGTTTTTGTATGCCCAAGCTGCACCGGGGCTTTCATGCCCGGTATCGGTAGATATCGCTGCAAATCCATACCACATACCATCGACCTACAAAATAAGTATCAACTACTAACTCTGAGCCGCAAAGGAGACTTACAATACTACTCCAGCTGACACTTCCCGAGAATCCTCCATTTCCAACCGTCCTGGCCAAATTTAGTAAAGTTTTGGGAAAATAGGCTTGGAAAGTTCTCACAGCATTCTTCCATTCCATTCATCTGGAAGTACCAGCCCGAAGCTGTATTGCGTGTTTTCGGATAATGAAACATTCCCTTGAATAACACAACCTGCTCGCGGAATGACAATAGTCCCATCACCAAATCCACGAAAACCACCAATCATACCATAATTATCAACAACTGGAGGGACAAAGGTGGCATTTTCCAGGTAGTGGTCTGCAAAAAATATCGTCGCATTGGCGGGGAGGAACTGTTTGATATTTTTGATAGAGCAATCATAGGCCGCAAGCGCACCAGACCAAAATAAGATATGGGGCAGTATTGATTTCATCGTGATTGTGCGTATACTTGTTGAAACGAGAAAAGAATATATTAAAAAGAAAACCAACGAATCTTTCAAATTTATACCTATAGAATCTTTGGTTTTAAATTGATTATACTAGACTCACAATCTACTTTTGTGATGAATGAAATAATAATCATGTCCATATCCGTGAGAATTTAACCTACTATCCAGCGCTTTAATATGCAATATCTCTGGTAAAGAGACGAGGACATGGTAGCGACCCAGAAGAGAACCATCACTAGGGTATACAATACATCTCTCAAAAAGGAAAATTTTTTCTTTTAAAGGTTCAAAAGAATTTTCCTTTACGTAGGAAGTAAAACTTTCTATGATTTCAATTTTTTTTTTTTCAATCAAAGGGACATCTTGATTATGTTGTTTGTATTGTACGAAAAAACCCCAGTTTCGCCGACGCAGCGCCTTTCCACCTCGGCTAAAACCCCTTCACCCTGATATTAACTGCAGGTACTTCATAGTGGCTTTTGTGGAGATGCAGTTGATATAAATTTAGGTCATATTACAGATTCCAAGATACTTCCCCACAAAATATATCATCTTTACCATCCGTACAATTCCGAGTAGTTATTCTTCGCTTCCGAGAAATAATATACCTACAATTTATGTCTGATATTATCGTTCAATATATAGGTTTTATAAAATTGATATCCCGCGCCCCAGCCTATGAGCTATTCAACACACGAGATCAAAAAATATGGAATTCTCTGAGAACCCGCCGCGGTATTGAATGGATGATTTCTTTGCAGAGTTTCTCTATAGACAATTCTTGGGATCCCGTAGGACTTCTAAATGTGGTCTCAAAATACCTATTGCTTAAACCATCAAAATCCTTCAGAAGACTTGAGTGAACAAAGCCAATTATGTTCCCTTTTGTCGGAAGCGAAGTTATCAGACCTTGTCCGACGGTAACCTCGTATAGAGCTCCTCTCCACTTATATACGCCAATCGTAAAAAAACACAAACGATTCCACAACTAATATCCCGATTATCTTATTTCTTCATTCATTCACGCTCCATCCCTTCCTCCTCGTGCGTCTTCTTTCCTCCAAACTTCTAACACTCGACCACCTCCTAGTTCTATCTCTCCTCCACCCTTCCAATACGATTATTTGAGCAGCTGATTCCTCCGAACATCTTCCCCTCCCTTGCTCCTCCGAATTATTTGCTATCATCGTCATCGTTTATCTCTTTCAGTAGATCAAGTGAATATTATAGCGTCGCCAGCTAACATGAAGCCAGTCTTCCAGTAGTTCATTCAAATTTCAATGCTGAGACAGCATTTGAAGGATCTTGGGGAAATGGTATTAGCACCGACGTTGAAATAAACTAATGCGATGAACGCGGCATAGGAGATGAAAGCGAAGGTGTTAAGGCAAGGCGGAGATTTTACAAGCACTTAACGCTGAAGAAGGCCAAAGATCTGTAAGGGTAAAGGGGAAATGTTGTATGGATTTTCCCCTCTATTTCGTTTCTTCCGGGTACATCAGAATTTCTTGCAACCCACATGAGTTGATATTCACAAACAACCCTCTTTCTTTTTCCCTTTCCCTTTCAACTCAGCCGCTTAAGATGCCAATCTCGGAACAGTGGCGTTTCTACTAATACAGATGGCTGTGAGGCTGCGCAACAAAACATCACGGAAATTTCCGTTCAGCTGAGAGGGCTTCTCTAAACAACTCGTTCCCCTCTTTGATTAACTTTCAACACAAAGACTATTTCCAACTTGCTGCTATTTAGAACAAGTTAGCCAAACGACACGTGCTAGACTCACGGTATTCATTGTATCTCTTCCGAAGGAGGTCGGCCGAGGCTTAGGTCAGGCTCAGAACGCGATGTCGGGCCTCGAGATCGTTGTAGCGATAGCTGGCATTGTTCAAGCATTTAATGGATCATTCAAAATGTACATCGATTGGCGAGAGAAGAAACGAGGACGCCGAGATAAGGCTCAAAATTAACTACTCGAACAGTCATTGATGACTGGGAGCTCCACGGTACAGAGAGAATTTGACACTCATTTTGCGAGGCTGGGCCATCAATTCGCAGTTGATGACGGTATGTCGGACATCTTATGAATTAGAACTGACGATATCTGATCATATTAAGCTAGATCGAGGCCGTGCTGAAATGGCTGGATATATTATCAAATTGCAGCACGCTATCATTGAGACATTGACGAAATCGACCAGCTCCTCTTCGTTTTTGCGACCTAGTAATTAAGCACCTTATTTATTCTCACTCCCTTAAAACTATGTTTATATCAACCCTGCCCTCTTGTTTTAACCCTCTCCGCTCTTACATTCATGCACAGACATAATGCTAATTCGTCGTAGTGGTTCTTCCCAACATCGATAACATTTGGGGCGCATCAGAGGATACTAGGAAGGGCGTTGTGTCTACATTAGGAGAGCAATACCAGCGAATGACACAAGCGAGACCATTATTATTACCTCCTTCGAATTCCTTTAACGAGCCTAACAGGCCCTGGGGTGCAGTTCAACCTTATAACAATAGGCAGCAGCAACTTCCTCTCTACAGCCAAGCCGGCAGCATGGTATTCACTGGGCCATCTCAATTTGGGCCGCCTTGTTTTGAGTGTCCTTGTGGCCATGCTGTAGTGGTAGTCACACAGACTTCATCACCTTGGGCGGATCTAAGTCGTTGTTATATTCAAGCAAGACACAATATCCCTGTCATAATTGACGGCGTCGATTTCTTCAAATCCCACATCCCGGGCCAGGTTTCTTTGGATCGGAAAGTATTTTATTGTGCAGCTTGTCTAGCGAACCCAGGGAGATATCACTCAGGAATGTTCACTCTCGATGAGCTTCCGAATCATATGTCCGTGCACACACTCACAGAACTCAGAGGGGCATGGCCAAACCTGACCAGGTTACCGGGTTAAATTAACCAAATTAGCATTTCAATAGTATAATAGAAATAATATATTCTTCAATGGTGAAGCTCTGGAAGTGGCTGGAAATATGAGCATATATGATGGAGTTCTAAAAGTGAGTGTTTCGGAAGCGCTGTGGTTGTATGACTTAGCTGGGAACAATCAAATCCGAAAATGGCTATCAAATGCTATAATAAGTATCTCAACCCGAAGAAGTGAAGAACTTTGAAAACGCTGGTATGAATCTCATAATAAACCAAGAGTAGTTTCTCATACCAAGATACGAGAAAACATATATACCATGATAGATGAGGAATTGAAAGAGATATATGACTCCACGTTATATCTAAAGAGGAGAGCGGAGAGGGTACCACAGAGAAACCAGAGCCCATTTGCATTATGCTTTTAGAGGAGCTCCTAGAACGTATCGAAAGAGGCCTGTTGGTTCGCGCATACAAGGCTAGGCTCCGTGACTTCATCCCTCACTTCCGACTAATATACAGGTGTAGCGTGCATGTCATGCTCCAAACGTTAAGGCCGAGCCATGGCGCATCATCAGCCAAACCGATCTAAAACACAAATTGCATACTGGATGTCATGACAGTGCGTAGAATGCTCCTATTGCCCCTTATATCAGGCTCTTACACCTTAATCGAGTTTCGTATTGTCCTATTCATGTTGGGCAATATAGAATTCCCTATTTTCAAATATTTAAGCTGTATTAATGGGATACTATGCATATATACTCTCTCTCGTTGATTACTAGGCTCATGGAGATCTTGAAGCTTATTTACAAGCTTTGATACTATCATAGTAGTAGAGGATAAAGGGTCCTATGGTACTACGGGCGCAGAGCTATGGTCCTGATATCAGAATCTAATTCTGGCTATCAACTCAACTACTATTACCTACGGATAAATATTTTGATATTAGAGACTAAATTATTATTTTATGTTGTTCCTCATTCTGGTCTATTAGACCTTACTTTTCAATGTAATAGTATTTACTAACTAATATCGGTCAAAATAACCCAGAAGACATGCACTTGTTCTAAAAATCCCCGGAAAGCGCTTTTGGCTCTGTGGACTTAGACAACGAGGCTGACGAATGAAAGAAGGAGCTGAGGTGCCCCACTTCTTTCCAGTCACGTGAACTCAAAATCGCGTCACTCTATTTACATTTCACGACGAACACAACATTCGCAACAACCACCAATTCCAGTGCCCACCATCCAAGATGTCGACAGCAACCTCACAATCACAATCCCTCGCCTCTTTAACGGCATCAGTCGCTTCCCTTCGAAGCTCCCTCTCACTCCTCGACTCATCCATCACAATCCTCGATTCTGGAATCAGTGATTTCCCCCGCTTACAAAAAGTGCTTTCCACCACACGCGTATGTCCCAAGCTCCCCTACAGCTATATAATATAAAAACCCAAGCAACCAACCAAACAAACAAACAAACAAACCAAAAATACTAACAAATCACCAGCATTTCGAACTGACCCCCTCAACGACACTGCACTCAGCGCAACTCTCGCTGGCAAGCGAGCTGTCGCCGGCGATCACGACGCTCCTGGGGCGGGCGGAGCAGCACATCGGCAAGCTGGAGCGGAAGACGAACGCGCTGGTGGCGCGGTCGGAGCTTTTGGAGGGCCGGCTAGAAGGGAAGAGTACGTTGAAGAAGCAGCGCAGTCTGGACAAGTTGGTCAAGCGGGCGGGAAGCCGGAGCGGACTGCGCGAGTGCGAGAGGGGTGGTGAGGAGATGGTTTTGCGTCTGAGGATGTTAAGACAGAAGAAGGAGAGGCTGGGATATGCGGTTGAGAGACTTGGTTTGCAGAGTCAGCAGCGCCAGAGGCAGTTGAGGATGAGTGTTGCCGCTACGTGAGTGCGCGGCCGTTGATATGGTTTATGACCAGGTTGCCTGTGGCTGTGGATATCTGCGCCCGTGGCTGCTTGGGGTTTGGATCTGTTTTGACTGGGCTCTGAGAGTGTGGGTATCGATATCTGATGCTTGAGCATTAAAGAGGAACCTCTTTCGGGTGTGAATTGCATGGCTGGGTGGGATAAGTGGGATGGAAAACTAAACATGGCGCTGGATGCATAGGAGCATAGGGTTGCAGGGCCATTGATGACATGGACACGAATGAATGACTGATGTGGAGTTTAGGAGTGAGATATTTGGTTGTTCGTCTACTTCTATTATGGCCTTTTATACCCAGCCGCGCTATGCAATATCGAGGGAGAACCTCGTTAGAATGTAAAAATACACAACACATCAATAATCACCAAGACTTCCAAGTCTTCACTTCACGTCCAAAGTATGCACTCCTTTCTTTTCCTCAGTCCCTTCAACCATAACCTCATCCAACCCGAACCCCGCCCCCTCAAACTCCGGCACGCCATTAAACCCCTCTTCCACAGCCCACTTTCTCCCTTTATCACCCTTCCACAGCACCTCGCACGCATTTCCCAGAACCAGTAGTCCAGGAGGTCTGGAACCCTCGGCCTCTATTGCAGCAGCAACGAATTCCAAGGTAGTTCTTATAACCCTCTGATCGGGACAACTCGCCCTCTCGACAACCGCGCAGGGGGTATCCTTCGGCCATAAATTCCTTCTGGTGTCAACCTCGCCATTCTCCATCACCACCTTCGCGTCCTCGGAATCGTACGTTGTGAGATCCGCCACCAAGCCGCTTATACGGTGTAGCGCCATCAGGAATACCACGGTTCTCGTCGAGACATACTCTGGCGGGACGGTTGGTTTTCCTTTCCTCCCCGTCCCTGTGCAGATTAAGACTTGATCGCTGACAGCTCTCTGGGTAGCTGGAATGCCTGCAAAAAGCGGTGCGCTTAGAGCACTGGTAATACCGGGCAGCACGGTGATGGCGTCCCCGAATCCTTCCTTTCTGAAGAAATCGAACTCCTCGCCTCCCCTCCCGTAGATATACGGATCGCCTTGTTTCAATCTCAGGACGGTTTTACCGGCTTTCAATCCATCGAGTCCCAGCTCGAGGAGTTCCTCTTGTGCGCGATCGGCATTTCCGGGGAATTTGCGTGCGATGTGCACTGGTGTGCGCCGTGGAATCAGATCTAGAACGCCGGATGGCACGAGTTTGTCTGCCAAGATTACATCGGCTGCTAAGATGGCTTTGTGAGTTGCTCTTGTGAGTAAATCTGGATGGCCTGGGCCACTTCCTGCGAGAATAATTCTCCCTTTTTTTTCCGATCGACTATCCAGCTGGGTAGTGCCTAAAGGTGTAGAGGTGGAGGGATTTGTGGCATAGGATTTCAGAACGGAATCAACATCCTCGTCCGTGATATTGGCAAGACGTCGGAGGGGCCAGTATTCGCATATCTGTGAGAGCCAGCGTATCCGCCTGTTCTTGGCCGCATCGAGGTCGGCTTCTGTAACAAGTTTGTTGAAGGAAGAGCTTTGCTCTATGGAGTCTTCGAGATCGAGATCTCCCGCGACTGCAAGATGTGTAAGATGATCTTCCTCCTGTATCCGCCGCCTAATAGTACCCAAACGATCACAAGCCGAACCAAGTTGCGAGGGCAGAGAAGAGGCGATCTCTCGTCGGATGCGGGATGACAGTTTGCAGCCTCGGCCATTGGTTGTTACGCCGATTTGGAGAGGGCCATCGGTATGCGTGGAAAGGAGAGAGAAAGTACAGAGACTGGGGGCATCTGCGACGTTGACAGGTATTCGATTTCGCTTGCAGAGCTGTGATATATGCGCGCCTTGGATCTGTTAGTTTTGATTGCTAAAGTTCGGTAGCTTTACATACTCAATGGATCGCGTGGCCCGGAGGTCACAAACACTGCATCAGCAACGCGATTGATCTCCTCTCGGCCAAGGCTGAGGATATCTTCGTCCTCGAAGGATTTCTTGAGCCATTCCACCTCCCCATTGTCTATCCTCTTCTGCAAAGCATAATGCAGATCTGCGGTTGCGGGTGCAATTAGGAGGGGTTTTGCGCCGACTTCGAGAGATTTGACGCATCTTGCAGCAGCCAATGGATTTGATCCGATGACGAGGTGGATGTGAGATGTCGCGTCGACAGCTGTGAGCAGAGATACGCCGCCCATGGTAGATATTGTGAGAGGATGTGTGATCTGGAAGGATATACCTCTAGCAGCTTTAGGATTCTTTGCCAAAGGATTGACGCGGAAGCATTCCCTCTGGTGGCAATAACTCGGAGGTCGTAGGTGAGGCAATACACGAAAATAGGAAATCTAAGACGTCAAGGAAGCATTCATGGCATGGTCAATCCATATACCGCCGTGCAAGTTCTCACGCCCCCGCGGGTCGTGTGGTGTATTTCCATGGAGATGTTTCGGTTTCAATGACGAGAGAGATCCGAGGCTTTGAGAGAGCATCAGCAAAATTATTTTTTTCCTCGGGGTCAATTGCCCCTCCACTCTCACGCCTGATCGCGCCAATGGAAGCCAGCGCTGCGAGATTAGCGGGGCAGCGACGCTTCGGTTATGCACGCCCCACATGTGCCCCTCGTTGCCCGCGGAAAATCATCTGCAGCCTGAGATACAGTACTACAGTATCAGGTAAGTCATGCTTCTACTGTAGGTGTAGTTCTATTCCAGACTTGCAGATACCCATAGACAATTCCGAAAGCATACCAACTTTAATTCCATAAACACAGCATTCAAGGGGTGAATTCAAATAGGAAAATAAAAACAAACCATGTTGATATGCGCACTAAATGCTAGCACATCCGTCTGCTCATATTTCTACTCCCACAAGGAGCACCAACTCCAACAAATATTCGTAACGGTGATCTCGATTTCTATTCCTTTACGGCTCGTTTCTTCTCTTCCAGAGCATGGCGCCTATGATGAAGTCCACCGAAATCCTTTTTCGAAAATATTTTGACTACAAGGCCCTGGTTTTCCCAGAGTACCATTAACTGGCCTGGATTGAAAATTACATTTGTCGATTGCCCAAATAAACACGCAAAGACATGTACGGTAGGGGCTTCATCTTTTCCGCGGCTCCTGTCCCATTCTTTTTCTTTGAAAGAATACTTGAAACCAAGGATGTTATTATTGTTGGATTGTGACATTCTACGAGATAAGACTTTATCACTGGAGTTCATTCAGTAGGAAAGCATTCATTTTGAGAATATCATTTCAAGAAAAGCGGAAATAAAGAAATGAAATTGGCATTCAAAGCTATACAAAAATGGAATATTGTCCAAATATATTATACTACTCTGGTTCAAAGTTACAAGTAAATGGAAGCCAAAAGACTACCTCTGAATTAATGAATAATAACCTATACGAACACTCGGAGTCAGTAAATGAATTCTTGAAAACATATATGATAATGGAAGACAGACCCTCTGGCCCGGCCGATAGATGCTGTCCATTATTGCGATCTCGTCGGCACTTGGCATACGATCTGGATTTTGCTGTAAAAACCGCTCCACGATCTGAGCTAGATTCCTATTGTCGTTCACTCCCACTATAACAAGCCTATCATTGGGACATCTATTATCATGTTGAACGAGCTGAATGACGCAAGAGCCTGTGTATGTATTAGTGTTGTTGGATAGACCTGGATACCAGGTACGGATATTTCTCTTACCACAAAAATTGTGTACTGTATATTTGCTTCTCATTAGTATTTATTCCATATCCCACAGCAGTAATGATTTGGACTTACAACATCCGGCATTTAGATCCGTTCGTGCAGTGATAAGAGAAACGGGGTGATGCATTATTTTCATGCAAATTGCGCAAGTCAACAGTTCTTCGATATCGCCGCTGTTGGCAGCTTCAGCTGATATGCCGCTACCAGGAACATATTGAATTCGCGGAACATAATTTGCAGGGGATCTAGACGTCACAGAATTCGCTTTTCTTGTCTCGAACGTCGCGATTGTAAAGAAACCTGCAACCAGAATGTCCATTATCTTATGAGCCGAGTTGTCCCGACTAATAAATTGTGGAATATGCTTTGCAAAGTCGAGGTAGGCAAGGTCTCCTGGGACTGATCGAGGATCCAGATATTCACCTGGGCCTATAGGAACGGGTTGCTTTGCCTGTGGACGAATCTCTTAGCTTCTTCAAGCTTCAGTTGCAGGATTAGACACATACAATAATAATACCACCTTTCCTCTGATCGTCCAAACTCTGCCAGCCTTCATCGAGAATAAAGTGGGAGAGAAGTTTTGCTGAATGCATATCACTCCACAGAGCGAATATATTTCGGGGACCTGTACCATTTATTGTATTGGAGCCAGTTCTCATGATGACATATTTCTCCTCATCCCGTTCAATCGTTGCGATGATCGAGGTTCCTTCAAAGGCAAAGTCCAACTTTGGTTGGATCTCTATTGAGCAAGCTGGCATATGATTGCCTGTCAAAGGATCTCGCCTGGTAATCTGGAGCGTATTAAACTCATCCACGCTGGTTGTACTTGGGGTTGCATGGACGGCATAGTAAGGGGCGCCTTTGTTCTGGCCGAGGATCATGCGTTCTGCAACCGGCTTCCGAACAGGATCGGTCGCCCTATATAGATGAAGGACGAGAGTTGGAGGATCTCCATATTGTGTCGGCAATGTTCCTCCACTCGCAACATCGAAGAAGTAGTTGAGCTCACGATCAAGTGTTGCTTGGAGCACTTTCTCGCGAGGCTGCGCAGGAATAGACTCTGGGATCTCGGGCTGATATGCCGGAACTTGGCCGATACTGGAGAAGGCTGCTGTTCGCGGGTCTGCATCGGATCCGGGCACCGCAGTTACACTTTTAATCACCTTCTTGATAGGCATCACGGCGATGTCAGCTTCAATTTAAATTCGTAAGTCTCTATCTCGGCCTCTTTTGGCTTATGAACCGGCGGCAAGTATAAAGGGTGCAACCGACAGACAAATAAAATACCGCATCGAGAGCCGTGCTCATGCTTGATAGCGACGTGGCGAACCGGTGAGGACCACTTCAACGACTCGGCCTCTCTTCTGCCGCTCAAGTTCTTCGATATCGTAAGGCACTGCATCTCTAAGGTTACATTACAGCAAACCTCATTTCCCAATTGGCAAATTCCTTTTTAGAATTTAGCCTCCTACTTAAACGAGCCAAATTGGGCCTTGAATGCTGGGTCTGGTACTGGGGATAGCCACTGATAAAGTAAGAAGAACGCCTTGAGAAATCATGGGACCCTGTCTATCACCCTGAATAGCGCCATACTGTCAGTTTGTAGGCTCCCTAGGCACCACTGCAAACTGTAACTTTGTTGCGGCTCTTTGGTGGGTTTTGAATGAGAGACCCCCGGGGATAGACCAATCAAATTTCCGGTACCCTTGCTCAATGGAACATAATATCTGCGCCTTCTGCACTGCTGCCGGGCGACAGCTCCTTGACCCTTCCACACGGACCAATGAGAAACCCGTTATTGTCCCATCCTTGTTTCGTATGTCCAGAGAAGATATGAAGATGGGCTCATGGGTGTTCAGATTTTGTTCACTGTACCCAATCTTCAGCCTCATGGCTTGGACCAATACTTCTCAGGGTCATAGCTTTCAAGCACCACCCTGAGCGAGGTAAGATGGTGTGGGGGAAATGGCCTCTTAGGCCCCTAAACTAGCTTCTCTTCTCTAATTCCTTCATCCAGGAGGTTATTTTCCTGGACCGTAGTTCGAAGCTATCTCTCCCTTCTGTCCTTTATTATATTCCACTATTGAAATGGAAGCGCGAGAAGTTATCACAGTCAGTGCATCAGGCACACCTGGTACTCATGGCTCAGGGCCCGGCGACTTTCTCCCGCGGCCACTTGAAGCTCAGGCTGGGTCAAATGGCCTTCGCGGGGAATCTGCAACTACGCCAACAGCTGGTACACCAGGTCGAAACATCAATGTCAGAATAAGTTATATGGATGCCGACCCGAATACCGTTCAAGTTGTGGGAGATGGCAGCTGGACGGGAAAACTCTGGAAAATTGCTCGTGATCAGGTGTAAGTAATAGCGCGGCAATTTTGCAATTAACAAACGCTCTATGGCGAGAAAACTAACCACCTCTTAGGATATTGTTAGATTGCCAAGGCGGTGAAGGCGGCAGAGGTGGTCGTGGACAGGATGGTCAGCAAGGTGGCCGAGGAAGTCGAGGACGAGATGCAACAAAATATCGCGAGGCTGAGAGCGGAGGTATGGGAGGAGCTGGTGGAGAGTACGTGAATATATCGCCTTTACAAATATTCGACTGACGAATTGTATTTAGCGGCGGCTATGGAACGAACGGTGCAGGTCTGTCCATCTCTGAAACTGTTTAGATTGTTGCTGACAATGCAAATATAGATGGTGCCGATGCCGGTAACGTATTCATCACTGTTGGAGAGGATGATATGGACCTTCTAATTGCGTGTACTTGGAATACAAACGGTGGGAAAGGAGGAGCGTCTGGGACTCATGGCATGCCCGGCGATGGAGGCATTGGCGGTGACGGCGGAAATGGCTGTCGATGGACTGAGCGACACGGGGACACAGTAACCCATCACTCAAGACCACCCGGTCCAACTGGGCCTCAAGGACGCCCCGGTGCCCAACCTGCTACTTATCTCAGTGGAGGAACTGGTGGCAGGTCAGGGTCCACCCAAATTCGGATCTTGAATAAAGATCTTACAGAAGCAACATATCCTGGCAGATATGAATTGGAAGTGGTAAGCTTTGATGTGATAGATGAGAATGAAGACGGGGTAAATGAACCTGGAGAGCATTTGCTTATTAGGAATGTCAAGGTCAGGAATAAAGGTAGTATTCCTTCGCGTATAAGTGATATGAGGGTATTAACTAACTGCACATTAGGAAGCATGCCTTCTCCCGGCTCCGCAAATCCTATCAATATTCTCATTCAGGGCACTCAATGGCTAGAGCCAGTCGAGTCTGAACCTATTCAAATCCCACTCTCCATTCTGCCAGGTGCAACTGTGGATGTGCCTGGAACTCTTAGGGCGTATATTCGTAATGAGACTGCTAGGCGCGATTCTGGTCAGGTTATGAGGTTGGAAGATCATGTCACCCTTATTGGAACTTTCTACCAGAGACTCAAAAGATCTCTTCCAGGATTTTCGGGGAGTGTCCCTTATACGATTGGATACCCTCTGGAACTTACTCCACCCAGCTGTCTTGATTGCGTTCAGAAGGGAGACCGCGTTAGATTCTCTTGGAGATTGTGCAATGTTTCCAGAAAACCATACGGTACCGCAGGGGCACTGCAAAGATATGTCGGAAGTCGGTTTGCTGACCCGGCAAGAATCTTTGAGCTCCCATATAGTGACGAAGAACAAGGGAAGCCACATGAAGCCATTGATACCTTGGATGAGATTGAGCCTGGGCAAGAAGTAGTTATTGAGCAAGATTTCATTGTCTCTACGACTTCCATGGAGTATAGTGATGGCCATCTGCAAATTGAACTCCTGCTGGCGGATCCTCACGAGAATGAGTCAGATGGGAAGCTCAAGATTCGATCTATCATGTGGTATGACATTAAAATGCAGATATCGGGGGTCTACACGCATGATCCACTCTCGAGGTACTTGCTCGTCGTCAATGCAAAAACACCAAACTGGGCCATTCATCAAATCATCAGATTTGTCCGAAACGAGCTGCGTCTTGGCTTGGATATCTTTAATCTCAGTCTCACTGGTTCTTATATTACCGGCGATACAAAAGAGCCTGTGCTTCAATATTACAAGGAGAAGACCATCATTATTTATGGTAATAATTTCTCTTACCTTGCCAATAAAGGAGATCGATCGCCATGGCAGCTGATGGACTCATGGGAAATATGCTCTCTCGCAAAAGGTGGAACTAGCTTTCTATTCTTTAGTGTCGATAACCAAAATGATCTCTTAAGATGGGCTCAAAGCCTTACTTATTCAGCAAAAACTGTCTCTAAAGAGTCGGGCCAGCCTGGCTCTCTCGAAGATCTTATCAAAAAGATCCAGAACGGAGACCAGCATCAAACCACCTCTGACATTATACAAGAGAAGTTTCAAGCAAAACCAAGCGGCCTTGAAAAGACCTTCTCGTGCTTCATGAGTCCATCACCGGATAAATATGCGGTCAAAGCTGCCAAGAAACTCACTCGGAATTTACCACTTCGAAGATACATGGTCACGCCTGATTCCAGCTCCACGGACCCAACTTTGCCAGACTTGTTCATCATTGAGGGGTTGCCCAAAATATCCACCGTTCTAGGTTTTACCACACCCCCAGTGGAAAACCCGCAAGGCATTCTCCCAGACTACCACAAATATGCAATTATTCGCTCGTTGCCATTCAAAGCACTTTCTAGACTTTTTTGGAACGCATGGGGCTCCTCGGAGCGTGATGCCCAGGGTGCGCTGCTCTTTCCAGTAGCTACCATGTATAAAGGGCTAGGTTGGAAAGAGACTCAGGGTCTGTCCTGGGATGAAGCTAAGTTTGAATCAAAGGTGCGTTAACCCCGCCTCTCTCTGATTTGACTCCTCGCTTAGTCAAATAAATCCTCTTAAACCATCCTCAATTCAAATATGCTGATGACTTTTGTCCAGATTATCAGCTTCATTGGCCTCTCAATAGAGACCCAGTTAGGAACAGAGATTGCGCGCTTCCTTCCCGGTAAAGCATCACCTCAAGACTCTCTCCGTCAACTCCCACATCTCGATGATTTCTTCAATACCCCACGAGGCAGTGGCCAATTGCAAGAGGTGAAAGAACAAGACATTGTGCTCGTAACGCTCGGTTACATCCTGGGCTCACTCAAGAATATTGGCTTTGGGGAGTTTGTCAGCAACCTTTTCGGTGTCGGCAACAAGCGAAAACTGTACGATCAAGTAGACCGTCAGATCGGCACGGCGCTCGCAACCGTGTGCTCTTCAGCCACGACATTGACAATGCAAAATACCATTCGCGAAAGGGCAAAGGCGACGAAGACATATATTAAAGCATTAAGCCAAAATGGTGTGATTCTAAAGCGAGTAGTTGAGTTGACCCAGGTCAAGGCGGATTTGATCGATTTGACGGCGCTTAAACCAGATTCGGTAGCTGTGACGGTACAGGGGATGAGAGCTATGGTTGACGGACATGGCTCGACAACCACGGCGAGGCAAGCAGATGAGCAAGCCGCAACGGAGCATTTGATTAAACATGTTAATCCTACCATTGAGGAAGTGGAGGAGTAGGGCAGATATTTCCTTGTTTCCTTTCTTGCTGAGTATATTCTGTGTTGTTGTACAAAGTTTTGAATATCTTTAATGTCGTTTGAAGTCTCAACTCGAGTCATGCAACTTATTCACAATATATTGTATAGTCAAGTACATTATGCCAGGGTGGGGAACTTTCGAATTAACCGGCTTTGGGTGCTATTCTGGAATCTATCCGTTCTTGTATAGTCGCACAGATATTCGCCAGTCCTGATAACCTTCCCCCAACAGATTGTCTTATTCAATAAAATTCTAAGTAGTGATTAAGGTAGCCCAATCTGAGAGCTCCCAATTTAGATCTGGCCTTCAATTTTGCTTCCTTTTCTCTGCAAGCTTGTATATTCTAAGATACTTTCTTGGTTTCTAGCAAAGTCAAGTGGAACGCTAAAAGCATAGCTGCTGTGATAGCGATAAAAGTCATTCCGAATTTCCAAATCGCGAGATAGCTTAATAAGTCCCTACACTCCTAGACTTGAGTGAACGCTTTATAACACGAAATCAAGAGGTATTATAAACAAAAACGTATCTCAAAGTCTCTGAAGCCAGAGTTTAGTGTGTCTGCTGGAAGTAGAGTCATCGGATAGGCTGGCCATGGGGAGCCTAGTCATGTGCGACATTATCCTTAAGGAACATTGTTCTTCCACTCCGATTTCACATAACCATGTGATTTTAATTTCTTTCGGGTTTTCGTATAGCATCCTTTATTTTTCTTTCATAAAATAGGAGAATAGACACAAGATAATATGGTAAGATCTTGTGACTTGGTTGGCAAGTGCTGATTATAAGTATTGGTAGGCAGTCTGAGGTGGGAATTAATTAAACGAGCCGACACGGCAAGATGAACACCCAAACCTTCCCTGCTATCGGAAAATGAGAGAGTCTTGCCCAGCCATTCTATTCTACAACATATGCAACGATGCGAATCATTATGTTGTGTAACAGCTCTTAGGAAAGGCCAAGACAGAGGCGAGTGCAGGGCGGACAGCCTTGTCATATGCTGAACTCAGCTGTAGCCAGCCACATGACATTCCACACCACACCCAAGAATATTGCAAGCTACTACAAAAGTAGCAGCAAATCATATCACAAGATGCTTCATGGCTTTATGGCTCTCGCCCTCACGATGGAAGCCCAGCTGAACGTTGCGTCACACACTTCGTCCCGGCCTCTTTTATCAGCCTTCCTTCGAAGGAATGAGCTGCCCACCACCCCTCAGATATTTTTTCTCACCAAAAATTCGTCGATTTACCTTTCGATATCCCTAGCTCTTCCTCATTTCTATTTCATTCATCAAATATCCATCAACTCCTAAAATTTCCCTTACTAAACACTATTACAACATTTCATCATGGCGCAAGGCCTAACACGTGCTGAGCTCGAACTCGCCATTGCGAAGTATGGCCCTACCTTGAAACTCCACCCGGACGAAACCTATTTCAACTGCTCAGTGGAATGGGTTCTCTCTCACGCAACTTTGATCGACAGCAAAAATACTAAGAACAATATTGTCCACCCACGAGTTGACCAGCTGCCCCAAGGTCCCAAAGACGGAACCCGCTACTATCTTCAGGTTGAAGACGCCGCCAAGCCAGGAAATTTCTCGACAGCAAAGGCTTATGTGAATGCTTTGTGGGTGAAAGGAACCACATACACTGATTTACAGTTCTGGTTTTTCAGTGCATACAATGGACATGGAACAACTCGGTTCGACACTCTCACATTCAACAAAATCGATCATGCAGGAGACGTAAACGTTGCTCCTCTTGGCGAGCATTGGGGTGATTGGGAGTATACCGCCATTCGAATTGACAACACAACGAAAGAAATGATTGGAATTATCCTGTCGGAACATGGGAAAAATATATTGCATGGCAAGGATGACATTGGGAAGTTGTTCAAAATGGTGAATGGAACTCACCCAGTGATTTATTCGTCACTGAACGGCCACGCAAATTTCGCCAGCACAGGTCCGAATTTTACCGAGCATAGAAAGGTTCTGGGAGTTCCCGTGGGCCTGGAATTCAATGTTGTAAATTCAACGGCGGATGGAGGCAAGAAACTAGATTGTTCGGTGCAGAATGAAGTCGTTTCAGCTCTGTGGTTAGATGGGACGAAAGATGCTTATACGGTACCACACTGGGTAGGATATCCGTATCGTTGGGGTCCGGAAGGAACAGTTATCCACATGGATACAAAGACTCTAGGGAGTATCCTTAAAGCTGCACTGGGACGGGATGTGGGATTGTTTCTGGATGATACGCCCCTGGAATTACTTGCAGCGGAGCTTTTGCATATTTTTGTGAAAGCTGATATCAATGGTGCCGGTGCGCCGTCGGGGCAAAGTCCCTGGATTGGGACGTACTGACGAGGGGAGCTTATACCAGATGTCAAATTCTTTATTCTACATTGGGTAACCATTACAATCTCGCCTGTTTCAGGGATGGTTGCTGGATTTTATCCCCGTATACAATTCTCTGATTCAGTCCTAGATTATCTTTCCACTTCTTCTCCTCGAGAGCGTCGGTGCTCTGAATGATATTTTTCTCGAGTAAAAACGTAAAACACATGCTTTTCGCACAATCATCCATATCATTCTCGACATCAATAACGAAGAGGACTGCCGTGATAACTTCTGCTAACTTAAAAGTTAAGCCTCGGGCGGAGGGCAGCAAAACTTCAGAGGTACTCCCAGAAATATCTTTTTGTAAAGAGTTCCAGGCCCGGAATATGCTCGTCTTCCAGCTTTCCAATGTCGAATTGCTCTTAATACCGCTTCCTAGAGCTTTCATGACCCAGCGGTTCAAAGAACTGAGCACCTCCTCTCCTTCACGACTTTTTAGAACCCTTACTGTATCACTTGACAATACATCCGTGGTTCCTTCCCAAATACTAAGGACACAGCAATCCCGATATAGTCTTGAAATATTGATTTCTTCGTTTTCAGTATTATCAAGATAGCCAACTCCTCCCAGGGCTTCCATGCATTCCTGCAACGCATGAATGGTTTTCTTACAGACTGATGCTTTAAGAGTAGAGGTTAATATTCGTAAAAGAGAATTGACATCTGCTGCGCTTTCCGGCTTGAGTCTTTGAATTGAAGCCGGTGGGCGAGATTCCTTAGTGGAAGAGCTGCCATGCTCACTTATTCCCAACAGAAATGTAACGAAGTGAGTTAGCAGCATCATTGAATGATATTCGACCGTAATTCTGGCGAGAGTATTCATATGTAACGGAGAATCCTTCAGCATTAATCTTTTGCCTCTACCGGCACCAATCTCACGAACCATTGCAAAGGCTCTGGCAATCGCGAGACCCCGGCCTAGATAACCCAGGCCCGAAATAGCGGAGTACACACGAGTAATATTCAAGACTATGCTGATTGCTTGAATTCCTTGACCTTCTTTTCCTATCAGATAAGCTCGGGTCCCAGATAATTCTAGCTCTGCGGTCGGGAGACTTTTAGTGCCGAATTTGTTCTTCAGACGCTGGATAAAGATACCGTTAAGCTCTGTCCTTGCGTGATTTCTATACATAGGCGCAAAGAACGCACTTAATCCTTTGGGAGTTTTTGCAAGGAGAATAGCCATAGATGAATCCGTCGCTGAAGAAAACCACTTGAATCCGTCGATGCGCCAAGGGCCAGGAGGGATGTCTGACTGGGACTCTTCAACCGAAGGTGGTGAGGAGGTGGCAAGCGTTTCGGTACCAGACACATCACTGCCGCCTGATCTTTCGGTCATCCACTGCCCGCTTGTCCAGGCATCTTTTGGATTCCGAGATATTACACGACCATAAGCGTCTTGAAATACTTGCCGAGTTTTCGCATCCAGGTCTTTGGATGAGAGTTGGGTGCTAAGTAACTTTGCTGCGCCGTCTGTCATCGCACTTGGGCAGGTTACATTACCACATGATCCAGTCCATAGATGAAGCCTAGTAAAAATCAACGTCTGGCTCAATTAACGCACAGAATTTGTCCACTTACTTGAGAGATTGGACAACGCGAGTGTACTCAGCATAATCTGCCTCATAACCCGCTGCAACTATTCTAGAACCAAGGGTTAATAACGCAGCATAAGTGATTCTGAGGAGGATGATGAAACAAACCCTTGCTCTATTCCATAATCTTGCAGTCTTTTCCAGCCTTCTGTGACAACCAGCTCACTCGTCCTTTTTCCAAAAGCGTCACGTCCGCCACCTTTCAGGTATGGGACATTTTTCTCTGCTTCAGTGACCCAGTCAAAAACTTGTTTTGACAAAATAGTATCGCCAAATTGTGCGAAGCTTCCCTCAATTGCTTGCACCACATTCTCGGGAAGGAAAACTTTGACGTCAGTTCAGTATCTTGTCATCGGCGCAGTTCTCCTCACATTTCAGTATTCTCTGAAAGCTTACATCGTCGTAGAATTGATTTGGGATAGTAGGTACACTTTGGAAGAATCCCGAATTTGCGCTTGATGGATTTCGTGAGTTTGATGACATGGTTGAATATTTTGAGATGTTGCTAGCTGTGTCTCCTCACTGCCTCGGTATCATGACTTTAATTTTCTTTCTTGTACGTCAGATTCGGTTAACACGCTTACTACCGATCTTGCATGAGCGCTAATCACCCTCGGCTCATCGCCTGAGCACCTGAGCAAGATTTATCACATGGTTAACTTAAGAGTTTAGACTTCTCAATTTTCCGCCAATTTCGCTTGATATAACGTATATCCTCCTCATTGAGTATAATAACTCTTTAGAAGGTAAGTTATTTTTTAGTTTTGATTCAGAAAGACGATTGCCGGTACCGACCAGATGCCTCCAATCGACTTACACAATTTGATATAAAAGCTAGATAATTGTGACAGTTTTCTTCTTCCAGGATGAAAACACTTCTGGTAAATCTTTCCCAGACAGCTCAGAATCGGCCCAGACAGTTAATTCCTCTTCCGACAAATATGTCACCTGTCTTGCAATCCCTATTCTTCGATATGTTTCCGGCTCTCCAGGTACTGGCTCAAGTATCAATGACCAAAGATCCACTTCATGCCTTAGCTCCTCAGATTGGCCATGGAGCTTTGGCGCTTTATCTACGATTGACAGCATATGTACTTGTAAGTACTCCATGCAAGCTGAGCATCGCATATGAATTCTGTCTTTGCCATAGCTGGTAGGAAACCGCATTTCGGAAAACAAAATTTTCAACACATACGCAACCCAACTGAAAATGTGTAGGATTAATCGAATAATAGATGATAGTCTCTGTCGAGGTGCATAATCCCACAAAGCCGGCCGATATTCTCGAACCTCAATTTTTTTCATACTCCAGGGACTATGCGGGCAGCATGAGAGAATAATAGAACTGAAAATATCCCAAGGGTCATAGCCAGAAGTGCGGACATCCCATTTCGGAAACGTAAAGGCTTGCAGAACCAATCGTCCGGACCTCGCCCTGCCGTACGGATTTTCCCTATTCAGAAGTTTCACTTCAACTTCTAGGATCTTAGCATCATGTTCCTCCCAGATCCTCTTTCGGTACTTTTCATCATGATCGGCCCAGAAATCAAGCCTATCTAGGACATCTGCCGATACCCAGCTCCACGATGGGCCTTCAAGCTTCTTCTCTTCGCATTCCCATTGTGGTTTTGATATCTCATATCGCTCTGCGATGGAGCGCAACTCAAATTCTCTCACGGTTGAAAGCATATTAGTCCAAAGAAGGCTCACTAAGAGGTATCTCCGCCAGAAGCCAGCCACGTAAACGTCACCTGTAAGTTTTCCGACCAGATCTGCCATACCCGCTAATGCTGGCAGCTTATCTGTCTGGTAGGTAAGGCGGCGGTTGACAAAGAGGTACAGGACGTTGTGCCAAGTTTTGAATACCTTCCGATCAATCTGATTTTGCTTCTCCGTGGCTGCAGACGGTCGTTCATCTGCGTTGAGGGAAGTATGCAGCCTCTTTAAGCCCAGTAGGTCGGGCCATTCTGAAGCACCAGATCCCATATTACTGGCTGAGGTTGCTCCGAAGAGAGGAACAATCTCTCCATCCGCTGATTCGCGGAGAGATGCACACTGCCAATATATCTGGCGAGCACCATAGAATAGTACGCGCCGAGACATCAGTCTCTCCTGGAGACACCAGCCACGGTGAGCAAGTGGACCTACTGTGGTGCATCGAAACCAGTTTTCTTCCAAGTCGGAGTACGTCATCCATGGATCTAGGATTATGGATGGGCTCTCTACACCGGAATGAATTTTGATGCAGCAAGACGAGGGCTTGCTATTCTTTGATGTTTGGGTTGTAACAACTTTGGACGTGGAAGGCTTCTTGTCTGGCAAGGCGTAGTTATTGATCTCTTTCCGATCAATTAAAAACCAGTGAGAAGGTTCGAACTTGCCTCCCGATTGCGACTGCTCCGGGTGATAGTCATTTCTCAACATTCCGCCGTCGCTATCCTGTGAAAATACTGGTATTAGTTACTGCTCGAATGGGACAAATAGTTAGATTGAGGTCAACCCCACACATTTGTCTATACTAGAGTATAACGTAAAGATCATACGGCAAAATAGAAAAAGTCGATTAGAGATTTACATACTTTTGCTGCAGCGGCTGCAATGGTCAACGCTGCATTGGTGTAAATATTTCCCATATTCTGACTTTCTGCTTCCCAATCGGATGGTGAATCTTGAATTATACAAAGTGAATCTATCCATAGATATCTATATCCAAGCTTTCGAGTGATAATAACGGCATCATAGAAGTTGGCCGGCATCGAGGACATTGGAATGGATTTCATTCGAGCATCTCGGGTGGCCTTCGTCGTGAGCAATCTCTCTTTGACCGTACTTGGGCCCCAACAATGGGACAGAGTCAAGTATCGACCTTTTTGACCCTTGGATGGCTCTACAAGCCTTGGATCTGTGTTGTCATGGGAAGATCCAACCTCGATGAGCCTTGTAGGAAGGTCATTGTCTAAGATTTCTGGGCAGATCTCATCGTTGTGTTTGGTAGAACAATTCTCTATCCAATTCTTTGCAATGGAAAAGTTTTCATCCGATCCAAGATCGGGGTCTATTTGGGTAAATCGAAAGACATATTCATCGGACTTTCTTTCCGCGTTTGCTACTTTCGTTTTAAGCAATTAGATGGCTTCCAAATTATGAACGGTGGGAAAATTTACCTCGCGGCTTAGAGAGCCGAAACGCAATTGAAAGACGGTCAAACCCAGGTTTCTGGGGCTCAGTACCAATCTGGAGGTACAGTTTCGTGATTGGCCGTTTGGCAGTTTGCGAGATCCCTGTATTCAAAAAGGCTATTACAGGAGGGCAGGACTCGTTCAAAAGGGTGAGCCTTTTCTTCAGAGCAAGATCGCCACCATACGAGTTCATGAAACTCCTTCGGAAAACTTGGCAATTTTCACACCCGTTTCCCGCTCCCGAGTCGAGCTCGTTATAGGACAAATACCAGGTGTAGTATCCATGACTCCATCCCGGCGTAGATACTGGAGCAACTGTTTGCTTATACAGCTTCTCTACAGTTGTTCCCTCACAGCAAATACAAAGCATTATTTGGAAAGGGCGAGCAATCGTGTAGTTTAGCTAAGGGTGTACAGCACATGGCGGGGGTTACGTCTGAAGGAACGACAAATTATTGTTGCGGCAAACAGTTAAGCGAGCAAATCAACTTATCTAGCACACACCTATGGTCCGACGCTTTTTTGTAAGAGGATGATGACGAGAAGTCTGGTGATATTTGGAAAGGTGTAAGGCTGAATTACCGGCCACATTCTCTGTGACGAGAAGGTTCTAGCATCGTTTCTGTTAAGAGAAGCATCTACTTCTACGGAGGAGCTCAAGCTTGTGCTTTGGCCTGTGCGTTCGCGTTCGTCCTTCTGGGGTTGCTGCCCCATTCTTGCTGGCGTGCCTTGGCTTTGTTCACCAAGCGACGGAATTTCTGCAGGTGCACGTATGAAGGCGATGCCTAAGGATTTGGACTCCGTAATGGAATCCAGGTTGTAGCATATATTGAGATTAGCTCTATCTTGAATATCATACAGGGAACACCCTGGGAAATTTAGCTGCGGGAAGCTGCCGCAATTAGGTAGAAGTTAAAAAGGCCAGGCTGTAGAGCGACACCAAGAATGTGTCCCACCCTAACGCCTGGTAGGGTGAGGCTGTAAGGCAGATTGAAATACGCAACTACCACGTATCTTCCTTATTTATGCATGTTGATACAGTTTCATCAATAGATTCATCGTCAGTCACTGCTCGTTTTAAACACCAACTGCTTGAATTATCGTTACATTATGCTGTCAACAGAAGATGGATTGAATGCCCACGCCCTAGAAAATGCAGAGGTTATCAGGGGTTGGATTCAGCGATGCTCTTTGGACCACTCTGATGGTCCATGCCACACTTCCGTTTTGACCAGTTTTCCGAAACGATTACTCCATATTGACAAGGAGACTGGAACTTGTCGATTGATAAATACACCATGTGAAGTCCCTGAATATGTGGCCCTAAGCTACTGTTGGGGGAAAGACGTTAAGAATTTTCGCACACTGAAGGAGACGTTACCAGGGCTGAAAGAAGTCGGAATCTCTGACCTTGAGCTACCCCCAACGTTACAGCACGTTGTCGAGGTCGTGAAGCAACTTGATCAAGCATATATATGGATTGACTCTCTTTGCATTGTTCAGGATGACATGGAAGAATGGAATGCTGAGGCACCAAAGATGAGAGGTGTTTATTCTAATGCCTTCCTTGTGATCTGCGCGACGGGGTCTGAAAACATTGAGGCTGGACTGTTTACGGAGAAACGCAACTATTCATCCTTAGAGAAAAATGGCTTTCATGCTATTATGAAATCTTGTCGAACAATGCCACAGAGGGACTGGAATGGGCAAATAAAAATGGGATTTCCTTTGCTATGTCGTGGCTGGGGGTTTCAGGAACGCCTACTCTCTAGACGGATAGTTCATTTCACAGAGTTTGAACTCGTCTGGGAGTGTAAAGGGGACCGCTGGTGCGAGTGTGGCTATTTTAAACACTTTGCTGGGCCGTTGGGGAATGCTAATAATATGAACCGCGCCTTTGACTTATGCTGCAGGGTCGAAAATCAAGAAAGACCGGAAATGATCCGCCCAATGTGGCGGGAATGCATTAAGAGCTATTCAAGGCGAGACCTCACATACAATACTGATAGATTGCTGGCAGTATGCGGGGTTGCAGAATCGCTTCGACCATCAAGTTATCCTACTTACTACTTAGCCGGGTTGTGGCAAGATGCCCTTCCATTTGACCTCTTGTGGTGGTGCGATCAAACTTCTCAGTTGAATGAGCAAAAGACTCAGAACCCTTCCTGGTCGTGGAGCTCTGTGGATTGTGGTATCGACTGGTTAACAACCAGCAGCAAGGAGTTTGAAGGATTGTTGGGCGGGATTTCAACACAGCTCTACTATGAACACGGGCTCGAGACTATTGCTGTTGATCAAATGAGAACAAACAAAGAAGAGATTGTGCTCTTTACCCGGATGGTACCAGTCCGTGTCAAGAGGCTTAATAATGTTGCTGTTGAATCGCTAGGTGCTGAAACTGAATGGATTGTTGAAGGTGAAGGGGACAGAATTTTGCCACTCTATCCTGATATTAAATTTTCTGCTAGGGAGATTCAAAGGCAAGAAAGTAACGAGGTTTATGGGTACGTAGAGATTGCGAGGTCGAAGCATGATTCGGACGTATGGGAGGCGGGTTTGCTAGTAAGGCAATGCAATACTGACGAGAATAAGTTCGAGCGATTTGGATTAATAGGAGACGTAAAATGTCAGAAAAAAACAAAAACATGGTTCGAGAACAGATTAAAGAGAGAGATCATACTTGTGTGATCATAAATAGCAGAATTGATCTTCATAATAGAAATATATGTCTAACTCAGCGATATGTCTTACAGTTGTAAAAATGAAAAGACTCCACCGCTGGTATCAGTGGTATCAAGAACAGAGGTTAGAAAAGTTTATTGACTTTGCTCTTCATATTACAAGAATTATCTCTGTAAGCAGAACCCAGAGCAGTCACGACGATATATTTAGATGGTATGGTATTAAACTTTTAAATTTTTTTTAAGTTTTTGGGTTTAAAGATCGTGTGGGCATATTCTGCCGGAGAAATGTCCATTCCCATCTAATCATCAATATCGAAATACTGCGCCGAAATATACGCAGAAAAAAAACTTCTAGTACCAAGCCGTCCAATCAATGGTCGGCGTCCCATTTCCCAGATACTACAATTATAGGTTTCTTCCATAAACTTTTTCATTCCATCCCTAACAAATGAGATAAACAAAACGAATCGCTGTACGCTGGTGCCAAATCCACGGGTTGCCCCGGCTTACGAGTCAGATGAAAGGTCTGGACAAACAAAAGAGACCCGTGAGATATTCTCCAGCTTGCCCACATATCCATCCAAGGATTGCAAGCACACCTTCAAATAAACTCACTTTCTTTCCTCCGCCGGCAAGTGGTGAATGTAGTGTCCCAAGCAGCGGGAAGGGATAGAGAAGCAGCATCCTATGATAAGCTGCAACCAATAGAAAGAGGATAATGTATAAGGAGTATAATAGCAGCCAACGTGTCGTTTTGTAACTATCAGCAGTCATGGAGGGGGGTGGTTGCCCGGCTATCAGTTCTCTTGTAATGAGCTACGCTCTGCCTCTTTTAATTTTGAGGTCTAATTGCTAGCGCTCTAAGAATGAACCGTAATGAGAGCCGACCGGGTCGGCTGTCCGGGCGTCGTTAGGTAAGTTGGTTTATATCGTTTGGAAAAATTGGGTGTGCTGACTAGGCGTCGCGCTGACAGTCTTCCACAGACAGTTGGTTGCTATTCTAGGCGTGTGGAGGTTAGAAAACGCTAATGATCATGGGGAAGCTCAGTTCTTTGAGAGGTTCGGGAGTTCGGAGTGGTGAATATAATTCTTCTTAATTCGGTATCTCCCGGCCTGAGAGGTTCGATAAAGGTAGAAATTGCGGTTGCCCGCGTGATCAATCGATCTAGAATAATTTGTATGGATATACCAGGTTCGTTTCAAGGTGCCAATACTGGCACGTTCGAATACGCAAATATTTGCAAAATCGGGAGACCACTGTATCTTGTTTTAATGAAGGGGGTGAATTCGACGGAGAGAGAAAGAGTAGAACTTGATCGATATAGCGTTTTCAAACACGCAGCGGGGTCGGGGGAAGCAGTTTACTGTCCTGCTTGAAACTTAAATGATAAGGAGATTGTTGCTGCTTGGACGAAGAGGTTTGACAAAACATTTCAACGCACAAAACAAATTCTTTCAAGGGTAATCGATCCGGTTCATAACGGATTTTGAAACAATATCTCTGTGAGGCTTTGGGCGGACAGATAAGTGGAGCCACCATGCCATAGATTTTTTGTCGTGGTGATCTTCAATCAACGATCCTCAGAAGAATTTATCATGATGGTCGAAATGTTTCGCGAACCGACTTCTAACACCACAAAGGAAACGGCCCCACAACCAACTCTATACCCTATACAGTCTTCCTTGACTATCTTCTCGTAACACAGACAGTTCTTGATAATTGGTATGTGATAATTCTAGATGTCTCTTTGCGTTATCCAGCCGTCGCGAGAATCCGCCTCTGGGGCCATGCACTGCCCAAGGACAGGTGAGCACGGGACAGAAGTACTTGCGAATCTTCGCATGCGTATCCTGATGACGGTCGAGATCTCTTTGTGTTGCCTTACCGACTCCGCAAGATCCGAAGTCGCACCTGTATGGTAACTTGTGTGTATTGATGTGGCGGCTGTAGGAAGTTGAGTTAGCATCACAGGTTTTGATCGATTTCGTGGCTAAAACTGTAACAGGCTTGTCGCGACTTACTTGAGCAATGCTTGAGAGGGTAGAATCTTTGGGCATTCTCTACATCGAAACTTTGGTGCGATGGGTGCAGGTGAATGAGACGCAGCCACAGTTTCATCTCCATTTTTGATCCCAAGTGCAGGCGTTGGATACGCAGCACTGCTTTGTCTTTGGGATGAGGGAGACGGCGTAGAGACCGTAGAGGGACTCGCGGCACTACCTGGGCCAGCAACCGCTGAGGAACTAGAGCGGGAGCTGCAAGGCGTAGTATCATCAGAGGAGGTATTTGGGACTGAGACATGAATTCTAGTGTCGTGTGTTGTGAGAAGAAGTGACGAGGCTACGGCTAGCATTGGGACATCGTCCGCGCATTGCTCCGAGCAAGGTTCGCCATTGTAGAGAGTGAATAGATTTTCGGACTCAGGATAGAATGTCCGAAAAATCTGGAGCTCACTCTGACTGAAATTGGGCAGAGGTTGATTGTGGAGGCCGTTTTGGTAACCTAGTTGCCGCTCATTGTGAGTCGAAATGGATTATGGCGGAGATTACGCTCCGCCCGTTTTGCAATCGAATTGAAGCCTCACAGGTGATCTGTGGACTTCAACAGGAGTAGATGTGGTAATGCCTTCTTCAGCTGTGTAGAACAGCAAAAGAAGAGAAAGTTGACAGAAAGAGGAGAAGAGGGTGGGAGAAGCTGGGGAACAACCCATTAATAACCAGGGATTCGGCGCTAGCTGAGGCCCTCAATCCTCAGCCTTGGCCGAAAACAACAACAGCTCAGCCACGAAATATCCTCCCGCTTTGAGCGCGTCGTCCAGCCTCGGCAGTCACGTGCGGTAAGATGAGACTTCGACAGGACGATTATAACTTAGATTCTATATACTAATATTTCTATTTATCCCTGGATTTCTACACTCGGTCTGTTCTGTTCACTCAAATTTGTTTCATACCCTGTTAAAGGTAGTGCTGCAATACTTACAGACAATCTTCAATTTTCGTGCATGCGTGTAGCCATAACACCTCGTTCTCCAATGGAACGATAATCTTTTCCTCTACCATATTACGCAATTCCTCTTTGCCTAAGTCTGTTACTGCGGCATCTGGACCTCTAATACACTGCCTTACTGCTCTTTGGAAGTTGTCTCCTGCATCCATTCTCTCCACGAGGCGCATCATTAAAAGGGTTCTACGCAAGGAAGACATTTCTGGCCCCTTTTAATTTTAGCATCTGTTTTAGGCTTGTCTAGTTGTATAAATATGGGGAAAATACCTCTTTAGTTTTCTCCATGAATTCAGGATCCTCTTTTTGAAGCTCATCTATTGGTTTTCTGTAATGAAGCTCAATAAGAACAACACCTAGCGAGAAAAGACAAGGAACATTCATGTTGATGGTTGCCTGCCCTGTTGGATTTGGCGTCACTCTCACAGCCGAGTGACCCGACTCTAGTTTGATAAATGGTTTTTCAAGAATGATATTGCCGTCTTCTTCCTGAAGAAAGAAAATGTCTTCCTTTCCCCAATCGTCTCTTAACCATGGCGTTTGGTGCAGTTGCATGACCGTAGAGGCTAGCTGTAATCCTAGCTTAGATCTCAGTTTTGTTTTCCAATTCTGATTCGAAATAAGCTCTGCAAGCGATATAACTTTGACTCTTTCAGATCCAGAGCAAGGGCTCTGTGCAAGTCTCATCTCCTGGCGTTTGTTTTCGCAATAAGCCAGTAGACCACGCCAGGCAACTTCGTCTCTGGCTTGGCCAATCGCAAGGCACAAGTTTTCGATTTCTTTGACTGCTGTTTTAGTTACATCATCCTCCATCACTTGAAATGCAACTCGTCGATTAACCTTTGCTTTGGGATCCGGTGAAGTGACGAGAAGCACTGTTGAAGATGAGGCAGGCTCCTCACGATTGCTGCCCCTTGAGTGAAATAGTTTACTGATTATATGTCTTTTCTTTTGGGTCGGGGTCCGATTTTGATCAGTATCTTCAGAAATTGATTCAATAGTTACAGTGGGTGTGACAGTGGACATTGAAGCTGTTTTGTCCCACGGTACCGGAATATCCATAAGATCAGATTCTTCAGAGGCTTGAATCTCTATCTCACGGTTGTACCAGGGCGGTGGAGAGTCGCTGATAGATTTATCGAAGCCAAATAGCAAGTTGAAAGAATGATATCTGCTCTTCTTTCGTCCGTTTCTCACCTCTAATTTCAAATTTGCAGTGTGAGATGATTTACAGTGACACTCTTTCCCCAGTAACTTTTTTCTCAGAGCTTCTGCCATCACGAGGGCGTGATCACGAATAGACTGGTAGTGTCTGGATTTTCGACTCGTTGATCCCGGCATGGCAGACATAACGTTATCCCTCGTGAGGTCAATCAGAAATCTGTTTAGCTTTTCTACTTTTGCCAATTGGAGCTCAAGCTGATCTTGCTTGACAGCTAGCAGAAGACGTTCCCATTGTCTCCTGGTAGTGTGTTTATTATGTTGTTTAGACTTTTGATTGTCAGTCTCCATCCTAATTAGAAGAGAAAATCAAGATGGAAGAAAAATATAAAAACCCATTTGATGAAAAAGGAAGTTTTGGGACGGCATACCACTCGGTGTTATCAACCCACTATCCTTCTGATTGCCTTCAGCTTATCAGGATCAAATGTTATTGAATACTGAGAAATTAAAACGGAAAAGACCTACCGGTACTCTGTTGAGGCTTGTTTGCATCTTGAATAAGATTTCTTCAAGATCTTTGCGAGTGCCTGCATAGAAACTTGCAATTTTCTGACTGAAAATGGCGTCTGAATTGGGGTCCTCCTCGGACCACCTAGGGTCTTCTGGGGAACTCATCATTGCTACAGTATCCAGAGCAGGACGATCCGACTCCTTCATTGCAGCGTAAAATAAGCATTTTGAGCTGTTTTCAAAGGTAACTTTCTCTCTTTTCAACTGACGGAGAAGAGACTGGATGAGAGACTGGTAGTTGAAGAAGTCTTTAACAACCTACACAGCTTATCACGTCAGCTTTCTCTTAATGAATGGGGTTAATAAGAGATCAAAGTTGATGAACTAAAATTTGGAACTCGTTCAAATCGTATGACAACCAAAACGAGGCTGTCACGGATATATGCTGTAGCGGATTACTTACTCCCCTTTCTTCTGCGTAGAACTTTAGAGCTTCGATCAAAAGAGGAAAGCTCCCTAGCACAATTCCAACTACTTCGAATCCACTCATTTCGCATCGCAGTCCAATTTTACTTCCAGTTCAGTGGTGGGATAGCAGCTGAGCGAGATTTATTTAAGCATACCGTAGCCCTTTGGAGCGTGTTGCAATATGGTTGGATCTTGTAGCGAGATGCATATTTACCCCGGCCACCTGAGCTCAATCATTAGAAGGCCGAAATGCTTCAAAATTTTGGATGAAAGCAAAAGAAAACATTTTATTCTGCCTTACATGAAATAAACTCGCCAGGTAGGTGAGTGATGACATATCAATCGCCTCCAACATCTATCCACGGCTCGCAAAATGCGAAGATCGTGGAGTCTCCTACTACCGAAGGCGGCGACGACGAGGTTTCCGAAAGAGATTTGGCCCCGCCGACGCGCCTAACATCTATATCATCACTGTATTCCATTTGTATACTCAATATGGGCACTATAATATCACTAACAAACAATACCTCACTCGCATCCGACATTCAAGATCAGTGTGACAGGCTCCAAATCTGGGCAGGAAGTCATGGAGCGCATCGAAAGCCTGAGAGTCGGATGTCTTTAGACTATCGGTTAAGAGAAGCCGAGGACTTACAACAGGAAGTTGTAGAACATTTCAATGATCTTATTCACGCACTAGAAGAGAGTTAGTGTCTACAGTAGCCTGATTCTCATTTAGCTAACGTTTTGTGCCAGCCGCGACAAACGCCTCTGGCATGCCTTCCACAACCGACCAAGAAGCCAGTTATTCTTCTTCAAGCGGCTCAGATGACTCCCTCACAGCGAGTGAGAAGCTTTTGATCGGTGTTCCAACTCTTACCCAAAAGAGCTCAAGTGATATCTTTCAAAATCTTCTTCAAACTATGGATAGTATTATCACTAGTCTCTACAAATTCTCTATCACTGTTCAGAATCCAGCACACCGAGATCATATGACTAGAGCAACCAAGATCAACGTGTCTTTTTGGGTGGACATTGATAGGGGCCATGTCTTAGATAAGTTTCGCAAATGCAACAATGCTATACTACTTAAGCGCCTTGCAGAAGCCAACACGAAGCGCCGTCAGCTATTTGCTTATCACAAACGTCACAGAGATAAAATTCAATATTTTGAAGATACTACAATCCAACCAATCATTACAAATGAAGAGCCGAAGCCCGAAAAGAGGGATAACTTTTTGAAAGCTGAAGCTCCAACTGTATATACAAGCAAGACGAAACTCACACAGACTACAGTGTCAACAATAAAGCCACCAATGAAGGGAATCGCTCCATCTATCTCTGGCAGGAGTCAGCGCACCAGCATTTCTAGAGATATGAATTCCAATGATGAGAATTTATTAAAGATTCCCTCGCCACCAAATAGCGCCAAGGACTTTAAGAGCCCCTTTATTTGCCCGTATTGCTTCTCCACTATAGACCCGGAAGGCACAAAAGATTGGGAGTACGTATCACCGAGACGTACTATAAAAATATGAACTAATCACTTGATAGGGTTCATGTGCTGGATGATTTGCGACCATATATTTGCACTTTTGGTGATTGTTTTGCCTCAGATAGACTTTTCGATCGCTTCTCGGAATGGAGTTTGCACGAGCTTGAGGTTCACCGACGGGAATGGTTTTGTAATTCTTGTCAGACCATATTTGACACCAGTTCTGAGTTTGGGAGCCATCTAAAAGCTTTTCACGACAACTTATTTGCGGACGACGAGGATTTTGAAGCTCTGATATCTCTTTGTGAAAGACGCAGTACAGATAATCATGAATGTATAATTTGTTTGGACTTCACCGGAAACTCCAACTCTATACAAAAACATCTGGCTGGACATCTTCAACAGCTGGCTCTATACGCACTCCCGAAGTTGAGCAAAGATTACAACGATGAAAGCGAGGCAGGATCGGCTGAAGCCCAGATCCATCATTGGAAACAAGAGATGAGTCACACAACTCAACGAGAACTTCGCGGAATGTCAGATCAAGAATTTGACGAATACCTTGAAGATACGTGGATGACCCCGCCAAACTCCCCGTTCCAGGCTGTGCCAGAGTTGGAAAATCCAATATCTTGGGAATTCTGTCAGAAAACTAAGACTGAAGCGCAACTTAAAGGCCACGATTATACAAGTTTTGATACGCCTCAAAACGTAACGTATAGCTTTCTATTTACATGGAAACACCCGGCAGATGAAGTTTATGTCACAGGAACCTTCGATGACTGGACAAAATCTGTGAAACTGGAGAAAAATAGAGACGTTTTTGTAAAAAAAGTAATACTTCCGAGTGCCGAGAAGATCTACTACAAGTTTGTTGTTGACGGGAGGTGGACTACGGACGACAAAGCCACTCAAGAAACCGACTCAAATGGAGTTTCAAAAAACTTTATTACTCCCGATAAAATTGTGAGGGATTTTGAGATACTAGAGTCTATCCCTCCCTTCGACTGGGAATCTATTGATCACAGGTGGTTATCATGCATGGACAAATTTGCCGATTTCATCTCACAAGTCAAGACTCCTCAGGATTTTCACCCAGAACGAGTTATAATAGCGCTAATTGATTATGGAGTTGACATTAACGAGAGATTACTGGGCGATAGAATTGTCGGCGGGCAAAGCTTCTGCCTGGATGACCCATACTATGTTCTAAGTAGCGGGCACGGAACTCAGAGAGCAAATTTGATTTGTCGGGTTTTCCCAGAAGCATATTTTTACATTCTGAAACTTGATAAGCCAAAAAGTCAGAGCAATATAACGCAAATAACCGCCAAAAGCGCTGCGCAGGTAGCATTCCCCCTTTTCGCTACTTTCTCCTGCTAAGAATCAAAAATAACTTAGTAATAGGCCATCCGAGCTGCCATCTACAGGAGGGTGGACATAATTTCCATGGTTTGGGCAATTGATAAAAAATCAGCGAATGAATCGGATATAGCCGACCTCGAATTAGCCACTCAAGAAGCAGCTCAAGCAGGAATTCTCATGTTCTGTAACGCTACGGACCCAAACATCGTATCTAATATATCATACCCAATAGCAGCTGACTCCAATTCCATATTCAAGATCTGGTCTACAAATGTTTTAGAATTAGGGACGGAACGGGTTAGAGAGTCCGACGACGTAGATTTTATTTTTCCAGGATCTACAATCCCAAGGAAGAGCCATCGACATATTGATACTGACCCAGGTCACCAAGCCACAGCACTCGCCACTGGCTTGGCAGGATTGATCCTTTATTGTATGCAGCTTGGAGCATCGGATATGCAAATATCAAACCGGTTAGATTTGAGCATGGACGATTTCCGGGCGCTGAAATCGCACAAGAAAATGCGAGAGGCATTTTTTGCAATTGGGATGAGCGATAAATATATTGAAGTCTGGAATGTTTTCGATCGGGAAGCCAGGATGGAGGGTATGAGCAACCTTGAGATTGTAGCAGAGATTTGTTTTATGTTAAAAGTAGGAATGATGGCTGAATCCTAGCCCTTCTACAGCTCATTCGAAATACATCTAGACCATAGATAAAATAGCCCTTTATGAGTGCTCTATGCGTTTTATCAAGGATTTCTAGTGGAAATAGTATACAAAGTTTACCAAGTCTCAATAAATTTCTTTAGAATGCATCGGATCAGGTCTTTTAATGAACAGGATGGGCTATCCAGCAAGTGACTTTCGATTAGAAAAGGTCTTTGCTCCTATTTATCATCTCATTTTTTCCCTGTCGCTATTTATGAGCAACGCCCAGTTTTTAATCATAACTAAATTTATGATAAGACGAAATATCAAGATAGTTATGAATAGAGAGTAGTGGTGGGTGGATTGCTATTTTCAACTCAACAGGTCCCCGTAGAAACCTGAGTTAAGACCTATACAGCGCAATCTAATCTAACCGCTTGAACCGGCTTTCAGTCTCGAACCGGCAAATAGCTCAGCACTGCACAAAAATATGCCTCCAGACCGCGGTCGTGCTTCAAAGGCATGCAGCGCCTGTCGCCGGATCAAAACCAGATGCTATGAATCTAGCATCACAGGAAAATCATGCTTGAGATGCGACAGGCTGCAGCAGCCATGTTCGTTAGCTGTTGGTCCTGATCCGAATGTCGAAAATCGCGAGGGCCTGATTGCAGGACACAGTGAGAGTCATGCATCTCATAATGACAGGTATGCCTGCAATATCTGGAGAAGCAAATTCTGATGCGGCTAGGGTGAAGATTAAACCGGCTCGAGCAAATTGTTTCCACGTTGGTAGAGAGACTTGATGGCCGCAACCAAACGGAAAGATGGGGGCCAGATGTGTCCAACACCCCGCCAAATAATCCACCAGAAGTCACTGATGGTGCTCCCATGACGCCTTCGGCAGCACCAATGTTTTTGATTCGAGACGTTGCTTCTGAAGTCGGCGTTCATCAGCAGAAACCAGCAATTTCGACTAGTCGCCAAGCGTCACCTTACATTCTGTCCAAGGGTTTAATTCAGCCCCAAGAGGCTTCTACCTTAATTGAATTGTGTGTATGTCACTCTATTAATATATTCTACTAACTATGAGTAGATTTCAAGAGCACTACGGACGTTGGGTCTCCTTCAGTCCGACAATTGCGCCGCATGCCCTCCTGTCAGAAGTCAGAAAATCACCTCTACTACTGTGTTCATGCTGCTTGATTGCAGTTCGTCATACTACTCAAGAGCAAGCATCGATACTGGCGCCTCAGCTTTTTGAGGACGCCAAAAATCTCCTCTCTAATGCCCTGCTTGAGATCCCTCAATCGACTGAGTTCTTTCAAGCAGCTGTTGTCCTCAGCATGTGGTCGACAACCATCGGGCAGACACCATTGAGTATAGATAGTTGGCTTCTCAGTGGATTTGCCCTCCAGCATAGTCTTGCAAGCGACATCTTCGCTCCTATTACAGATCCTAATCATTCAGGGTTTCTGAGTAAAAGCGAACTGGACCGCTGGTGCATATGGAATCATCTATGTCTTGTACATCTTCAGTAAGTTTTCTTTCGAACTAGTCATTTCATTGTTCCTAAAATATGTAGTTACTGTGTAGGAACAAGAAGAAAAGCGATATTAGATCGATTACAGATAGACAAATGCCGCCAGATTCTTAATTCTGATCACGCAACAAATTTTGAGACTCGGATGGTTGCGGAAATCAATCTCTATTGGATCATCTACAAAAGTTGTTCAACACTACCTGTAGATCTACCGAAGACGCAAACAGCTCTGCACGAATGGAAGCAGGAGTGGAAGTTTCTCTTTGGTGTGAATCCCCGGTGTGATCCTTATCGACCCTATATTCTAACCAGCTCGAGCATCGCAGATCAGCCGCGCTCCCAGTTCATTCAGATGGGCTTCTACTTTGCTCAACTACTCGTGTACGACCAAGCATTAAAATCTCGATCAGCAGCGGTCAGAGAAGCATTACTTTCAGAAATGATACGGCTTTCCGTAGCAACAATACAACTTGCTCTAGATACTTCAGATAACCGAAATCGCCATTTGAGTGATCACGTCTATCATATGATTACATTTGCGGCGGTAACTCTCTGCCGACTGTTACACATGTATGAGAATCAGGTTGCTATGTCTCATAGCATTGAGGACCTGGACACCTTAGTTCTCACTCTGGTGACTTGGCTCCACTCGATTGGACTCCCATGCCACGTCGCACATACGCTTGGCGACGTCGTTGCAGCGTTTCATAAAAAACTGCGGCCGAATGCTCATCCCAGTCCATATGAAGAAATTTCAGATGATATCGGCCTTTATTTTCCAGAATTACTCGGTATGGAGACATTTAGTGGTGGGAATTTTGATTTTCTCCCCGATTGGGAGTCATACACGCATGGGCCAGGAACATGATTGTCTTAAGTATATGACTTCGTTACTAGATTGGTCTTTCTACTTTCCAGTATACTTCGTCTCCAACCATCTAAACAGAGGAAAAGTTAAAGCGGAAAAGGCAAATGTCATCTCATGCCCAATATTTGCGCCCTTTATTCCGATGAGAGCGGCAACTGGCCCAGTATACCACGTGATCTTCATCCCAAGAGCAGCGCCGAGAAAGCCAAAACAGAAGGCGCCAATCGCACCCCATCCAAACGGCAATAGGTCTGGTTTGCTCCATGCATCAAGATCATATCTGCTCCATCTTCCAGCTCTAAACAAGAAATGCTCCTCGGCTATAACAACTAAGTGTATGACCGTCCAATATCCGATAATGCTGAGGAAAGTTTGAAGAGTTGCTTCAGGGAAGAACTTTGCGGCACAGCAGCCGACGATAACTGCTGCTATGAACCCGAAGGTGACTAGAATGACCCGAGGGATACGAAGAGCCCATGGACCAAAATTTTGGGCATGCATGGCAAAAGAATAGTTATTTGGGATGTTATTCTACACCGTACGTTAGTGAATGTACAGTTAATGGGGGAAAAAATATCGGGGCATACCGGGATGGAACTCAAGGCTGCCAGCACCATTAGGAATTTCCCGAATCCCCCTACGGGTTCCAGTGCCATCTTCAAAGGACCACCTACACCGAACTCCAAATACGCGTGCTTCCAGGCTGCGTTTCCCTCAGTACCCGAATAAAGAGCAGCTCCAAGAATTTGAACAAGAACAGTTGGCACCACTGGATATGATCAGTTTATTTGTTGACAAACATTAGGCTCTGGTACTCACAAATTCCAGCATATGTTGCCCAGAATATTTTACTCCTCGGGGTATTAACAGGCATTTTGACGTTGTAGTCTGCAGCACAGTTGATCCAAGATACAGCAAAAGAGAAGACGACGGCAATGAATGACAGTGCGGAGGCTGCGCCATTTGGCCCGGTCGGAGACTTAACTGCTGAGCCATGGAAATGCGAAGCACCAGTTCCAGCAGCTACACACCACACGATGAAAGGAGAGATCCAAAGAAATGCATCCAGGCGATGGATCCACGTTATTCCGAAGACGCAAATGATCCACACAACCGTGCATATTATAAGGACGCCTGCCCATTGGGGACATTTACCATCGGATAAGGCAGCGAGAACTGAGGCTCCCGAGATGCTGTTGATAGCGTTCCAACCCGTAGTGGACATCATGGAAAATACGACAACGAGGAGATTACCCCAATATCCAAAGGAATATCGACTATATAACTTAGTATATTGAGATCACTCTAGAGGGAAAAACTCACGAGAAAGTCGTCATTCGGAGGCCCGTCAACCCAAAAGATGCCGTCCAAGCGGGCAGTAAACAAGACACGACATTCACCACAAGAATAATCGCAAAGCAATCCCAAAAAGATAATCCCATGCTCCCCCCGACCATCCCCGTTGACAACGTAGCAACTGCCATATTGGCACTCAGCCTGGAGGAGATTAGATCGAAGTATGTTGCAAGTCTAGCCAATAAAGGAAGAACTTACCAGAATGTGCATGCATTCCAGACTTTAGTCGTATTAGTCTGCCTCTCTTCATCTGTTACACGTTGGATTCCTCCTGATTCGACCGAGAGATTCTTTGCCCATGCTCGTAAGCCGCTGTGAATATCTCCTGGGGTAATAGATGCTGTATCCGGCTCCGACGTCGGCTTTTCTATGGAATATTGCTCTTTGGTAAACATTTTGGAGTCCATTTTGACTGTTTGGCTTCGAGTTGATGGTCCTCGACATAATGGGTCCTAGGCGGTCCTTTTATGTTCAAACTTACTATAAGCATACACTGCCCTAGCATGACATATTATTGCACCATCGTTGCGTTCCGTAGGTGAAATTGCGATAACTATCATGTTTGCGTATCGCCGCCGGCATGCCGTAGGTTAGATTACGAACATAGAAGCATGATTGCGCTATCCACATATCACCGCGGCATACCGACGGCATACCGCGGATCACTTATCATTCTTGCACCTACCTCAGGGCCGTGCCGCGGACTTTTCTATCGACCTTTTCAACAGAAACTCTATAAAGAGGCAGTATAAAATTACGAGATGTCATTCAAGAATATAACCAGCAAGTTTATTCACCGATTAAAAAACCCTCTATTTTCGATATCTCCACACTTTGGTAAAGATGCCAGGCACGTTAGCTCCTATAGTCCAAACCAATCAGTTCCCAGACAAACCAATTAAAAATGGGGTCAAAAATATGGCGAGGATGGAGCAAAGTACTTTACATCGCCAGGGACTTGGCCTTCGAGGTGTTGACTACAACGCTGTCTCACCAGGATACACATTGCTCGCCCATCTGACCTCCCCAGGCACAGTCCGCCTCATCGCCAACGACGGGACTGAAGCGCATTGTTGGAACCTCCCTTACCGACCTGGAAGACATGCACGAATCCTCGCCAATGGAAATTTGGCATATAATGGCGTTCATCCTGACTCTCCAAGATTGTTTCCTCTCTGGCAAAAATACAGAGGTGGTGTCATGATGCAAGTTGATCCGGCGGGAAACATCGTATCTGAGCATCGAGACCCTATGGCCCATCACGACCAGCATCATTTGGGTAATGGTGAGATTCTCTACACAACACTAGAGGCTCTCACAAAACAGCAGGCAGAATCCATACCAGGAGGGATTCCTGACAGCGAGGCACCAGATGGAAATGCATACGCCGATTGTATCAAGCATGTTGCCGCAGATGGCACTCTCCTATGGTCCTGGAAAGCTATTGAAAATTTGGATCCCAAATTATTTCCCCTTCAGCCTCACTATGCACGCGAACACTGGCCACTAATCAACTCCGTCTATCCCCTAAAAGACGGAAACATCCTTGCTTCTCTACGCAGCGTCTCAGCAGTCATCATAATATCCCGCTCAACTGGCAAAGTTATATGGCACCTAGATTCCACAGTCGTGGCACAGCAGCACTGTGCAAGTGAGCTTGAAGATGGTAGCATCCTCGTATTTGACAACGGTACCTTCCGTCACCGCGAGAGTGCCACATACTCTCGCGTCATCCAAGTCGATCGCGCGACTAAAGAAATTGTCTGGCAGTATCGAGATCCACACCCCATGACATTTTTCACACCATTCATGGGAGGCGCTCAGAGGTTGCAAAATGGCAATACTCTCATCACGGAAGCGGCATTCGGTAGAGTGTTCGAAGTGACAGAAAAGGGGGAAATGTGTTGGGAGTATGTCAATCCCGACTTCGCGGACTACAAAGGGCTGGACGCAAAAGAGATTGAAGAGTATTTTGATTATCCGGCTAATGCCTTGTTTCGAGCCTATAAGTATACACCAGAGCAGATTCCTTGGTTGCAAAATAAGTGAGAAAGCGTGGCTGTGGCATGCATTTTTCCTTGCATCTGTTGGAAATTTGGCACATGAATTTAATCTGGGTTTAAATAATTATAAAGGCGTTCTCTCTAAGTTTGAAGGAGTATGGTATTTTACTCTTCTTGACTAAATATAAATCATTCGATACTGGCGCCTAACCATATCGAGCATTCTCCACATCTTCATCAAACCAAGTTGGCTCTTGTCCATAATTAATGATTGTGCTCTTCACCTTGGTGTAACTCTCATAAGCTTCAATACCATTTTCTTTGCCCATTCCACTTTCCTTGAAGCCACCCCATGGTGATGACGGATCATTTAAATGATGTCCATTGATCCAGACGATTCCCGCATCTATATTTTCAGCAACCCGATGAGCCTGGCTAAAGTCATTCGTCCACACTGACGCGCCCAATGCAAAAGAAGTAGCGTTTGCAGTCTTGATTATTTCCTCCTCCGACTCACACTTAATGAGAGCTATGACGGGGCCAAAAACCTCATTACATGCCAAATTGCTGTCAGCTCTTGTTTCGATCAGCGTAGGCTGGAAAAAGAAACCTTTTCCATCCACGCTAGCGGGTTTCCCGCCGGAAAGAACTTTCCCACCTTCCGCAATGGCATCTGAGACAAACTTAGAACATCTTTCCACACTAACTTGTGAGATAACTGCTCCAATTTGAGTTCGGTCATCGGTTGGGTCACCGAGCCTCAAACTTTTAGTTCTTTTCACTAATAAGTCGACAAACTCATCGTAGATTTCTGAATGTATCAGTAATCGACTCCCTGTTACGCATGTCTGCCCACTTGCAATGAAGCTGGCAAACAAAGCCGCTCTAACACCCTTCTCGACTGGCATACTGGGAAAGAAACACACAGGCGCTTTACCACCCAGCTCAGCCGTAATTGGGATTAAATTTCTACCAGCCATTGGTGCGATGGCCGCATAGGTGCCCAAACCACCTGTTAAATCAATCTTTGAAATCGATGACGATTCACAAAGAAATTTGCCTGTCTCTCGCCCATAGCCCGATACGATCTGTAAAGTCCCGTCTGGTAAACCCGCCTCCTGGAAAAGCTTTCCCATCTCTAGTACGGATAACGGCGCAGATTCGGAAGGCTTGACAATAACAGAGTTCCCTGCTGCCAACGCTGCTCCAATCTTCTTCATCGCTATCAAGAGCGGGTGGTTCCAGGGTGTTATTTGTACAACAACACCTAGAGGTAGACGCGTCAGCGTGTTGACGACCGGGCCTTTGAATGGGGTTACACGGCCTTCGTGGGTGCGTGCCAGCGAAGCAAAGTATTCTAGCCATTCGGGGATACGGAACAGCTGGGCTCTCATCTCCCGGATAGGCCGACCTGTTTGTTGCGTCTCCAGAGTGACAAACTCAGGCAGACGAGACCGGAGCAGGGTCGCGGCCTTGGATAAGACTGCGAACCTGATTGATGCATCAGCGTGGCTCCATACGCCACTTGAGAAATTTTGCAATGAGGAAACAATAATAGCGTTGACCGTATCAAGAGATGTAGAGTCTATTGTTGCGATTGATGCCTCGGTTGCAGGGTTGATAACTTGGATCTGCTCTCCTGCGGCCGGCTGATACGCGCCGTTTACCCAGTTGGACTGGTGTCGCATTGCTGACATTGAGCTAGCTGCCAATGAGTCTTAACACAGTAGTATATGATACAATAGTAAAAGTGGGTAGAGGAGAACTGGCTTTTAATGTTCGACTGTTTAGTATGTTGACGGAGAATCGCGAAACTGAGCCAAGCATGTTTTGACTCGCTTCGCTGGTAGCGATAGTGGGATATGAGTTCTTAACCGCATCTCGGAGACAGCACAAAAAGAAATTTTAATCGTAATGGCGACTTAGAGCAAGAAAAGACGAGAAAACAGAACTAATTGCCAGGATCTTGGATTATTAAAAATTCAAAACCGTACATGTTAGTTTTTACAACTTACATTGTGTTTCTGTTGAAAGTCAATCTGATGAGACCGGCTGACTAATCCACCAACTCAATTTGCTTCTCATTGAAGTGGTTGTGATATGGGAAAACTTGAAGAGTTATATGACAAAAAAAGATTCTTACGTAGATATGACCCAGGATTGGTGATATCCTTGTTGTAAATGGTTTTAATCCATGGTTTAGCATTCTGTACTATTTTCTAAAATTAGTCTGCATAACACTTTGGGAGGGTTTCTCAGTAAGCCAAGCTGTGAAGCCCGAGATGTAACCTTCGAGCTGTCATCTTCTCTATCCAAAAAGCAATATAATTGTATGATCTGCGCCTATGACAGTTATATATATGTCTTAGATTTCATGAATCCTTTGCTAATGGAGAACAACATAGGAATCTGGCCCCTCGTGTTACCTAATCGCAGATTACGGCCAACAGAGATCTTTCACTGGACTTCAATAGTTACACCGCCTTGCTCAGCATCATGCAGGCAAACATCATCAAACTTCACACCAAGATTTCATGGCAGTCATTGCTCATCCCTTCCAATATATGTGTGAGCTGTTGAAATCGATGCAGTGTAAGAGGTGGCGTTCGCATGTGAAAAGTAACAGATGTTGGTAGTTAGACATAAGTAAAACAGTATTCTCTATGTACTTATACAGATGCCTATCTTCTTGAATCTTCGATTTTATACATTCAAAAAGTTGGGAATGAAAAGCTCTAAAAATGCGGATCGCTCAAATCGCACCACTTGGAGAGGCGGTCCCTCTAAATTCTATGGTGGGACTGAACGAGCAATATCCTACCTTACAGAGGCTTTAGTAGAAGCCGGGCATGAGGTAACGCTTTTTGCAAGTGGTGATTCACAAACGTCTGCAAAGCTTGCAAGCGTTTGGCCACAAGCGTTGCGTCTCGACACGGAAATCCGTGACAGGATGGCACCATTGATATTAGCGCTGGCCGAAGTCCACCGTCGCGCACATGAATTCGATATCCTCCATTTCCACCTTGACTATTTTCCGTTTCCACTCTTTACCAATCAGCCGATCCCATTTGTGACAACCCTTCACGGCCGACTTGATCTACCAGAGTTGCAGCCTATCTTTTCCGCCTTCAACAAAGCTTTGGTTGTTTCCGTCTCAAAACAGCCAGAGAGACCCCATGCCACAGGCCAATTGGCTCGCGACAGTTTATCACGGTTTGCCAGAAGCTCCTTTGACGCCAAATTTCCATGTCAATCAACATTATCTTGCATTCTTAGGTCGAATCTCACCAGAAAAAGGAGTTGATAGCGCCATCCGTATCGCTGAAGCGACTGGTATGAAGATTAGAATCGCTGCAAAAATCGATGATGTCGATCGTCAATACTTCGAAGAGGAGATTAAAGCCCTTTTTACGCTTCCTTGTGTCGACTATCTTGGTGAAATCCGCGAGGCAGAAAAATCTGACTTTCTAGGCAATGCATTCGGGCTGCTCTTTCCCATTGACTGGCCAGAATGTTTTGGCCTAGTAATGATCGAAGCAATGGCTTGTGGTACTCCAGTGATTGCGTTCAACCGTGGGTCAGTCCCCGAAGTAATTGAAGATGGTGTCTCTGGATTCATTGTTGAGGATGAGCAGGGAGCTATTGCGGCAGTAAAGCGACTTAATACTCTTTCGCGCGTTGAGGTCCGCAAAGCATTTGAGAAGCGATTTACATCTAAAATTATGGCAAAACGTTACATGCAGGTATATAATGATATTATAGAATCAAAGAAAGAGTGATATCTTCTTACTTCAAATCCAGGAGATTTTATGTAGTACATTACTTCCCTAATACTCGTTGAAGACGTATACCAAGAACTATCTCGAAGGAGACTTCCCTCAGACGCACTTCCGACATAAATTCCATATCTAAGCATACAAGAGAATAGAAATGTAGGAGTTCGAAATAAAGCCATAAATATATGTGAGTTTTGATTTCTTGTCCGAATAAAACAACCTCGAATCAAAATCATCAAAGTGAATTAAAAAAGAACTAGGAAAAAGATAACTTCTTAGATAAATCTCGATCACTTTCTGACAAGTCTAAACCAAGCTAGTAAAAGTCTACGGCAAGGCACTTATTCTTACTAGCCACATCATCGACTCCAGTACCTCCTGTTATATAGGCTTTCTTCTGCCCTACCACTTTGTTCAAATATGCAATAGCAGCTTGATTTGGCCCAGCAGCCCAGTTTCCCATAGTGCTCGCAATAGCTTTAGTCCCATCAGGCTTCTTTGTGCAAGCAGCAGCAGGAGCACCCGCCAAAACATCATTTGTGAAGCCGTTGATGCGTTTGCTGCCATCCGTAGACGCAATAGTTGCAGCACCATCACATCCTTGCTCAAGTGAAATATCTCCATGAGCAGAACCGTCATTGGAGGCACTAACTTGAAACTCAGCCCAGGTCGCTGGTAAAGTGGTCCCACGTTGAACGCGGCCCTTGAAGCTAGTTGGTAGATCGACGTGTGTTTTCTTTCCAGAACCTAGTCTTATTGATTTGAGTGGGTGGTCAAAATTTGCTCCAGCGGTACCATTTCCATTCCAGTAATTATCGTAGAAAAAATATTCTTCTTCCTTTTTGGATTTATTTGTCAAGATGATACCCGGTCCACCAGAATTTTCCTCCGGAGTGTGTTGGACAACCATCCTAGCAACAAGTCGATGAGCAAGATGTGTCATAGCGTTCGATAATACTGGATAGGCATCTCCATCATTGTAAGTGATGAGGATGTCCTTATCACCATGTGCCGCTGAGCTCTGGGCATTATCGTCCGGGTGGCCCGGACTGCCTCCCCAAGCTCCTACTCCGACATATGTTTTACCGTCAGCAAATGAGCGGACTAAAGTTTCCAGACCTGGGTGGTCCTTGATGGCGTCGATTCTTGCCACGTTTCCCTCTTTATTAAGATAAACGCAATCCTTCAGTTTGTCGCGAGTTTGCTGAGAGGCATGATGCCAAGCTTTATTCATGTCCTGCATGAACTGAGAATCGCCCTTGAGGGTACTAATGTCCCCAACTTGCATCACAGTCATATTTCCCCCGGCTCCAACAATATTGCTTATGTCAATAAAATCATTTCCTGCATGATTTTTAAGCATAAGGTTTGTGAATAAACAATATGGTACTTACCTTCGAACCCATCTTTGGTTATTTCAGCTTGCTCGCCCTCGTGACCATCATGAAGAGCAATAATTGCTCCCGAGGTTTTATCAGGTGCAGAAATAACTGATGTCGAGTTTGCCTTAACTGTGATGTTTTTGTTGCCATTCCATCCATGGACCTCGAACTCCTGGTCGTGACCAGATTTATTGTGGATATTGATGTAACGAACCATTTTTGATTTCTTAAATAGAGTACTTTTTGAAATTTAGAAGCATACAAATCAGTAACAGTTTGAAAAACTATGTTATTGCTTTATATTAGAGTTAGTGTTAGATCAAAGTTGCCAAAGTTGCTATATATAGCGGAGTATTTGCGACATCTTTACGTCAATTATTCCATCCTCAATGAAATGTCTTAGAAATCTACCAATAAAATCCAGAATGAGGCTTTACGCGGCGCAGGTGATGATCTTATCAGGCAGCGTAATGTAAAACAGGCATATCTCACCTAAGCATTTTTGGATTTGCTTTCGAGATTCCGACCTCTAAAGTACAGCTGTCAGTTTCTAATTGGAAGAGTTCTGGAGGTACCAATTATTTAATGTTGCTACAAAGCATCAAATGCAATCAAAGAGTCCAAAGAGAGTGAGCGAATGCTCCCATTATTAGTCACGGCGCCGAGAGCTACTGCCTGATATACTGTTGGGAATTATAAACTCCGAACTTCCGCTGCGAATTATGATGGCGTGCATACGAAAACTGTAATAACACCGATATTCCAAATGTGCTTGCGTATACAAAAAGTAATAAGGGTAAGTAGGACTATTGTCTGACCAATCGGGAACGAGAACTGGTGTCCGAGTATTAAGGCTTCGCTCAGAGACCCCACCAGCTTTATTTTGACATCAACCTATTCTCACGTAAGCAGGGCCTGCTAAATCGCTGGCCGACCAGACCTTTGAATGCTCTGCACGCTAACAACTCCAGGCTCCTAACTACGCAATCCAGTTTGCACGGATATTCGATAGTCAGCTTGAGGATGGTGGCTTAAATATGATCTTCACATCTAGGGCATTGTAGTGCAATGCGAAACGAACATCAATAGGCTCTAGTTTCAATGCTGACGTCATTTTCTCGGCATGCGTTCCATGCCGCTTCGGCCTCACGTCGGTGTGCACAGTGAATGATTCCTGAAATAACCTATGTGTTGCTTCGTTCATATATATATACCTAAGAACCAGATTTACAAAACGGATCTTAATAAACAAAGAGAGTATTAGCATACCTGCTAATATCTGGTTCAAATTTAAAATCTACTCTTAGAATCACACAGACTCTCATCATGGTTGTCAAGAAGCGCTGTCTACTCTGGGACTGGACCAACACCAAGAATTGCCCTCAGATGATAGATAAGGTCAATTTCAACGGACCCATGCACTCTGTATCCAATTGGAATACGTGGACACCCGAAGAGTTAAAAGGAAGAGCACCATTTCGTCCTATGGTGCGCCTAATGCCACAGCTGTCAGGCCAAGACTGGGAAAATGTCGAGAAATCCAGCCAGGCTATCATTCATTACTTCAACGAGCCGGAGCGAGCCGGCATCACTCCTCAACAGGCCGCTGACAAGTGGAATAGCCAAATGGTTCCCCTCCGAAAAACCAAGGGCAAGAAACTCGTCAGCCCGAGTTGCGCAAGCGATCCTGCTGGCCAGGCTTGGATCGCCAATTTCATGCATCTAGTTGCAGCCAACCCCCCTGATTATCTTGGTATCCACTATTATGGTACCAATGGCAACGACGCAATCAAATATATTCAAGAAATGCACGGCAAATTCCCACATCAACCTATTATTGTCAGTGAAATTGCGAGCATTTCGCGCAACTATAACGACGTCCTCGGATTTACAGCTCAGTTGGCAAATTGGATGGATGAGACAGATTATATATTTGAGTATGGATTCTTTGGATGCATGGAGAAATTGGCCGATAACTTTGTCAGCCCAGCGGCACAATTGATGAATTCAGATGGAAGCTTCAAAGCCTTGATGCTTAAGCTCATGTTCGATCAGCCTATAAAGGCATAGTTGTACCATTTTGCTCTTAGAACATCACTTTACGGTAAACTGGATTAATTGCCTCCTCTTATCGTCATCTGAGAAAAAGAGAGCAGAATAGAGTCTTACACTTACTGAACGTAAATCCTTCCCTTCTTGAAAGAGCACAACAGTTCTATCAGATCGTGTACAAGTAACTCTTTATTATACGCATTGGGTTCTCCAACCTCATATTGATTGCATTCAAGCTTCTAAGTTAAACCTCCGTAATGGTGTGCCTAATTATATTCACTAACCAGTTATGTATCACGTCTTTACTGCGAATTTGAAGGTAATTTTCGGGCTTGCACCAGGGACATAAAGTCAAATGATACAGTGACTTGGAAAACATCTTGTACTATCAAGAGAGTAGGTGTGTGGATTAGAGAGCGAAGAAATCGGAAGGCCTCTTGACAATTAAAATAACTTCGTATTCCAAGGATCCAAAGAAATAGAATTTTCTACTAGAATTAATCATTATTCATAAATCAGCTTCTCAATTTACTCAATGAGTGAGGGTAGCCACAGAGGTATTTTCAGGACCGGTTGGTGCTTGGAGCGTCATCCCAACCATTACATCTCCCTCATTATTAAACTTCGGGTCAAACATAAGATATTGACCGGCGGCTGGGAAAATAAATGAACCATGATAGCCTAGAGCTTGGTTCACTGAGGCCAAAGTGTTAGTCACGCTATGGCTATCGATAAACTTTTGAAAATCATCCTTCGACTGCTTTTCATAGGCAAATGACGCGTCTGCAGTAACCTTAGAGTCTGTGTAGAGCAGGTTTTGACAATTAAGTGCTAGTTTGCCATCTGTGGTAATGCCGAAGTTGAGATCATACTGAAAGTCTGTCTCAACGCCGTAGTTGTTCCAGCCCCACCATGTGGCTGCAATGCGTTGGCGGTAGGTGACGAGAAAAGATGTGTATCCTTTGACTTTGAGGGTACCACTATCTGGCTCCCACCAGAACTCTTGCGCTCCTTGTGTATTCATTTTGATTTCCATCGCACCGGCAAGACCGTTGGATCCAGCTTGGTCGGAATCTGAATCGTTCCTGTTGTACATGATCTTATATGTCCGTTCTTGGTTTTTTTGGAGTGCAGGCATTGGGTTGGGATTACTCTGACCCATTTGGACATTATATTTGATCCAGCATTTATCCAAATTGACGTCAGAATGGCAAGATACACCGGCAGAGTAATACCAGAAATTTTTGGACAAGTCTTGAACTGCCTGCTCAAGTCCCTTCCAAAATTTTGGTCCAGTGATTGAAATACTACCGGCCATGGTAGGATCATCGACAGCAGTTGATTTCTCAAAAGGAAGAACAAAATTTCCACTATACGGAAGTATATTGACGTTGCCAAAATTATCTGTGGGAAAGTTTCCAGATCCAAGCATATTCAGAAACAGCACAGAAGATTCTGATTTGACGAGGTCTGCAGATACCAGTTGGCCATTCTTGTAGTAAGGGTACATCTGAAGAGTGACGTTTACCGCTTGTAGAGAGGGGATAGGAAAGCTGTTGGGTTTGTTGACTGAAATCGCATAACCCAGAACATTTGTTCCAGCTGCAATTTGTTGCGCCACCCATTTTTCCATGAAAGAATTTATGGCGTCTTTGATCTTTGCTTGAGTCTCTTCATCTTTTAAGGCAAGGCCAGGGAAGCTGCTCTTTGAAACATTTGGGGAAAGAAGATTCGACTGTGAAAAATCGACTAGAAGCTGATGCGGTGTATAGTCATTTAAATTCTGAACCTGACTTTTGAACTTTGCCGGCAACTCTGAGATTTTTTCAAAAGAGAAGTTTACATCATAAGCAAGTGACCAATGCGAAAAATCAAACGAGACCCATTCTGAGCGGGGGCCAAAAGTTGTCCAAAATGAGATGTTGCAGTCTCCAAAATTTAGAAAGAAGGTTCCGGTAGTAGCTGACTGGAGCGTGATAGTTGGTGCGAGAAACCTGCCCTTGAGCTCCTTGTCGGTGTAAGTCACGATTTTCCCGTCCTCAGTATATGTGCCGGTAACAATCAAGTCGACGTTTTGGGAAATCCAGGCATACGAAAGCGCTGCATTGACTGCATTTTGGTTCACCGCGACAACTTGATCAAAACCGCCCAAGGTTGTAGCAAGTCTGGACGCTCGGGAGTTGGCCGCTTCTTGGGCTGTGGGCTGGAATGTAGTCATTTTGAAATATTGACTTCCAGCTGGTGATGATTTGAAACAAAGTCTAGGAATATAAAGATATGGTATTCTTGTATGGTGATAAGTCAGGACCTCGAAGATGATACAGGAAGTGGTTATTATATGCCCAGAGCCATTTTCTTAGCATATTCAGATTGTATATTTCTCTCCTAGGGGCGGGGACAATAAAACATGTTCGCAGCTCTACCAATCTTAGTGAAACTAATTTTGGAATAAGCCCCGGTGGTAGTTATTATTCTAGCCAATCTACTGAGCATTCAACAGCGCCATCTCTGTCCCGCTCCCCATATCGTATCAAATTAGACTGCGAATTTCAATAATGGTGTTCAACTGTTTACACGATTGGGCACAATTTGTCAAATATTGAACGCCGTAAGCCAAATTCCAGCTGAAGGATACAGTTTTTGCTTAGTTTCGGAAGCCATAAGCCCAGCATCATGCTGAAGGGTATAAAATTGAGGAATGAACGCCATCACGAAAGTTTCTAGCTGAAATGCCAGCAGCTTAAACATTGCAGACGGTAGGGCTGCGGCGCAAGACGACGGGGATGTCAGGAGGACGGTCGTATTACTAAAGGAGATGCATCATCAGGGTCCTGCAGGTTACTATTCTTTCCGCCTCCCTTCCGAGATTGAACAGCGCTTACTCGTAATAAGCGGGTGGGGTTGCATTATCTCATGGAGACATCCAAGCTGGGTCAAGTGGCCGTTATTTACGCTTAAGATAATCCTGGGGCATTTTAGCCGGAGACCAATTATCAGAAGCCCCGTTGGCGGGCTTTCCAGAGCCCTACCCCTTCACTGGCTTAGCGCCTCAAAACCGTGAAAGATGACATCCTAACCACGCCATAAGCATTTCTGTAGGGCTGAAGACTGAGGAATGACCCAAATTTTAGACTATGGCGCAAGCCTTCGGACGTACCTATTAACAGAAACGGCTGTTATGGTGCCTCAAAATAGAGCTGAACGTATATTTCTAGGACTGCATTACTTCCCGGAATTTCAGTACGGCTGTTCTTAAGCCATCGAAAGAATAATTCAGCTCGCCTCCAAAATATCGACATCCATGACAGTGAAAGATTCGGAAGCATGTTTCCAGCCTTTCCAAGCCGATGAGATGACTGTCAGGCTTCCATAATTTCTGATTTCTACAGCGATTCTCATCTTTCTATATCACCGAGTAGTCTGCTCTTTGATAATTCTGCTAAAAATCCTCCACAATATAATTTTGGATCGCGTTATAAATTCTTCCATTTTGTTGTTCTCCTTGGGGCACTTCTCATATTGGCATAATAATCCCGACTACCTTTTTACCAATAAAATGGCTTCTGTGCAGACACAAGCAGAATGGATGTTAGTATTCTCCTTTCCCTTGTTTGCCTCTTCAAAAGTGGCATCATAACACCGAGCCCTCCTCATTTTTTTTATTACCCTCAAATGAAAGAAACCGTGCGAATTGTGGTAATAACTTCATGAACAGGACGCATTATGTCGGAAGACCCATCCCTTTCGCTGAAAAGATCTTTGCCCTTGACTCCCCAAGAGGCCCAGTGATATTTTTTGTCCAAAATAACTCAAAACAGCTGCTTGTTTTGAAGGCCAATACTATTGGAGGCCAGGACATTTTGAATCTAAGTCTTCTCTGGGGGCTTTCCGGCCCTATCACAGCTCTGGCGGCAGCTGAAGATGGGCAAGGCCAAATGTTTCTTGCTTTTTCAATGGGAAAATATGGATCTGTCAACAACGATTCAGCCTTCGCAATGATGCCCCTCAATTTCAATCGTATGGACGACAAGGATGTCTGGAAAAGGTCCCTCATTACACTTCGAAAAGGAACTCCTGATCTACAAGGAGGGCTAATCCAGAACGTCATGATGGGCAGTGGCCGTGACGGTCAGGGATATCCGGAAACCATCGTGCATTACCAGCTATCAGACCGTTCAGAAATTGCTCGATTGGTGGTTGATATTAGTTCTCAAAGCTTTAGCTATAGTTTTGTCTCACTTCCCACTCGTGTTGATTCAACATCGGCCGTCAAAGCAGTTCCGGGAACAATTTCGACCTCGAGAGGAACTTTCTTCTACTACACCGTACAAAATAATCCTTTTTTAACCTTTTTACCAACTGAAGGGCGCTTTGCCGTTGCTCCTTCAATTGTATGTGATAGAGATATTACGTCAATGCAAGTCTTGGTCAATTCCGACGGTTATACAGACTTGGTTACCGGAAGCGCAACGGGTCTGAGATGGTATAGTGCTGCTAGTGTCCGCTTTTCAGGAGCCACTGGCAGCCAGATTTTGAGTGGTGCTATATCGCATTGCCGTATTGCTTCAGCTCCTGCCGCCGATCATGCCACTATATGGTGTATTTTAAATCAGAACGAGCTTGGATACCTCGAGTTGAGTGGCGATGGCAAAGTCAAAACACCTTGGACTCCAGTAGCTAGCGGGGACTTCAGCATAGTATCGCCGTCTATCAATCTACCAGGAACACTTGGGCGTGTTGTATACTGCGATTCTCAGAATAGTGTGAACATGATAGAGCAAACTGCTGCAGGGATTTGGAACACCAAACCACTAACCATGCTAGAACCAACTACGATCCATACCATGATTTGCTATGTTGGTCATGTTAGAATCATCCCAGATATCGCAGGAGGAGCATCTCACAAAGCGGTTCACTTGTCATGTTCAAGCTCAGCATCTGTCTTGGTAAACAACAGTTTACTCACCATCGACTCTGCGGGAGTAGAGGTCAAAACTGACTACGAAGGAAAGTTGGAGATTGTTAATTTGACTGAAAGTTTAGATGTTCCATCCTTCTATATTTCAAATGAGCCAGGGCATGAGGTGGTTATAAATCAACCAACTCCCATCCTGTTGGACCCTGCAGTCAATGTGAAAAAGACTCTGGCTACCAATAGCTCCTCTAATGCGCTTCAAAATGCCAAGACTTCGAGCGGTAAGAGTATCTTCCCCTCATCAACGAACTTTACACGTCTGTCATCGATTTTGGAATCAATCAACACGCAGATGGCAACATTACCAAGTAATGGCTCAGCCGGTCCAGTTGCTCCCTCTGACGATAGCCATCACTGGGGTGTGTTCCACTTTGTCGAATCTAAAATCACCGCTCTTGAGAACTTTGTCATCTCCGAGGATCGATTAATTATCACAATCGCAGGCCAAGTCTGGAAATTCCTATTGAATAGCTACGAAAGGGCTCTCAAAGCCGTAAGTTCGGTACTTACGACGGTTGGGGCCGCATTCGAAGACTTACAGCATTGGCTTGGCTTTGTGTTCAACTGGGATGACATTTTAGTTACACAAAGATCATTAGCAAGTCTCTTCGAATTCACCAATGATCTCAAAGATTCGGTCATTCTGTCGGCATTTGATAGTTTAGATGCTGCATTAGTTAATGCTAAACAAGTGATACAAGGAAAGAAGAACGATCCCTTTCCAAATAGCATCGCCACAAGCGGCACCAATTCACAAAGCTCGCTCGACTCAAAATCTGATCCCACCACTCTTGCAGATGAAAAAAGTAATCCTAAGACTCGACACACTGGTATTGATTACATCCTAGGAAAGCTGCACAATTTTGGAAACTCTGCCGCAACGGCACTAAACGATGAAGATGGGATCGACATGAACTTTTGGTCAAATATAATCCCAGACCTAATTAAAAATATCAAGGGCGACATTACCAACATCAAAAATGACATCGGCGCCAAATTTAAAAATGGACAGCAAATGAGCGTGTACGAGTGCCTCGAAAAATTAGGTGCAGATATTCTGGCTACATTCATCGATATTTTCAGGAGCATCTTGGATGGTATACGCCCTACAATCATCATTTTTATTCGCTCTATTCTCAAAACTATCTCCACTAGAGTTTATATCCCTTTCATTTCGGCTCTGTGGAAAGATATTGCAAGGACGAATCAGGATCCAAGTTTAGTTGATGTCCTCATGCTGGTCCTCGCAGTCCCTGTTACAATCTTGCTGAAGTTGACAGGCAAGAGAATGCCAGCCTGGACCAAGTCAACATTCACAGAGTTGTTTCCAAACGCAACAGGCTCGGACGATACCACTCTTTCTTTCAGCATTGAAGATGCCAATGGAGAAAATGAGCCATCGCAGGCCAATCCTCTGTGGGCAGCGTACTCTATTCTCCTACCTATCCTCTCGCCACTAGGACATATTCAAGCAGAATTGGTTTCTGGCATAAATGAAGTACTCATGAGGTTCAACACCTTAGTCTTACTTCTTGATTCTAAAACACGGCCAAAAATGCTCAATATTACTATCGGTACCCTTAAAACCATCATCCAGGCTCTCTCCGTTCCAGTAATTGAAGCGGGACAGTGGGACCAGACTTCGTTCCCGCTTACTCGGTTTTTCTCCTGGGGATCTGATAATACATTCGCTTTTATTGATATCATTTGCACTGAAGCGGCTACTAGAGACAAGAATTTGGCTCAGGAAGGAACGATTCTTGGTATTATGGGTGCAGTGGCAACTTTTTTTCTAGGTGAAATAATTGGTGTTTCCGAATGCTTTTTTACGTATCCAACGTGGTCAGCTGCAAAGACTGCAACGCGCCAGAAAGCTGGTATTTGGCTTGTAGTGGAAGTGATGCTCCCATTTGTAGGCTCGCTGATATCTGCTATGGCAGATGACTTTGATCTTGATGCAGATGATCCAGAAGTTGCTGCTGAAGCTTTGGAAGTGAGAGCGGTACTTGCGGGCATCTGCCTAGTAGTTGGTATGGCCGGTGATGTATCCCAAATCTTAAGAAGCCGCTATGTTGGTGACGGGGAGGATACCTTTACGGTTTCAACTTGAACTTTTTTTTGCCTGGTAACGAGAAACAGCCTCAGTTTTTTTCTAATTCTCTAATATATATCTTGAATTAAGCCCTGAGATACTTCCCGTCGAGTGAAATGTTGACTTTGTGTTGTCACTCCATGATAAGCAAGTCACCTAGTTTCCCTTATCTAATTCTTTTCTCAAAACCAGATTTCGCTCTCTTTAAGAAAAATCACTTTATCAAAGAATGCCGAACGAAAAGTGTTTCTTCCATCCAAAGTCCAATTGATACTTTTCGACAGAGGGCCGATATGATTGATATCTTAATAAACTGCCCGCAAATGTGTCAGAGAGCTCGATCAACTAAGAAGAAAATTCTTGAAATCGTGTGAAATCTTAGTTCAAGATGGACATTGCTTTCAGTAATCAGGATTTTGAAGAATTGATTCCCGAGGACATTTTCTTTTATATTGGATAAAGGCTTTTTGGGAGAATGGGTGAGATTTCAAAATCAAAAATGCAAATGGGATCTATGTTAAAACCAGCGATTTTTAAATGAGAAAGAGATCCATTTAAAAAATAGGCATGACGTGAAAACTAAAATTAGATGAATGGATAGATCAAGTGATGAACTTAAAGTCGCATAAAGTCGGTCAGATCTGGTGACAGGGCCCCCCAAAGCTCTTGGTTATTCCTTATGACCTCTAAGCCGGTCTGTGGCAAATTATTGTCCAAAATTCCACCCATAAATCCATCGGTTTATTCCAGAAAGACTTTCTGCCCTTGTTTTAGCCTCCTCCTCCTTCAAATCCTGCAGCATCTTTCTGCTTATAGGAGTGAGTAGCATTTCTGGAACGCGTGTACAATCGGCGCCTCGCGAGAGCATTAGCCGCAATATCTGTTTCCAGCTCTCCTCTGCTCGAAAATACTCTTCGGTATTTCCGAGTCTAATTCTAATGTTGTATAATAATGAAACCTTAGTTAAAGCTAGAACCCATGGGGTCTCTGCGTAACCGCTCGATACCGTGAAGTTCGGATCTGCACCCAATTCTAATAAACACTCAATCATCTTCGGATCTGGGATGTTGTCGGATAACGCATCCAGTAACAGAGGCCACCTTACTGAAGGGCCCTTGGAGGTGAGCCGTTGAATGAGACAGCCCCGATCCGCTTTCGCTCTAATATATGGGACTACGCTATAATTAACGGCAAGAGACAGAAAAGAGTCCCTAATGGTATGGCTGGCAACGATATTTAATAATGAAGTTTCGGTACCCCAGATCTCGGTGCTAATCTGAAAATTTCCTGGACCATCTAAGTCTGATTCAGGTTTACCCAGGACGAGGTTTGAAAGCCGATCAGAGTTGTAGACAAATTTCCTCCAGCATTCTGGTTGACTAACAACATTTTTCAACTCTTCAAGGAGCTCTATCATAGCTACTTCATTCAACTTAGCGACACGAGCGGCAAGTCTTAAACAATAAACGAGATAAAACGCCGGGGGGTATATGCAAGCTTGTCCGCGATCAATATAGTTATCGTACTGTCTATTATTATAGATTTTTATATTCATAAGATATGCTACGAAAAGTTTCATTGAAGGATCGAAATCAGGATCTGTTGACAATTGGAGGAAGTTTCGTGCTGTTTGAGACTTGATGAAATCCCGAACTGTTCGGTGCAGATACTGGACTGTGTGTTGGGAGAAGCTGAAGTTAGTTCTTCGAATTTTCTGCAAGCCTCTGTTTGTTTCCAAGAAACCGTTGCACCGGCTATTGAGCCGCCGCTTCATTGCTTCTATGCGTAAGGAGATTTCGTCTTCGGTCATCGATCCTATAGGCATCTTAATAGCTGACTCGGTCGACTCTTCATCCGCAAAAGAGAGTTGCAGTAGAGTGAGAGGTCGCTTCGCTGTTTCAACTAGGGTGAAATATTGTGCAGCATGACGCAGATAGAATGGATCCAAGCTATGTAAGATTTTCTCGTAAAGTTTCTCTAAATCTGGAGGAAGTTCGTCCAGCCTTCGTTGGAAGTCTTCGATCCTATCACCTAGGCGCATTCCTGCTAGCAAAGATGCAACGACGAGATCAACCCATAAGAAGACTCCTGAAGCTTTCACTACTATATTGTCTATCAACTGGTCAGCGAACAACGGGTATCTTCGCTGGAGATTTTCAAATTCTGGATCCGCATGAAACTTCGAGTTGACAAATTTTTTGATGTCGTTGAAGGTGAGATCTTCAAGCCTGAGATTTGCCTCTTGACTAAAAGCAGACTGGAATATGTTCCATGGGCGACTGGCAACACATATTTTGATATGATTATTATCTTTGATGAAATGCTTGACAATATCTATCAGCTCTTCGTGGCAATCCCCAAATTCGTCGAGCCCGTCAATGAAAAGACATATCTTGGAGTCATTGCCCAAAGTTTTCACTGCTAGGAAGAGCATATCTTCAAGATCCGCTGTGCTCCAGAGGTCTTTGATGTAATCGAATAAGCAGAGAGATTCCCAATGACTCCCACCTATCAAAGGCAAGATATCTGGGCGTTGTGCCACGATTTGGTGTAGAAAGCTGCGAAACAGGCCTGCCTTAGTCATCTGTATCTCCATTCCGGAATTCCAGAAGTAGAAAGAAGCAACAACTAGCCTTAAAGAACCAGCCCATTTCTCGAGGTATGGATGACATCGAATCTTTTGTTCGGATATTTTGTATTCCGTCGTCTCTTGAAAGTCGTTTTCCCGTGATATCTCAGCAGTTGGCGAACATAGATATTTTATAAGCGTCGATTTACCAGAACCCGGTTTCCCAGTAATCCAGTAGAGTTGGCCATCCGATTGGAGCCATTCTCGAAAGCTTGACCATCTAACCTTGTAGAACTGTTGGTCTTCGGATTGGTGATCCTCAAACACCCACTGGAGTGTTGACTCGTGGGCTGTAACAATGCGAGACTCTCGATCGACTATACCGTCATAATAGAGAATAGCCATGAATCCAGCTTGTACTCTTTCAAAGTCCTGTTTGGATAGGTGAATGGAATGTCTTGGACGCTGATCTTCACTTGCATCGGTGCGATAGAGAGTTTCAACAAGGTGATGCCGGAGGTTCACGATATCTTCAACACGATTGCGCGATTTGTCACCCCCAGAAATGAGATGAGAGAGGATTATGGCAGAGACTCCGCCAACATCTGATGTTTGGTCATAAATAACTCCTAACTTCTGGAGAATAGTCTCCTGCTGCTCGGTTGATTTGGAGACGTGATCACTGAATAAGTCAGGAGATTGTCGAGTTGAGGCAATTGATTTGCTAAGATCGAAGCTGAGCTCACCGCAATAAAAAGAGAAGACGCAAATTCAAATCATCTCGGAAAGAACGTAACTGATTTTCCAAGATCTTGATCTCATCTTTCTTGCAGATCAGCTGAAAGGCGGCCTTCAGCGCGTCTCTCTTGCGGAGAGTTCCTGATGCCTTGACCTTCTGCAGAATAGCTAACATTCGTGTGGCCGTGCTGCCACAATCTAATGCTAGCTGACGAATGTTTTTTTCTGGCTCACTCTCCCCGTCTGTCGACTGGAGATTGGGGAGGATAGCATTAAGGCTCTCGGTAAGGCTTAGCAGATGAGCGTGCTCATTGAGGCTGTCTGCCTTCTGCCGATATAAACTTGAAGCGAGGGCCACAAATTTGGTGCCAGAGTCAACAAACTGAAGAATAGTCCCTACGAGGCTGAACGCCGTCACAGGATCGATCATCGTGATATGCTCTAAGGACCTCAAATATATCACGGACAAGAGAATGGAGAGATGGGAAGAATGGCTGACTGCCGGAAAATCCTCTACATGAAAAAAAAATGAATCAAGTCGCAAAGTAGCACAAGTAAAATACAACGGCCCTGAGGCTGGGATGTCGGTCTGGGGAGCCCGTAGCTGTTGAGCCGACATGCGATAAATCATAGACGGGCAAATCAGAGAAAAGTGTGGACCTGTTCGGCATATTAAACGCGCAGACAAGGCTTGCGAGATTCCCCAGAGCGGTTTTGTGATGGAAAAAGAATCCGATGGAAAGCCTCTATATACATTCACCGAAAGAATATTTTGTATATTGCAAGTGTTCGTGTTTAGAGAGAGCATATCAAGCAGTTCAAACAATTTGTCAAGTACAAATAGGCAGCTTCCTTTGATCCAGGTGCCACAAAAACTTGAAATGCATTATAGCCAAGAAATTCAACATGGGAATACTCATGAAATAAATTGCTTTTGAATCGAGAAAGAGATGGAACCGTAGAAACAAAATCGAAACGGAGACTTTCGTGGTGGTTAGAAACTAGCCCGATCACGTGTGCGGCCCAACACGGCTGGACGCGGAATTGGAACTTTTCCTGGGAGATTTCGGATTTCCAAGCACTGATGACATCTCCTTGAACTTGCAACAGCCTCCGTTGAACAGTATTGGGGACCGACATACCCACGATGGCTACGACAGTGAGCAAATTCCGATGCTTGAATGCACCTCCCTTACGCCAAGCCTCTCGATCTCTCATCTATGGAGCTCCGTCGGCATCGCGTTCCTTTGCCACAGAGGTTCAATCCCCGGAACCAACTCCCAAAAGACGACCGACGTATTTCAAAGATAGCACGAACGCGATCCCTTCTTTCTCTGAATTTGTTGGCCTCCCGGAGAAGCCCCTAACTTCCACCGAAGCTCTGGAATTGAGAACAGCGATGGTTGGACCGGCGGGCAGGAAAAAGAAGATTACAAGGCTGCCCGAATGGCTGAAGACTCCGATCCCCGACAACTCGAATTACAAGAAAATCAAGAAGGACTTACGAGGCTTAAATTTACACACAGTGTGTGAAGAGGCAAGATGTCCGAACATCTCGGATTGTTGGGGCGGGAGTGACAAGAGTGCTGCTACGGCCACAATTATGTTGATGGGTGATACATGTACCCGAGGTTGTCGATTCTGCAGCGTCAAGACTTCGAAGGCCCCACCACCACTCGATCCCCACGAGCCGGAACATACTGCGGAAGCATTGGCAAGATGGGGTCTAGGGTATGTGGTTCTTACTTCTGTTGATCGTGACGATCTCGCAGATGGCGGAGCCAGACATTTCACGGAGACGATTATGAAAATCAAGCAGAAAAAGCCCGAGATGTTGGTGGAAGCGTTGACAGGAGATTATGCCGGGGATCTAGAGATGGTTACCATGGTGGCCAAGAGTGGACTGGATGTTTACGCTCACAATATGGAAACCGTGGAGGAGTTAACCCCTTTTGTCAGAGATAGAAGGGCCAAATTCAGGCAAAGCTTGGCTGTCCTAGACGCAGCGAAGAAGGCCGTTCCTACATTAATCACGAAAACCAGTATTATGTTGGGACTGGGGGAGACCGAAGATCAACTCATGGAGACATTGAGAGGTTAGTTTCCCCGGATACGCGAAGATATTTTATTAACTCTTGTTAGAGCTCCGCAAGGTTAACGTCGATGTTGTAACATTCGGACAATATATGCGCCCTACAAAACGACACATGAAGGTCGAAGAGTATATCTCCCCAGAGGCATTTGAAATGTGGCGGCAAAGAGCTCTAGATATGGGATTCTTGTACTGCGCTAGCGGGCCTTTGGTTCGAAGCTCCTACAAAGCTGGCGAGGCGTTCATCGAGAACGTTTTGAAGAAGAGAAAGGGTACCATAGTTCTGGCTGACGAGGCTACTGGTATGAAGAAGGCTGTTGTATAATTATTCCTCGCGCTTCAACATGCGCAATATTAGAAAACTCCGGGCATGATGCATCAATGGCGTTCATTGGGAATAAACCGGACTTCAGACCCTGCATGAACTCCGGTAGGAGATGGGACTGCCATACTGATGCGGCTTACTTATGTGCCACAAATGAACTTTTTTGTTCATGACAGTCTATAAAGATTTTAATAATAGAAATTATTTGGTGTGCTGCGATGTGCAATTTGGGCCAATTCGCTGCCTCGATAGATACATGGTGCGCATGCACCCAAATTTAATATGCGGCTACTCTTAGCGTCGTTCAGCCTTGCGCCTTGAGTCTCCTCTCAAATAGGTTATGGATGATTTTAAACAGTTAATAATCGTTCTAGTTTTACCCAAAGTCCACTAGTCTGGAAGTCGCACATATTTCTGCTCACTTTCCATAACCTTTATCGTAATTCGAAGCTGACCTAGCTGCTTCTAGCATTCAGGTACGCTGAGCGGCGAAGCTATAGGTAAAGCGCTTGCACCGCCTGGGACTATTCATTACCTCTCCCTCGGCCAACATGAGGCTCATCGAAGCGCGAACTTTCAAGCTCACTTTATTCCCTGATCCGGTGGTTGATGACCGCTATGCCATTTTGTCGCATACCTGGACCGATGATGAAGTGACCTTTGAAGACATGAAAGACCTTTTCACTGCTAGATCCAAGGCAGGCTTTTCCAAAATAGAGGCGACTTGCGAAATAGCAATTTCTTACGGCCTGGAGTATGTCTGGGTAGACACCTGCTGCATCGACAAGTCTTCTAGTGCCGAGCTTTCAGAGGCCATTAATTCGATGTTCACTTGGTATAAAAATGCCGATGTGTGCTTTGCTTTTCTCTTTGACCTCTCTTCAGATGAGCGGAGGAGCGACCTCCGGAACTGTAACTGGTTTACAAGGGGCTGGACCCTTCAAGAACTCATCGCACCTGCGGACCTCTTTTTTTTCGACGAGAAATGGAGATTGAGAGGCTCGAAGAATGATTTTGCCAAGGAAATCGAAGCCATCACTGGCGTCAGCTCGTGGGTGCTTAATGATTCCACTCTATTACCAACGATACCTCTTGCAAAGAGGATGTCTTGGGCGGCAGAGAGGCAGACCACTCGCATCGAAGACCTGGCATACTCTCTCATGGGAATCTTCGGCGTCAATATGCCCATGATCTACGGCGAGGGATCCAAAGCATTCATCCGACTACAAGAGGAAATTCTTAAGAAAACCACCGATTTATCCATCTTCGCCTGGCAAGAAAAAGCTGACACAGGGTATCACGGAATATTAGCTCGTTCACCAGCTGAATTCCTAGGGTCCGGCGACATCTCTTTGAACGACGATCAATTCTGCTTCAGGGACGAGATAAGCATGACTAACAAAGGAGTGAAGATCAATACAGCCCTGCTATATTCTGGCGAGGAAACTTATGTGATGGACTTGCACTGTTATCGACAGGAAGCCAACGGAACACGAACACGGATTGGTATCTATTTAAAGCGAAATCTGGACACCTACTTCCGCCATTTGTCGCATCAGACACCTCAATTTGGAACCATGCCTGGTAGCCTTCCTAGACCTATATATCTTACTTCAATTACAGATGAGCACATGATGAGATCCTTGGCCAATCGTGACAAACTTCGCCGAATATGCATAGAGTTCCCTAGTGAGGCTCAGCATTACAGAGTACACGATATCAGAGCTGTCCCGGAGACATTTTGGCATTCCAACAAGAGGTTTTTCTCCATAAATGGACTTTCTCAATTTCAATGTTTTGTACGCTTCTGTGTAACGTCACGGATTACCGCAGAGAATCCAAAGCACGAAGCAACCTATGAGCAGAGCTCAAATATTATCCTGTTTTGTGATCTCATCAACCTAGATGATCTTAGAATTAGCCTCTATGCAGAGGTAGGTCTGAAAGGTAGTATACAGCCCGAAGGGTTTATAAACTCGTTCAGGAACATCGAAGAATATGGCCCTCTCGGAGACCCCTTCAGCCTTGCAGTATTAAGCCCAGGAGACCAAGAGGACCGCAATATACTGGTTGAGCATCGGGACTATCGATATAACTATGTAGTAGCAACCAACTTAGTCACATCTTCTCCCTCTCTATATTGTATCTCAGTAAAGATCAACCAGAGATTCGAACCTTTGATGGAACCCCAACCAGCCTTCCGTAATGAGCGAGGTAATCCGCCTGAGAATAGACATCGCGACAGATATGCACGAGGCTTTTAAGCAGTGTGAATAAAGCTGCTTTTAGTTGGGATTGTGGGACTGGGGAGTTGTCAGAATGCTTACTGAGTATTTCACTTCTCTTTTTCTTTCGTTGAACGCAGTAATGGAGGAAAGATCAGAGATTAGGTTCAGGGTAACCAGTGTCCACGTTCACATACAGAAAATCCATGATATCTTTTTATTGAAGTATATAGCTACAGGCTTCGGACATTTCAATCGAAATTTTTAGGTCTACCTCTTTTTTATATTTCTGCCCACAGTCTACCCACTCTTCCAATCTACCTCCTTGCCCGAGCCCGAAGCCGTATATTTCATATTTTTGGAAAGCTCTCGGTTTGCGGATTTTCCTGTAGAATATTTGCTGTTAAGCAGTTTCTGAAAACTATTTGGAGGTTGTTTTTGATAATGATACAAGTGTGGACGAAGTGGAAGGTGGAGAGGTCTATGGGTAAAGTAGGCGGGTGAATGCTTGCACGAATATTGAAAGATCTTGATCTATGGGGTTCATTCTCCGCAGCCGGCTAAAAGCTTTGTTGGAGGCCTTTTACCTGGCTCTTAGTTTGTGTGTATAGTTAAGCACGAGAAAATCTCATCACGATGCTGCCTAGACAGGGTTTAAGCTTCAAAACGTTATATAACTTTTATAGCCCATTTATCGCAATTAATCTTTTCGCACATCTACCTGCTACTATGGGTTGCTATTAGCATATTTTTAACCGCTTGAGCTCGAAAGCTACTTCTATTTGATTTTCGTGACGTCCTCTGCCATCTTTTTCATCATGATCCTTTGTAAGCTATGTCAGAGCATCCCTTTTGGCTCTCTTCCTTCGGTCCCTAAGGGTCTGAACGGCTCTACCAGACTAGGAGACAAGAACGAGTTGCCTGTATTATTCTGGCGGAGCGAAAACAAGGAGGAAATATATCAGCTAAAGGACCCAGTTGGCTTCGCCTGGCACAAATGTTTTGATGCACTGACCGAAACGGCCAAAACTGGATGTCCCGTCTGCGCCATTGTGCAAGCTGGCGTGCAGATCTGGTTAGATCACTATCAAGAGGTTGAAAAGACCGATCCAGCCTGGCACCACTTCTACAAGAAATCCTATGCTTTTCCTAAAGAGGAGACCTTATGGCTAACGAAGCGATTTGGCGGAGGAGATGGTTTCATCGTCTTAGTTCGGAATCCAACAAAAAGAAGCATCTATTTCATCACAGGCGTCAACCTCACCGCCGAGGCAGACAGCCCTCTAGCTTCAAAGCTTCTTTTAAGGCCCATAGATCGAGACTCTGGGTCGCGACAAACTCTTGATATTGCGACCTCTTTTGTGAGCAACTGTATCAAGAATCACGAGCGATGCGCTAAAGGGCTCACACCACTGCCTTCGCGTGTGCTTGATGTCGAATCGACCGGCGACACGATTCGATTAATCGATTGTCCACCTGATTTAAGAGGGAAATACATCAGCCTATCTCATTGCTGGGGATCTTTGGAAACCCTGACAACTACTCAAGAGTCATACGAGGCACGCGTAGCAGGAATACCACTTTCTCGTCTCCCTAAGACTTTCCTCGACACTATTATTATCGCTAGACACCTTGGTGTTCGTTATGTTTGGATAGACAGTCTCTGTATTATGCAAGAAAACATAGACGACTGGGCTCGGGAATCGGGACGCATGAGAGATATCTACTCTAACGCTTACTTAGTCGTCGCCGCAAACCACGCTAGAGACGACAGTGAAGGATGCTTCCATCAACGGCCGATTCGTCCAGAATCAAAGGCCAATCTCCCCGAATTAGGTGAGACTCACGTACAGCTTCTGTACCCTGGAGATGAATGGACTCCAAGCGGGATAGGCTTCGAGGAAGAACCGCTCTCCGGGCGTGGCTGGGCGCTGCAGGAGCGCGTACTAGCTCGGCGTATTCTCCACTATAACACCAGGCAAATTTATTTGGAGTGCAACCACGGCATTGTGGGTGAAGACGGTTGTAGATTTGAACGCCGGTATTGTTGCAATCTAAGTGAACTAGAGGAGACCGAGGAGCCAAAATTCGGAAAAGGTTCTAGCAAGCAGCTCGGTCTCGAACATACCATGTGGAAAAGTTTACTCTGGTCGTATGGGCAACGCAAGCTGACAAAAGCAACCGATAAACTCCCAGCTATTAGTGGAATTGCCAAGTTATTAAAGTCACGTCTCGAGGCACAATATGTAGCCGGACTGTGGAGCGATGCGCTGATCGAAGGGCTAGCATGGCAAGGAATAGGACATAGGGCACCCACGTCAACCACCGAGTATACCGGACCAAGCTGGAGCTGGGCAAGCTATGACGGAGTTGCGGCCACCGGTCTACGGGGAGAGTGGAAGGATGTTTCCACAATCGAAGACTGGCATGTTGAACTGCAAAACGAAGAAAACCCCTTTGGATTAGTGAGGAATGGTTGGATACGTATCCATGGTCCTCTGGCCGAGCTCAAACCTAGTAAAAAGGAAATCACAGACCATGAGGTTATTCTCAAGGAAATTGGCAGGACTCCACTCCCTCGGTTACGGACGCGGTACTCCGACAATGAGGAAGGAAGCCAGGTGACGCCTGATCATAACTCAGTCAGGGAGTCAGGATGCTGGCGTGAATGGAATATGCAAGTCTTAGTACTTTGTGGGAAGAAGGATGATGATGAAAAAGCCGATGAGACGATTGAGAAGGGTGCGGAACACAGTTCGTTCTCGCATTGTTATGGTCTGGTAATCGCACCGGCGGGAGACGGCAAGATGAAAAGGACTGGATGGATGTTCTTGGAAGGTAAAGAAGCGAAAAGCATTTTGGAGGACAAAGAGTGTTGGAAGGACGTAACCTTAGTATGAAATTTCCAATTTGCTTCTGCCTGAAAGAACTAACTTCAACCCTCCCCTTCGGAACAAGTAACTTCCTTCGGATGAAGCCCATGAAATAATAAAAATATCATATACCACAGTTGGGATACTTTTTGATATTCCAATTGATCTTGGAAGCTCAATATACACTGCATAATATATGTGTGTCTCCTTCGTCAAGGTAGCTTCTTTGAAATACTTGCCTTACAGTTATACATTAAACCCCCTCTCGATTCCAAACCACGAGTATTCGTGTCTATCTGGCAACTCAACAGTGTGTTCCTTCGTTTCGAACTGGAATCATCAAGGTGGATGTTAGCTTGCTAATTCAAGATATTGCACCCCCGCAATAGTAGACGGCTTATGGGAGGCGGGTTAAGGTTTGATTAGGGGCCGTTCTATACTATTTCAGAGCTCGTAGGGTGCCGTTACTACCTCGTTAGGGGGAAATAAAGGTTTGGGTGTCGTCGCCGCCTGCGACCTGACCTTATAGTGAATGCCAATCGCCCCCACGAGCACTGGGAAAGATTGTCACAAAGAAATCTCGAATATTTTAAGTTATAACTTTGACTAGAAAGAACACTAATAGAAAAACATATTAAAACGAGCTTCCTACTCTCCTTATCAGCTACCATCATACCCCTTCCGATCACTAAGTTATTCTTTACTTGAGGAAGCTCTGAAATGCAGCATTTCGTTCGGTATCGATCAAGATACAAGATACAGGTAGAGGACCTCTACCGATAGATCCAAATATCCAAACTTATGTACATATAGAAACCTCATATTCCGGGGAATTATCTTGATTGAGAAATTCATATCCAATCATTACTCTAATATCATCTTACCACCCTCCGAGTGCAGTCGTTACCAGTCGGAGCTTGCTTGTTTTGAAAAGGTCACTCTATTATTGAAGATTACTGTGAGCCGTGGCCCGACTATTATGTGGTGCGCATAAGTCGCTGCAAGGATATGAATATGCAAGCTAGTCGGAAAATGCAGGGGATTGCAAGCAAAACGGAATCCGTTAAAAGGGATGATAGTTTGAGTTATACAACAGGCGATTGAGCTGAGCGCATACCTTGGCGACATTGGAGGTTCATCCTCGCTTAAACTACTATCAAGCAGCATCACGCAATGGCGGTAACGCCAAAATAACTGAATGGAAATCTCAGACTTGAAAGTTAGACATACTTCAATTAAATATTACTTTAACAAACGTTCTTTGTAGTATTTTCCGAATGATAAGCTTCGTATTTCAACGTCAAAATTATTTTTGGCTCCAATCTTACTGTATTTCCCCTACTAAAGGAGTGGTTCGTGAGATGCAGGGGGCTCGGACTGGCGGAACAATTCCCTGCACAACGTGGGAATGATGCCGCTCCCGAGATGATGTTACAGCGCTATACGTTGTGCAAGGGCTCCTCTCCCAGCCCCCTTTGTGACGAACAGATCTCCCTGATAGAAATAGGTAGGTAGTAGTGAGGAAGATAGCCTGCAGGTATAGATACAGATACAAGTGCAGTCCACTATCCTTTTTTTTTTTAAAGGAGCAGATGCACTGGTACAAAACGAATGTCAATCATTTTTTTTCTCTCACATTGTGCTACGTAAACATGGTATTTGTTTATCATTTTGAAGAAGAGTTTTTTTCTCCATTTTCAACCCACGCCATCGCAGCCATATACAGCATCCCGTATCTCTAGGGGCGTTAGTTTAAGGCTGGAGACTGACAACGGGAACCCCATCCGTAGCTAAGACACATCACTCCATCGGGAGCCATCCCCGGTGCAACCCAGCTCTCCCATGAGAACTCCCTTGCCGTTCGAGAAACATTCTCCCATCCCCACGCTTAACACAAGGCTGTGGGATTAGGTTCCTTGTCGCAACCCAGAGCCAGATATCTCAACAGTGTTTCACCTCCCGCATATGTCCACGCGTATGCACTTTTCTTAGTAGCAGCAGCGTCTGGATTCATACTCCTCCTGTTGGTAATTTGTATGCACGGCTGCTCCTATATGTTGGAGACAGGGTAGCACTGAGCTTAGAGCGAACATGTCGCTCCTGAAAATTCAAAACAATCTTTCGGCTGACTCTGGCACCGTAGCATGCAAGTCTTTCGAAGTACTATGGTCTCCTAAGGATAAGGATAAGGTGCGGCTCCTCCATCAACTGAAAGGTGGATAAAGACACTCTTAACACATTGCTTTCGTCTCTTTTGAATACATACGCGTAAGACTATCAAGCTACATTTTCTCATCATGCTACTCAATCGCTTCGTGTTCGCCATCAGCTGGGCTGTGGGCATTGGTTTTGTTACCGCCAAACTTTCTACACTGAACGGTAACCTCCAAATTCGTAATAGTCCCGATTCATCGTCTACGGACGCCTTACGGGCTGTTCAACAAGCCCTTTCCTCGGCTGAAATTCTCAAGCGGGATACGGTGCTCAGAAATAGCACTTCTATAGAAAAGAGTTGGGACGGTGCCGTGTTGTATGCTTAGTACGCAGCTTTTCGTCTTTCTCAACTTCACTTGATCCAATAGCTGGTAGTATCTAACCCGAATCGGTCGTGCAGCGAGGTCGAAAATGAAAATAGCAGTACCTCTTTTGCGGGTGTGGAGATTGCCTGTACAACCTGCTATGTCAAAGGCACAGCTTCTGCTCAGCTTACGATAAATACAAATTTCAATGCTAGCCAGGCGTTGCAGAATTTCACTTCCGAGGTCAAAAATGAGCTTGAAAACGTTACGACAAGCATTGTTGACTACGTTGAGAGTTATGTCGTAAATATAACTTCTGACCCCCTCAACATCGATGACTTCCACTTTCCCACCATCCCTTTCAATCTAGATATTGAAGTTCCTAGTATTCCAGAATGCCAACTACTTTTTCAATTTGACGAATTGGAACTATATATGCAGATTGACACCGTCATGTCTAGCGGTGCCACGTATGACCTCAACTTATACAGATCTGTGACGCCGATAGGCATTGCCATCGGGAAGGATTTAGAAATTGGTGTTATATTCACTGTTGATTTGATTCTTAGCGTGGAAACTGAGATCGATATTAGCAGCGGATTTCATATTCAACTCGAAGACGGTATCGCCATCGATATACCATTGTTCAACCAAAACGTTTCAAGCATCACATTGTAAGCCGATTATTTTCCAGCTATGAGCTATACTAATTATACCACCCTTCTAGTAACGGTGGTAATTTTGAGTTCCTTCCAGTAACAATTCAAAGCGCTGGCGTTGTACTCACAGCTATCCTTAGAGTTGGCGCCCAAGCCGGTTTCGAAATCGCGTCGCCTTCTTTCAATATCGCTGGCGCATCGCTCGGCACATTCAGCTCTGGTGTCGAAGTTGGTGTCTGGGCTGATATCGCTGAATTTGTAACTAATGTGACAGCCACGCCGTCAGGGGACGCCGATGGATGTGAATTGGCTGTCGTAGAAATATATTCCCTGGCTCTCGGTGCTAGAGCTGGTGCCTCAGTAGCCATTGATGAATACACTTGGGGGCCTACACCTAATACGCAGATTCCGATTTGGTATACAACAATTGCCGATGCGTGCGCCATAAGAGCCGCAACGACGAGTTCGAGTGCGAGTGTGACGGCAACGGCTCTCCAGACATCTGACGTAACAACTACAACAATTAGCACCAAAGTTACTTATACAGGCATGCAGTGCCTGTCAACAGGCCTAATCAACTGTCCTGTATCACTATTGACAACACTGACGTATACAACTACAATAACCCTAGTCACCTCTGTGCCATCGGGTTCAACCGCAACCTTCCCTGCAACGACGCGGGATGCAGTTGATGCTATTGCGTTTGGGATGAATGTTAAATCCTTGACCTCCACTAGTGGTACTCCTATTTCTTATATTCCTCCCACGTCCACGACGCTATCCACTGAGCCATCCTCCTCTGGAATCAATGGATTGGTTAATGGGAAAACGAGAGGAGTGAGTAACAAGGTCATCATTGGCGTGAGCGTCGGAATTGGAGTGCCAGTGCTGATTGCTCTTATTGCTGGGTCTATGTAAGTGTTCTATCTCAACTATCCCTTGCTCGCATTACACATAAGTACTAACTGCATTCTTAAATAGTTATTGCTTTAGGCGAAGGAAACAAATTGCTATACAACAAGGAGAAGTGACCCGCGTAGGCCGCAAAGTCTCTAAACCTCCGAGCACTATACTCCCGGATACCGCTTCCGGTAATAAGTTGCCTCATGCTGCCGTAGCCCAGAATTCGGAGCACCCCCAGAATCCGGAGCACCCCCAGAATTGGAAGCACCCCCAGAATTCGGAGCACCCACAGAATCCGGAGCACCCCCAGAATTGGAAGCACCCCCAGAATTCGGAGCACTCTTAAGTTTCAAGATATGCATTCTCAATTATAACTGAACAAAGCGAGACTCTTATTGAGAAATATGACAGATCTCCCGGTAATGCTCCACAGCAAAGCTCACAATTCCTTGATTTATACAGTAAGAGCTGGAAAGATTAAAAGGGCTCTGTTTTAGCATCCTAACTCTCAAAATTTACATCTAATTTGATAACTCTGTTGACTGCCTGAAGGACTCGCTGAACGGATAATAGATAATAGCTCCTTGATACCACTAAATTGAAAGGGAAGGGGGGCTTACCTTTTTTGAGAGGGGTGAAGCATCAAAACAGCTGGGATTAGAGTTATGGTTTGCAAATAATAATAATAATAATAATGGTTACAGCTCATGATATTGTCGGTATATACCATCTTGTGATATATTAATTTTATTTTATGTTTTAAACGGATCTTGAAAGATGAGCTGGTTGCCACCACAACTGGCTAAACGGGCCGCACAAACTTTTGTGAGAGGAGCTGAATCATGATTCCTGCACTCTTCCCACAAGACTCCGTACATCGAATTTTCTAGAGACTGCTTCCAAACGCACGACTTTATTTGGAACATCGATTTACTCGAGAACACGACTGGTCCATTTTCAAGACTTAATAAATCTATTAATCACCAACAATGTGAAGACATACATTGGCTTCTTGAACGAGACTATCTACTTCAAACAATGGTATATTCTCGCAATTGCCCTCGCTGAAAGTTTCCCCTTTCGTGATCCCGTGTATATCATAGTGTCAAACTAAACTCCGTGGCTCTTCTCTATAAAGCAAGCTCCCCACCCATCATCAAACAGATATCGCTCCTGATCTCCAATCTTTTTAGGTCAGTCCCACCCAAGGCGCCGTCCATTCTATACTATCCCAGGTTCCCCAATCATTCCCTCCGTTTCCACTACCCATAAAATCAAAATCCAAAAAATTGGTCGCCGAAAATTCGTCTCCATCTCCATCCCCATCTCCAACCAATGCACCAGCAGGTACATTTTGGTTCCCTAGCCCGCCATCTTGTATAATCGGCGTCACACTTGGGCCGTCCAGAGTCTGGTCAAGCAATCTGAGAATAATCCCTCGAATTCGATTGCACATTTCATAATTCGGTAAGTCAGGCCTGATCCATCCAAGGACTGCTGCAAAGAGCGACAGCGTCTGTACCATTTCAGAGAAGGGGAGCCGTGGCTTGGAAGGAGGGAAGTGGGCTTCTGCGAGGATTTTGCTGTGCTTAAGGAGTTCGACGCAGAGCACACCACTAGCTGGGACACCGAATGCGAGGATCTGCAGAACTTCTGTAAGTGACTGAAGAAAGGAGGAGAAATAGAGACGGACGATCCAATCATACTGGTAATGCTGCCCCATGAAGCGATCACGGTGGGTCCAAGCCATCAAGATAATGGTCAAGGTCTCATTCGAAACTTCCAGCAGCTCTTGACCGTCTGTCTGTCCGTGTTTAATAGCCATACGTTCAAGGAGGAAGTGGTTCTGCAGGTGGCGGAGACGACTACTAATCTTTACCCACAGGACATCATCAGTCAAGGTGGAGGGGTCTTCATAGTTATTTCGATTGTAGGCCAAGATTTGTGGAAGTCCCGCGTACAACTCTTCTGATCGCTTTCTGAGTGCGCTTTCAAAATCAGCTTCAGGCAGAGATCTCTTCATTTCAAAGCGGTCACATACTTTATCTCTGCCAATCCAGCAGTGTCTTTATGGTAACCGAGAAAAATCTCAAGGATCTCGTCCCGAATAAGGGATGTTTGAAAGGCACAACGAATATATGTAGCCGAGTAAAGCTGGCCGTCAACATTCCACCCATTATTATCTAATCGAGCTACGATTTGGACCAGTTCAGTTTGTGGCAGTAATAGTTGCTCATCACTCAAATCGAGGGGCATCTTGCAAGACGTATATCGATGAGTAAGGAAGGGTGGTCGGCCGGTAAAACTTGCCAGGGCCTTGTCGAAAGTGAATATCGAAGCATGTATTCGTCGATGTAGTTCATTCTTAATAGAGACGGGCTTTGAATTTTCAAGATCTGGATCACGGTGAAGGCCAAGAGCAGTACAGACTGCAACCATGTCCGCATGATGGCGCCAGAAGAGAACACTGGTATCTCCTCCATCGCCAAGAAGGCTTTGTAACATAGAATTTTCGAGCAAAAGGAATGGCATGATGGGGTTGACCATGTCCGATGAGCTGCACAGTGACACACATAATGCAGCGCCCTCTCGCATTTGCTCAATGAAATGGGACCTGTCCCTCTTGTTACCCTCTTGCATGAAGATCCCGGCATTGTCTGGCAATGCCAATAGCCCACGAGTACAGTTCGCGAAGATAATACCTTTTTAATTGTGTCAGCCACTTAACATACTTCATATCTGTCAGGGTATTTCAGGGTAAGATACGTACCCAGAGACTCCCATCGCATTTGATGACCTGAAAACGAGTCCAACCATTGTTGGCCATCATCGGGTTCCTTTAAATGAGTTCTCGAGTTCCTGACTAAAACACGAGCCACTTGTTCAAGGCCTTGAACACCCTTTGTTTTGAGTTCGGTCCAATATGTCGACCATAGTGCATTTACGCAGTATTCACTTGCCTTTGGGATCCATGCATGGCGTTTATGATCTATCTATAATATTAATATCAGCAAACCATGGTATTTTGTTAAGCCGTAAATAGCAGCTCTTTTAAATAGCATACCAATGCAAGGCAAGTTTCACGATCTGGAAGTCGACCAAGCAGTTTGATACCAAGTTGTATATCTCGTGCATCCAAAGATAAATCCTCCCGGGCGTGAGATTGCAGCTGGTCAAGGACCCGATCACCCTGTAACCCTGTCCTACTTGGAATTGCTGTCTCAATATTCTGTTGGTTCTCGAGAAACACGGCAGAGAAACTCGTGGGACCGAGGAAGCTTCTAGAGTTCAGGGAAGCGGAGTTGGGTGCTTGGCCATGTGGTCCCCCGGTGGACTGCGACCCTCGAATATTTGCGCTGTGGGTCCGCTCCAGGCCCGGCAGTGCGACATTGAGAAGGGGAAGAGATGAGCTTGGCTGGACGTCAAGCGCAGCGGACGCCGTTTGCTTCAGTCTTTTTCCTGTCCTTGGCGCGGCAAGGTAAATACAAGAGGAAGTTTTCTTGAGCCGAACACAACGCCCGCATGCCGGGAGGGTGTGGTCACACGCGATCCTACTCCTCCGACACGGCTCACAAGCCTTCGGTTTGCCATTAATAGTTCGTGGAAGAATTGACTGGGTTTGAGACATGATCAGGAAGCTGGTCAGAGAGAAGACTGTCTCATGCTCTAGACCTACTATAGTTACATCTATATGCTAGGCTGTATTTATATTGAGAGAGTGGGAGTCGAAAAAAGCGGCTACGTAATGTATGCAGTAATTGAAGGGTAGCTTTATCGAGGGAATTAGTCAGCTAACGTGGCGGTAGCCGACGAGAAGCGCATTTAGAACTCAGAAGCTTTCCTCCCTCCAAAAAGGAACAATAGACAGCGATAACTTTAACCCCTGCTAATTATTTTTATGCCGAAGACTCGGATAAAGTTAATAAAATTTGGTTGCTTATTGATTCCTCGATAAAATGGAATTTGGTTGATTTGCCGAAGTTTGCCAGGCAGATACTAAACCTCGTTTGCGAATCTAAATAGTCCGGCGACTAAGAATTCGAATTTCGCCATATATGGCCAATTCGCTCATACAGTGGAAAATTTGCGACATGGCCATGTTGTGTAGCGTATTACCACATCATCGAATCATATATGCTAGAATATACTGTCTTGTTCCTCAATATGGTCAGTCGATTTCCTGCAATTACAACTCTAATGAGAACTCATGCTATAAAATTAGTACAAAAATACTTACATATCTACCCGGTTACAGTAAAAAACGCAGGGAAAGCTCGGAGGGGAAACATTGCTTGCTCACACAATTCAAAAAATGAAAAATTTACTGAAAACTGGCTATATTAAATGTGCTGATTTACCAGGTCGAGTTACCCGTTGCGGTACTAGTTCCACCTCATTTGCCTTCTTTTGAAGCTCTTTAGCTGGGATGGATGAGAGGGCGGGGAATAGACGGGTCCACACTGTTGAGATATGGTGGTTTCCAAATTACCGTCCTAAAGTTTTCCCTTTCTACCATCTTCAGATAATTTCAAGATAGGTTTCAAATTGTTCTTCTGAACCCTATCCCAAAGACTTCCATCTCCCTCCTTCCGGCCCTTTTCATCCTCAATCCTGAACCACTCTTCCGCACTCCTGATTCTTCCCGGATGGATCTCATCCAAAAATGCATAATCCCTCTTTAATACCCCATACTTCCACATATTCCAGAACCCAGTGAAATTATCAACAATATTCATCGTACTCGGATCATCCTTCAAGGCATTATATCCCGCGGGCGCACTAGCAAATGAACTCATCGGGCCCTTGTTGAAATAGGTGTCTAAATCCGTATCAATATATTGAGCCGGGTGGCCCGTAACACGAGTGAATGCAACAGCAAGCTCGTCATATGTGATATCGGCAATCCCAACTTCAAGATTCATACCATTGGATCTTTCGGGATGATCGAAAAGCCAACGAACATAATATCCACAATCTTCCAGGGCAACATGCACAACCGCACCACGACCTAACGGAACTCTCCAAGTAACAACCCCATCCTCAACCGTAGGCGTCATAATGGTCTGTGATGAAATCGCCATCTCTATATAGGGGCCTGTTGTAAAAAGTGCAGCACCCATCCTCTCTCTGTTCCTTTTGTTCTCTGAGAGAATCCAATCTCCCATTCTCCCCTTCCCATCATAATGACCCGTTCGAAACTTAGAATCATACCCTGCTTTCTTCAGTGTGTAATCCAGATTTCCGTACACGAAGAATTTAATCCGTTCTTCGAGCGCGATTTCATAGCTGCGGATTGCCCAGTAGGTTTCAGTTTTCTCACCGCAGTTGAATCCATCGATATTTATGAATGCTCCGTCGCAACCGCGGAAGCCCGTCCGGAGGGAGCTCTCGCTGGCAAATGTCCCTGAGACTAACTCAACATTTCCTAGCCCGAGGAGAGATTTAGCTCTTGGTGAGTTGATGTCCCGGGTTAACACGCGGACAGAGTAGGCTTTGTCTGCGACGAGAGAGCGGATGATCGGTATTCCTTGGGCGCCTGTACCGCCAACGATGAAGATCTTGGTGGTTTTTTGGGCCATTATAAGAAGTGATTTGATTTAAATGAACTGAAATGAGGAATGAAACAAGAATGAAAGGAACTGGAGGGGTGCTGGCCGCTTTATATCAACGTTTAATGCTCATTAGGTAGAATCTATGAATCAGCCTAGCCTTTCACACCTTGCAAGTCTTGAGATTAATGTTTACTAATCTTGAGATTTTACGTTTATCGGTCTGGAGAATAAATGTTTACTGATCTTGAATATGGATCTGGGGTGGACCAATCATGAGTGCGCCCAACTCCAAAATATGAACAAGGATCTTTCCATTTCCATAGACGCCTCTCAGTAAGGGTAAAAAGTTGCTCATTTTGGCACCCTCACTACCAGTAGAAATTCAGCATTTATTTATTGACAAGGAATCAGATTGTCTCTTAAATTCTATAATTATTGCATGCCTTATTTTATGCTTTTGTATAGCCAGTGTTGGTCTTAGAAATAATTCAAAAGTTGCAGTTTTTGGTCGGTCGGCGCACTCTCCAAAATCGGCGAGTTTTTCCCCCGACTGAGAGGCAGCACCTTTGCAGCCACCGGCAAGACCGCCGGCACTCAGAAATGAAACGAAATGGTATTTTCCTCATTCTCGTCTCTCCGCTCCGCTATTTTCGGTGTTTCTTTACTTCCTTGCGGCCGGAGATATCGGCGATGAAGTTCGTACGTATCTTAGTGAACTTAAAGTCAGGCTTTAATATGGGTGAATCATTTAATTCCACATTGATTATAATACTGGTATGCAAATTTTCTTAGGACTGAGCACATGTACAAAATGCCAAATAAGGATATTAAGAAAAGCTAGAACCGGCTTCCCTAGACACTGTTTCGTGGAAAGTTGGCCCATTTTCTGAGTATTTGGCATCGACAATGCTTGTAAGCCATCCCAGTCTTTAGCAAACAGCAGTAGTTTCAATCAGTATTGATCAAGTTTTGTCAATATTTACTATACTTCTTGATCTGAAATTACTTCAAAGCTATGTGATTTTATAGTTCGGTCTCCGCTAGGCTAAATTTCTAGCCAATATCTGTCAATTGAGTTCAACGATAACTTTTCCAACATGCTTGCCCGACCACAGGTACTCAAAAGCATTAACGACCTGATCAAAAGGAAATTTCCTATCGATAATATCTTCAAACGTCATATGATTAGCACCCACGACTTTATTCAACTGCTCAAACTCAAGTCGAGAGCCCACATTAATGCCCCTTTATCAGATTGTCAGCCCTTTTTCTCTTCATATTTGAAAGCTCTACTTTACCTCAGAGTAATTGTTTGGTCAATTAACTTCGAAAGAAGCCCATCTAAATCCTGTGGGTTTTGCCGTCCGAGGTAGCCTACTTGACTGATAATACCACGTTTTGCAGTTGCACTGATACTCTTGAGAAGCGACGAGGTGCCTCCATTTTCAACGACGATATCTACACCACGACTGTCATTAAGCCTCAGTACCTCAAAGTCCCAGTCGATATTCTTTGCATAGTTGATAGTAGATATTTGACCAACGCCAGGCAGATTTCTAACCTTTTCCAGTTTCGAGTCTGACGACGAGGTGAGAATCACTTTGCAACCAGCCGCCCTGGCAAGCTTCAAAGCCATGAGGCTCACACCACCCGTTCCTGAAATTTTTGAAAATTAGATCATAGAGCATGACGGTTTGAGCAGAGCGATAATACCCTGAACCAGCACCGTCTTTCCTGCAACCAGGCTGCCGTCATAAGCCAGTGCGTTCCACGCCGTCAAGCCCGCACATGGTAAGCAGGCGGCTTCGGCCCATGTCAAATGATCGGGAAACTTCACAACCTTTTCTTCCGCAAATACGATGTGGGTAGCCAAGACGCCGTCGACTTCTCCACCCAGCCACTCCCGCGACTGTTCCAGCCCCGTGACTGAGTCTTGGTCGAAGATGGGACACACGCGATCACCGATCTTGAACCGGGTCACACTACGACCGATTGCCACAACTTTACCAGATGCGTCCGAGCATGGAATTCCCGAAGCCAAGACAGGCCACGGGTTGGTCCCGTTTACGATGTTGGCGTCGCGGTAGTTCAGCGCCACGGCATAGATGCGAATGAGAACCTCCGTCGACTCTCTCAATTCGAGTTCCTCCTCGCAAAGCTTGAGGGTCTGAGGCGAGGTTTCGCCATATCGGCGATAGCATTGGCGAGTGGTTTTTGCTGCGGCCATTTTTGGTGGGGGGTTTTTTTTTTCACAATGCAAGCACATAAGAAAGACAGAAAGAAAGAAAGAAGTCAGACAACAAGATTTGTCAGTTTGAAGCAATTGTGCTAAGTCTTTGACAAAAAAAAAATGTGCTTTGTAATAATCACACCTTTGATGATCCCTATCCCGATACGGATAAAGCTTCCCGTAAGTCATTGCATATGTTCCGCACCGTACACAAATATACGCCATTCGCGAATAAGAATTCCATTCGCGACCGTAATGATGCCTGAATTGATGCCTGGAATCTGTTGCCATTTCAAGCGTACCCCAATATCTCCTTTCTCCGATGCCTCGGACTTGTCGAGTAAGTCTCTTAACTTTCTTATCCAGACATCCCTCATAAGTAGTCTGTCCGGAAATGACCTCAAGTACGGTAGAGTCGATGGCGAATATGTCTGCCGCCTAATATGCCATCAATGTAGAATACGGAGATCCCATGACATTCACGGACGTATATCTCTCTTCTTAATATCGCGTCGATGAGACTTGGAGCTTAAGCGCTTCGAAGCTGCTTCTGCTCTCTGGAGACTCCACAGTTCGAGAACCTCGGTGAGATCTGAAGGATCTTCATCTTCTGAAGACCTATCGACGTAGTTTGCAGCAACGAACTTTCGCAGTTCCACACGATTGGCGGGAAAACCCACGATATTTTCCATCTGATTCGAGACCGGAATTGGCAATGCAGTCAATGGCTTGGTAGGATCCCAATCGCTGACTCTACAGAATAGCCTCGCGAAGTCAAATAGCTGATCTGCTGGGATATCCGACAATTGCGCCAATGCGCTGGATTCCACTGGCTTGTATTCAACTGGGTCACCTTGGTCATTCAGCGGGTAGTAGTTGTAAAGCATCCAAAGTGAGTGATTGACGGCCCAGAGAACGACGACATAGCCAGTGTCAACGACGAAGATCATAATAATGATGAGGAGGAGCGAGTCAGCCACAACGCTCGTTATACCGCGTTCAAAGCCAACTTCGAAAATCTGGAAAAAAAAGCTCGGACAATGAGACCGCCAGCAGTGGAAAGAAGCCTGGGAAAAAAAAGTCGAGGAGCATTATAAAGGAAGCGAGACAGAAAGCAGTTGAGGCCGTGCCATACGAACACAAGTACAACCACATGGGTGAACTTGGACGAACAGTACAAATACCGCCAGAGGAGACAAATGAAAAGGCTATGGAACCGCGCTCCCGATGCTTCAAGTGCGATGGGTTGTATAAATGGTACCTTACTGGCCACCAAACGGGCTCAAAGATGCTCCTTGGACTCTATTTCTGGATCAACAAGCCTTGGAAGAGGAGAAACGGAACAAGATCAGTAATGGTTGACATGTTGACTTATGTTTTTATATACCAAGCAGGATGTTAGTAGTCATAGTAGAGCAAGGGGTAATAGCTATAGCAGCTTTTAATGCTCTTAATAGGACGATCGACAGCATAGCCAAACTTAGTATTTTTTTAATTGTAAGTCAAGCCTTTATAGAGAAATAGCTAATGAATAATAGCAAACAAATTGTAGCATTATATATTTATGTGGGAGAGATTTAAGACCTGCAAGCTATAAAGTTATTTCGGCACGTAAGGTTTTTCGGCACGCAGGGGGTGGACGTTAGGTAAGCTGAGGGGCACATGCTGACTTATCATGTGTGACGCAGCACCGCTGCTGAAGAAAGGAAAAAGCAAAGGCGGAAGATAGGCGGTCAGCTAATTAGCCGGCAGAATAATCATTTTTTTATTCCTTGGGTCGCTTTTACGTCCAATTTGCCTTTTCCTGGTCCGACATACCTTTTTAAGAAGAGAGATTTTGGCCTCCAATTGCCATGTACTCCTAGAAGCATTATATATACACTTATTCTATTTATTTCAACTCAAAGCGGTGCTCCGGACGTCAGAACGTCAAGTCAACCAGTCTAGGCTTTGTGTCTGCCTTGCCAAGTTCTGCCAGCTCTTACCGTCCTAATCTCAGCCTATTAAACTCTCTCATTCTCACTTCTTTTGCTTTTAATTCTGTTGCTGCCTTGTATTCTAGGCTAGGATTCCACGTCCCACCCGACTCCGCCCCCTCAAACATCGTAAGAATTGGCATCCGGTTGGATACGTCAGAGGAGGACAATTCACCCAGCAGAATCCTCCCTTCAGGCCTTTCTTTTCTTCTTCCGCGGAAGCGGGCACATTGACAAACAATTGAGTCGCGTTGAGAAAACATTGAGTAATGAAAATGGGATGGTGGACCGTGGTGATTCCAGGTAGTGTGTGCCCAAATGAAACAGCTAAACAGGGCGAACCAGCAGAAAGGGGGGAGGGAGCTTACGTTGACGAGGCATCAACTCTAAATTTTTGCCAGTGCACAGCGATAGCGAGCGCGACGGAGACGAGTCGCTCTCGCTGAGCGGATAGGGAAGGGGAGGGGACAGGCAAAATGGGCCGCACGCAACAACGAAGCAGACAAGACAAAAACCTTTCGCCCCCCCAACAAAGAGATTCCCTTCTTCCTCTTTTTCTTCCTTACCGCATCCTTATTATCATCTTTCCCGCCGGTTCTTTGCGGTAAGAACCCATACTCGATATCTTTTACGATCGAGACTCTGCCCTTTGTCAATCCCTCCATTGTCTGGTCGCATTGGGTGCAGCGTCCCAGCTGCTGCCGAGTACGAAGGTACGGGTTGGCTCTTCTCCGCTGACATCCTGCTCTCGCCGGCCATCACGTGCTAATTTGGAGAACATAGCCACACCTACACCTCTCTCTCTCTAGCCACACCTCGCTTCTCCTCCCATTCCTCATTCAGCCATATCTCCTGTGCCACTTTTCAAGCCACCCTCCAGCCATATATACAGCCACATCCACAGCCACACCCTACACCCGACACCCGCACCCACCGCACACCGAGAACCAATCACTTCGTCCATAGGCAGTCTGTCCGTCGTATGACGTCAGGCTAGCACACCCCTTGCCAAGCATGCAATCCAGGGAGGAAGTCAACGGTGGCGGGCAGCCGCGCTCTTCTCACGAAGGGTTAGTTGCCCAGAGCCCTTTTGACTTTAGCCTGGACGAATCTACTCGTTATGCTATCAATTCTACCGCTTGGTCCCTCCCTGACTACTGGGTCACCGACATCCCGTCACTTTTCGACGAAGATCTCCCATTCATCGCTGCCGGCCACAATTCTATGCAGCAAGGACTTGGAGCTTCCGATTACCCCCATGTCGAGACCCCAGCTTATAATTCAGGTAGCGACTATTCCAACGCTACCTGGCCGGGCGAGTTTATGGCTTCAGCAGCCTCAGGCTCGACCTTTGACTTCCTGCCAACGTTTGAGTCAACCCCCGAGACAAGCCCCGAGCCCACGCTGCGGCGCACGCCGGCCACTACGCCAGAGCTCACGGATGGCGCGCCTACCCCTCCAGACCAAGATCCTAGGGGTGAGGTGACGACCCCTGAGGCTATTGCCATCAGGATCAACCCCAATCCCAAGTACCTACCCCGCCACCCCACCAATAACAAATAGGCATATTCTAACCTTCACTTAGATCTCAAGACCCCCCCGCGCCCAAGATTCATAAATGCCTTCAGTGCAATTTTGACGCGAATAGCCGAAAGGATGTCCAGCGCCACAAGGTTCAAGTACACAACAAACCCAAGCGTGGGGAACGACGCGAGGGCTGGTACGTTTGCTGCTGCAGCTACTTGACATCACGCAAGGACCTTCTCAAGCGCCACCTCGGGACATGCGAAAGAACTCCGGATCCCCTGAACCTTGACGTTGACAACTACGGTTGCCGCTGCCTGACGGCCTTCGCCAACAGTGAGGCCTTCACGGCTCACGTGTCATGCTGCGGAGCCAAAGTCCGTGGCCGTCCAAGACTCCCCTCACGTGCTGCTCCCCTCACTGCCGCTCAGTTAGACAGTTAAGCCACCTGACTGAGTTACCCTCGCGCATTTTTTTCATTGATGACTGATCATATTTGTCAAATTTACTGTTGGAAATTCCTTACGCCTACCTTCTCTCATGGTTACTCATCGTTTTTTGGAAAAGGGGTTTTTCCCAACATGTTTATAGCGGCCTCGTCGCTATAAGGCGGATGCGGGGAAGGGAAAGTGTGAAAAAAAAAAAAAAAACATGTACTTTACAATTCCCAACAGTTTGATTAGTCGTTTCAATGGATAAAATCCCCCTTTTTGCGCGAGAACAAAAATTAAAAATGTGCCCTTTCCAAAATCTATCTCAATCGTGAAAAATGTGCCCTGAAAGCGAAAAGATGCAAAGATGCAAAGACGCAATCAACACCCTGGAAACAGTATTTCTGGTTTCTTTTCTCTTAATTTGTCTGTTCTCTCTTTTGCAAAAGGGGCAGGAGAGCAGCATTTTATCCCCAGGGGCTTCGTTAGCAGCCTAGCAGACTCGAACTGCTGTAAAATGCTGCTCTCTCGCAGCCGTGACTTTTGCAAAAAAAGAATGCCATTTTCGTGTCTGTGTAACTCATGCTCACCACGATCTGGAGAGAGGATATAGAAACCCCCCCCCCAGCGCTAGCTAAGAGACAACGCACGTTTCTGGACTGTGTGGTAAACTGATGATAGAGGGTTGGAGTTTCTGCGTCACGGCATTTTGTGCAATACCAATCGTATGCTCAATTAACTTTCACATTGTCAATAACAGCATGTCCACAGCATGACCACACCACCGTGTGAAGCATGTATGGGTGACGATGTTATTGACAGTTTGGTATAGATTGAGATATGATAATGTATTGTTGGTAGATGTAGTTCAGAGAAGAAGTAGAGGGGTTGTGGTTGTGGTTGTGGTTGTGTTGTTGTGATGTGATGTCTTTGAAAGATGTGAGAATGTAGTATCTGCAGATCGAGCTCGGTGACGGAAAGGGAGCCCCAACTTTATACACTCTCTAACTTGGAAAACAATTCGGTTTGGGTGGCGCACCATTCATTATCAGGTTACAGCCTTATGCAAAAATGCCTGCAGATAGTGCGAATGTGGATGAAATTGGATCAACATCAAAGTTGAAGGCTGTCCCACCTGCGAACATGCCCGATGCGCGCATTGCCAAACAACGAAGGTGCCCGTCCCCTGATCTGAAATTTGCCAAAGTGCCCATCATCGTTTACCGATGCGCTGGGCTTGCGCAAGAAGGAGGTGAAGTGAGGCCTCCTTTCGTGGGGGGGAAAGGGCCTCACCCATCGATTCGCTCACAATAATGGCCGCAGCCTGCGCCGATTCCCCATCCCACGTCCGCGGTGCCTTCGCTACCCGACAGCGCATTCGGCCAGTTGCCCGAGCGCCCCAGCGCCCCCTCAATGATCTGCCCCGGGCACCCTGCACCAGCCTCTGTTTCCGTAATTGTGTGGTGTACCCTGCATTAGCCCACGTTTGGAAGCCTACAGTACGTTCCAGCAATTGTCTTCCTTCACCCTGCATTTATTAGCCCCATGTCGGCAAATCCAGGCACAACACGCCCATCGTCGCATGCGCCTCGTAGCCCCATGCCCGTCGAAAAGGGCCTCAAACACATTGCCAGTCCAGCACATGAAAAATCGAAAAGGGCCGCAATAAACGATTCGCTGAGAATATGGGCCGCATGCCATAGTCAGCCAGCTCCCCCGCGTGTAACCGACGCAGAGTCCCGGCCTGGCGGGAAATGACGCCTGGACGGATTTGCGGCTGACGTCTTGGGACGTCTTGGGTCGGGGATCCGCCTTGATATTTGCCCGCAATAGGTTACTTGGTTACAACGCAGACCTCGATGAACAGAAGAAGAGATTTTTGACACAGAAAGGATGCTGGACATAGACGCATTCCTGGGTTGACAGAGATACGTCGCCATGGCCCGGCGAAGTGATTGACCTACCGAGCCATAATGGGCCGCAATTTCATCTGGCCGCTATCGCTGTGGCAATCCATCCATCATGCAACACAGTCAGTTTAGTTACCTGAAGCATCTGATTGTTATCCGGGATAAGTGTGTATGTCAACAACCTAATTTCGGTGAGTTCACAAGGTCTCAAAATATCACGACTCTTGACTCATAACTCATACACCCTCCCAAATGGCCCCAAAAATTATTCGCTCCTGGAATATTTAACCTGTGGCTGTGGATGTGCATGCGGCCATACCTCTCTACAGGTTCTTCCATAATGCCGTACATAGGCAGGAGGAGAAGTCACAATATCAGATGGCTTTGAACATCAGTGACATATCTCCACCTGCTTCCCAGTTGCCACAAGTTCCCAGATGCGGTCTATCTGGGTTACGAGGTATGAAATGGGCACATTATGATCTCGCTAGGACACTTAAACTAATGAGTAAAGCGGCAAAGTCTTATTCAACATGTTCGACCTTCGCCCATATTCCCTTAAGACATAATAACTCTGGAATATGCTTCACGTCAACACGCACTGTTCGGTCGACGAAGGCTCAGAAAACCAGATCTGTCGAAAGATTGCCGAAAAGAAGTGATCAATGGTTCAAAAACCTCCAGGAATGGATTTTTGCTCAAGAGGCAGAGCTGTATGTCTATCATACGACTGCATGATAAGCGAAATAGCTAATTGAAATTGTCACAGGAAACGCTCTCACTATCAATCACATGGCCGTGAACATAGAGCATTCTTACGGCGGACGACAGGAAACCACCGATCGTTCTGGGCGAGAGCTGGTGTAAGGTCACTCCCTATCCCATATGAGAGTTTCATCGGATCAATGCTCGGCGACGGATTCCGGCTCCAACATCTCCGGCGTCAGGAGGACAACCTGGACATCTACTCAGTGACAAGTCTCAACGGCCATTCCTACGAAGCTCAGGCCTTCAGCCTCAAGGGCCTCTCCGGGAAACCGTTGCAAGCACGCAAAAGGCGCATAAAGCGACTCCGCTGTTCCAAACATTTCGTAGGCGAAATCGAGCAGGCCGGCAAGATGTTTGTCATCATCAATATCGAGCGCACAGATGCCGAATGGAGAAATCTGGCACATATCCCGGATTGCCCAAACCATTCCCCTCCGCCTTCTTATCAGGATTTCCCGCAATTACTATCTCTCAGCTCCCGGAGAGAGAGTTTCTCGAGCGATTCTTCGGCTGATACCGTACGTGCACGTGATCTTTGTTCATGAAAAATGAGCTTGAGAGGACTAAAAAGCAAGCATATGCTAACTATTCCGTAGGATATAAGCTCGACCTTTTCATCCAGCCCTCCCAGTAGCGTTGATTCGCACAGCAGCTCCAGCTCCAGCTTTAGCTCCAGTTCTAGCTCCAGCTATGCTGAAGTAGCGTCCAAGGGCCTCGAAGAATCCAATAAAACCTCCAAGACCCGCAAGGGCGTCAGACAGCGGCAGAGACGCCAGCGGAAACGAAAAGGGGAGAGAAATTCAAAAACAGGAGAATGTGCTGGCAGTGAATTGAAAAAATCTACCTGAACGGCTTTTGTTTTTTTGGTGTGTATTTTGTTGGTTTTATATCTCAAGTGTCTCTTTCTCTCCTAAATTGGAAATAACCCCCTCATTGTTGGTCCAGATTGGTAGTTCATTGTTATATTTATTGTATAAGTTAAGGTTAAGGTGGGCTTAGAAAAAGCCACGCGTGGAATTTTACTTGTGTGTTTGTATTTGTACGGTACATTGATACCCAAGAAATCGAAAACTTAAAAAACAGATGTTTAATAGTATTTTTTTTTCTCCCAAACCTTTAAAATCCTTATGAAAATGAAAATGAAAACGAATATTTGTTTTTGCCGACTATAAATGGAGCCGAAAACGTGGCGCCACGTAGTCGGATCCGAGCGGTTCCCATAACCCCACCGGCCCAGTTAAAAGCCGATTTTTCATACGTACATCACTGAATTATGTAGAATTCAAAAGAGGACGTTTCCATATTAGCCAACGTCTGTCCCTGGGTCCCGAGACGCACCCTGTCCTGTCACGAGACAAATCTGTAGTTTTGGAGTTATAAAATTTTTCTTTGTTAGTCTACGAAGTTCTTATTAACATGTTACTTTCTTTAACTATTTCTTCTTAAGGAGACTACTTAGCAATAAAGAAAAGACTATAGTTGACCGTGCTGTTAATTATTTTAATCACGCCGCCGATTATTGCTTCGGCTGTTCCCCTCTGTTTGATCGCGACTATTAAAGTGTTTTCAAGATTTGGAGCACTTAGGGAAAGGCTCTGTAACGAACTAAAATAGCTCCAAATCTTAAAGACACTTAGAGAGGAAAAGAATATATTCCGGGAGTTACTCCCGTATGTAGAGGAAGGCGACATGTTTTAGTACTTAGTAATATAAATTAGCCTAGAAACAAATATTTCATGTTCACGCCCGGGCTTAATATATCTACTTAGTCACGATTGTCGGATTTGATCACGTATATAGCGTGTAGAGGTCACGCGTGTAGCGTCAGTACAGGTTTCTCGAACAAACCATAGGTGTGAAGGAGCGCGACCCCAACTAATCGAACAGCAGCTGCTTTTATACTCAATAGAGTCTTCCATCCTGGGCAGCATTCCCTATGTAAAGATCTTAGAGCTGTTCATACACATTCCTGTGTGCCCACATGGAAAGCTCTCACGCTGCATAATGCATGAATTGCGCCCAGTTCAAAGGCCGTTTCCAGTCTTTCGCTCGCTCCTCTATAACACTTATAAGCATGAGTATAATCGCTGTAAAATAGATGTTAGCATATTAAACGGTTCAAAAGGTGAGTGAAACCTGCTAGAATATTCTCAGCTCGTCCGTCTTGTATATTGCAGATCACAAGCTAATAGTATATAACACTCACGTCCCCCAAGCCCCTCTATATTAAAGTTATTAAATTAAATAATAAAATTTCTATAAAGACAATTTTGACAAACACTTACATACTTCCGAGCTAGAATTGTTTATACTTGCTGTAAAAAATAAGAAAGAGCTTCTTCTGAAACTATACGGCTAGGATGTTCCTGATGAAATCTCAATTTTTTTAGCTTAACCACCAGTTCGAGCAGCGCTATAGCTTCTTTGACCTGCCCATTCGCCCAATACGCCATTGCAAGCGCGTGCTGCGAATCCAGCCGGTCAGGGTGATCCTCGGCCTGCGTCGTCGCTTCGATCCGGACCACCTGCTCGAGCAGCGCTATAGCTTCTTTGACCTGCCCATTCGCCCGATACGCTACTGCAAGCGCGTGCTGCGAGGCCAGCCGGTCAGGGTGATCCTCGGCCAGCGTCGTCGCTTCGATCCGGACTACCTGCTCGAGCAGCGCTATAGCTTCTTTGACCTGCCCATTCGCCTGATACGCTGTTGCAAGCACGTGCTGCGAGGCCAGCCGATCAGGGTGATCCTCGGCCTGCGTCGTCGCGCGGATCCGGACCACCTGCTCGAGCAGCGCTATAGCTTCTTTGACCTGCCCATTCGCCCGATACGACATTGCAAGCACGTGCTGCGAGGCCAACCGGTCAGGGTGATCCTCGGCCTGCGTCGTCGCGCGGATCCGGACCACCTGCTCGAGCAGCGCTATAGCTTCTTTGACCTG